>JAVGWX010000016.1:71926153-72358653 GCA_036924085.1 Ariolimax columbianus
AGGGTTTGGTAGTTGGAGATTGAGAACGAACGAAGAAGAAGAAGAAGAATGATTGAGATCCCAATGACGATGCCAATGCCTATGACGATTTTGTGTATGAAATATTAAAGACTTCATTGTACTGTGTCAGATTGTTTATTGTGGTCCCTTCCTTGCATTTGACCTCTCCAAACAGTAAGCCAAGCACACATGTCCGACTGGGCTGACTGGAGAGTGTCGATAACGAGTATGTAACCTGTTATCTTTAGCGCTATACCAGCATGCTACACTAGAAGAAATGATTAGAACCATAATCCAACAGACGATCATATATTGATTTAAGTGTATCCCCTTATCCATATTCAGTGTCAAGTTGCTCCATCTGACATTAAATGGACTATCTAAATTCAGCTGTGTATGTGTCATTGGACAAATGTCCCCGATATTACTGTCAGCACTGGACATTGAATACAAATTTACAGCTATGCAACACAATATGCCTACAGATATTGTGCTATAAGTGCCAGATTTGGATTTGAATATTAGCAAACAAAGATAAAAGAAACATCGTAAGAACAGAGATGAAATACCTACACAGAATGCTTGGAATAACAAAAATGTATAAAATCAGATACTTGGAGACAGGTAGGTACAACACGATTGCTAGACGGCACACCAAATGATTCGGCCACGTGACACCAGAGAGTATCGCTCAGAAAGATTTACTATACAGATATAATGGGTACAAAGCCAAGAGATAATCACACAAACCATAGATAGCAGAATTTACAGAAGAAGTACATTTCTCCTTGTTCGAAGCACATATTAGGGCCTGATCAAGAAACCTCTTCCTAACATGCCTCTGAAAGACACAAGCACATACTAGGGCCTGGTCAAGAAACCTCTTCCTAATATGACGCTGAAAAACACAAGCATGACAAATAAGCGAAAAGAAAGTAGATTGTGTCTTTGCCTCGAGTTAGTCAAAGCAGGGCAGTTAAGAAAGAATTTAGTTATTTCATTTTACAGAAGTTGTCTAAGAAATACCCCCCCCCCCTTTTTTTCTTTCACACACGTGCGTGAACACACGCACACGCACACATATACACACACTGAGCGATTTGAAGCAGAACATTACCAAAGCGTGGGTGTGAGCCGCAAGACCAACGAAGCAGATTAACATATCATGGCCGCAAAGAAATAAAAGCAAATACCCCCCTCCTCTCCTCCATATCTAACCAACACATAGTCAAATACCAATGCTGGACGAGACTTGAGCTGCCAAAAGGAAGGTAAATTACGTATCACAGAAAAACGCATTAACTGTATGTACAATTGCAAGATTATAGGCGTTCCGGTATGCAGTGTATCTGACATGGTCAAACAATGTCGACATTACGTAAGACATTCGGAATTTCTGAGATAGATGAGAAATGGTGTGAAGGAGGGCATACCGGATGTGTTGTGTAGCACGCAAATGTATAACTTGACATGTAAACAAACACATCATCATCATCAGGTGTCCTGTCGGTTAGCGTTGGCGATCATGGACCTCCATCCATTCCTTTTACGTGTGTCGTTGACCGATTCTGTTGTTGATTGTCGCCCGTGTAATTCTATCAAGCTGTCTAGCATCTTCTCTCTCGGCCTTCCTCTGTCACTTTTTCCTGTTATCTTTCCCGTTGTCTCGACGTGCTCCAAGCTGCCTCTTCTCATAACATCAACACAAAAGGATAATTATCTTGTTCTGGTTCTTGCAATGCGTTATCTTTGTGTGTGTGCCTCCTCGAGAACTGTATCACTAGCCTTCCTTGCAGTCCATGTGATCCGCTGCATTCTTCTGTAAAACTACATCTCCGTAGCATCCAAAGATCTAAGCGTTTGTTTGCTAATAGTCCATGATTCACTGCCATATGCCAGTACTGGCTCCACGCAGTATCCAATAACTCTCTTTCTCAGTTCCAGTGACAAGGTGTAGTTGTACAAAATTCTATTTATGGTCTGAAAAACCGATTTTGCTTGGGCTATTCTCCATTTTATTTCGTAACTGCATCTTCCATCGGATATATGTGCCCATATATTTAAACGCGCTAACTTGTCTCAATTCGGCCCCTATCGCTTTGATGCAGCCTTTTCGAGAGTCCGGTTTCTTTGTCACTACCATCATTTCCAATTTATTTTTATTTAAACTGAGGCCTTTGTTTTCACTTTGCTGAACTACCTGCAAGTCAGTGTCATTCAGGCCTATCAATACAATATCATCAGCATATCGCAGATTATTTATGTTCTGTCCGACAATTGCTATTCTTGGCATTGTCTGTATGTATCACAAGATGAACTCGCTGTATAACAGGTCGGGTGACAGAACATAACCTTGCCTCACTCTTCTTTTTTTTAAATCTTTTGTATAATCTCCCACTTAATTGCTTTTCTTCTAAAAAAATAACAAAACAAAAGCAACATAAGAAATATGTGTCCTTTGCGGAATGTACATACTAGACCCCAACCTAGATATTCGTATCATGCTTTACTTGCATGTGTATATATAATATAGACTGTACAGTCACACCGACAGAGCTAGAGGAACCTTCAGTATATGCACCATTCGCCATGTTCTGAAACAGACTGTACATCTATGGTAAGCTCGGAGTGCAGTGATGTCGTTTCTAGCTCAAAACATAATCTAATTTACAGTCTTTGAAGAAATGTGAAAAAAACCAGCTTTGACTTACCTTGCCTGGCTATATATGTATCTCAAGTGTGAGCACAAGCGCGAGACTCGTGTGCCTTACTAACCCGTACCTGTCACTGTTCTCAGTTAGGTGTCTAGGACGAGTGAATTTCTTCAGAATATCCTATTTTAGCAGTTATTCCTCATCAGGAGTATACAACGAGCTTGTCATGACTAAACATAGTACATATAGAACCACCTGCCATGACTAAATAGAGCACATAACGAACCCCCTGCCATGACTAAATAGAGCACATAACGAGCCCCTTGCCATGACTAAATAGAGTACATAACGAACCCCTTGCCATGACTAAATAGAGTACATAACGAACCCCCTGCCATGACTAAATAGAGCACATAACGAGCCCCTTGCCATGACTAAATAGAGTACATAACGAACCCCTTGCCGTGACTAAATAGAGTACATAACGAACCCCCTGCCATGACTAAATAGAGCACATAACGAGCCCCTTGCCATGACTAAATAGAGTACATAACGAACCCCTTGCCATGACTAAATAGAGCACATAACGAACCCCTTGCCATGACTAAATAGAGTACATAACGAACCCCCTGCCATGACTAAATAGAGCACATAACGAGCCCCTTGCCATGACTAAATAGAGTACATAACGAACCCCTTGCCGTGACTAAATAGAGTACATAACGAACCCCCTGCCATGACTAAATAGAGCACATAACGAGCCCCTTGCCATGACTAAATAGAGTACATAACGAACCCCCTGCCATGACTAAATAGAGCACATAACGAACCCCTTGCCATGACAAAATAGAGCACATAACGAACCCCTTGCCATGACTAAATAGAGTACATAACGAACCCCTTGTCATGACTAAATAGAGCACATAACGAACCCCTTGTCATGACTAAATAGAGCACATAACGAACCCCTTGCCATGACTAAATAGAGCACATAACAAACCCCTTGTCATGACTAAATAGAGCACATAACGAACCCCTTGCTATGACTAAATAGAGCACATAACGAACCCCTTGTCATGACTAAATAGAGCACATAACGAACCCCTTGTCATGACTAAATAGAGCACATAATGAACCCCTTGCCATGACTAAATAGAGTACATAACGAACCCCTTGCCATGACTAAATAGAGCACATAACGAGCCCCTTGCCATGACTAAATAGAGCACATAACGAACCCCTTGCCATGACTAAATAGAGCACATAACGAACCCCTTGCCATGACTAAATAGAGCACATAACGAACCCCTTGTCATGACTAAATAGAGTACATAACGAACCCCTTGCCATGACTAAATAGAGCACATAACGAACCCCTTGCCATGACTAAATAGAGTACATAACGAACCCCTTGCCATGACTAAATAGAGCACATAACGAACCCCTTGCCATGACTAAATAGAGCACATAACGAACCCCTTGCCATGACTAAATAGAGCACATAACGAACCCCTTGCCATGACTAAATAGAGCACATAACGAACCCCTTGTCATGATATTTTACAGTACATGTCATGTTTTCATCTCTTTTTACGTGCTTCACCTTTCAAAACTACGAATTGATCAATTCTGGCGTTATAGAAGGTCGAATCACATTGAAATTTGGCTCACACATTTTCCAATTTTCAGCGAGTAAAAGGCCATTATTTGTTTTCATCTAAAGAAAGTCTGTTAATGATTTTGTCATCCTTCGACTGTCACTACGAGAGTGATTACAAGCTGTTGATACGCCCCAGAATGGAATGGCAACCAGAGATGATGCCAGACATTTTAATTCTGACCAGTCCACATAGTAAGGCTGAACCAGTGGTTTCAGGTGACAGAACTACCAAAGACGGTCCCAGCCCTGTTCAACCTCATGCAACAACACAAGCTCAAGTTCGTCAGATTCTGTTGAAACATCTGCACAACTGCTTCCAAACAGCATCTCCGACAGCAGCTCATTTACCTGACGCTGTGAGACTTGTCAGCACAAACTCTGTGCGACGGAGACTTCGCGCCTCTGGTTTGCAAAACAGACGTCTCAACATTGGATTTCTCCTTAAAAGCCGACACAAGATAAACAGATTGACTTGGGCCCTACAAAATATCAGTTGTCCAAGAGTGGAATGGGCCATCAACGATGTTTTCTGATGAAAGCCGGTTTAATGTCTCCTTTGTTGATAAGAGACATCTTTTCTGGCATTGTCCCGGAGAAAGATATTCCGATGTGTGAAGTCCAGCGTGATAAATATGGAGGAGGAAGTGTGCATGTGTGGGGTGGATTCTCTAATGACTACCGTACTCCCCTTCATTTTTTCAGAGCTAGCGTTCCCGCTGACGTCTTCGTTAAATACTGCGACCCATCTTAGTGCCTTTCTTGTAGAATCACCTAGATCTGGAAATCTTTCACGCTAACGCTAGCCGTCACACAGCTAACGTTACCAGGAATTTCTTAGCCCTGCAACCTTTTCTTGTACTAGATTGGCCTGCAATGTCTCCTGACATGAACCAAATTTAACACGTGTGGGATGAACTGAACAGAAGGGCCAGGCCAGCATGACATTACCAATGTGAATGATCTGGACAGGGCACTCATTTCAGAATGGACGACCATACCTCAAACATTTTTCGGGACACTCTGCAATAACATGAGACGCCGATACAAAGCCTGTATTGATCATACAGAGGGTCGCAACCGGTATTAATGATGGATGTGACTTCGTGACAGTGAGTGCAACCTTTTGTTTTTAGCTATAGGGTTGATAACTACTTAAGAGCCGCCTCTGAATTGTCTCATGTTTAGGAATACCCCAAAAGTGGGTCAGTAAATGGGTCAACAATGTAAAATCAGTAGTTTCAGTTACTTTTAAATTTAGCACAAGACGTTTGCGATTCATAAAATAAGGCGATGTGGTTTTTAATGGCGCCAAGTATATTTTAAAATAACAACTTTCATAACAAATCAAGGTAGGCAGGTTGGCTTATTGCGCCAAGGATCCAATTGCACGATGAGTGGCTGAGTCCAAGGCTGCATGCAATTAGAATGATATTTTTCCGATAGCACAGACAATAGCGTCGCTTGCACGGCTTAACACAATCTGGCAAGATAAACGGTTAGCACTAAGCACGAAAATCAGATTAATGCGTACACTGGTCCTGTCAATATTCCTCTATGCTTGTGAGAAATGGACAGTTACAGCTGACCTTCAACGACGGATACATGCTTTGGAGATGAGATGTTTCCGACGACTTTTAAACGTCACGTACAAAGATCGAGTTACAAATGAGGAAATACGAGATAGAATTACAATAGCGATAGGGCCTTTAGAAGACCTCTTGGCAGCTGTCAAAAGAAGGAAACTCGCTTGGTACGGTCACATATCGAGATCAAATGGTCTTGCAAATACAATCCTCCACGGAAAGGTACATGGCAGACGACGAAGAGGACGGCCCAAAGAGATAGGAGGACAACACAAAAGAATGGAACAGTCTCCGACCAGAAGAGTCACAGGCAGCGGCATATAACAGAGATGGGTGGCGTGGCATTGTGAGGATGTCTTCATGTGTGCCCCAACGACTTCACCGGTTACGGGATGAAGGACAGCATTTTGTAAATGTTAATGTTGATCATTAGATATGTATGAATATTCCTTAAACCTCATTTACAGATCACATGCGTCGATACAAATACTATCATTGGAAGAGAATACCGTCTGTTCGGGTAAAACACATTCATCGGACATGTTAGCCAAGGTCAGGTGAAATATACAAGCCAAGACTTCACATTCACTTCCACGCAGTTCTCCCTGGAAAAAGGCTGTTTTAATAAAGGACGAGGGCCTCGGTCCACCTTCATCAACACCACTGGGATGTGAGGTACGTTATTGCAATCCGCCACTTATCAATATTTTCAGGGAGCACAAAATAGTAATCTAATTCACCGTGAGCATTCAAAAACGACAACATCGTCAACAACAATAACAACAACATCGACAGCAACAACAACTACTGACCTCCCGCAATGGCAGCTTAGCGAATGCAGGTCGTATACTGCTGCGTAGGCTACATTTCATTAGAAATAGCTTGGAGACTCGTCACCCAGAGCTGCACCTTCCCCAGGCTAGAAAGCTGAAGATGGAATCCAACCATAGATGTATTAGTAATGAAACGTGAGTCTGAACGAGAAGACACGAAAAGACACCTACTAGGTGAGACCAAACAGATTTGTAGAACAAAAGGATACTGTTAGCTATCTGGCATCAGGAACTCATCTGCCTGATAAGATAACGATATTCCCGCATCAAAGTATTCCATTAGCAAACTGTAAACACAACTCTCTGGCATGGCATTCCAACATTAACAGATAAAAGGAAGGACAATAGTGTAGAATAAATCAAGGAATGCTTGTAAAATATATCATACATAGCATTGATGGCGTGTGGTGTAGGTGTGTGAGTCGAGGCAAACTTGATTTGCAATCCCAACATATCATGTCTGAAATCACTTCGGGGTTGTGTCGGGGGTTTTCACGGTATGACCACTTCTCCTCATACAGAAAGGATTGGCAAAACAACTGTACTGCACAAGTGCGATAGTGGAATACTTTATAAATAGATACACACGATTCAATAAACTGGCCAATACGTCCATATTACAAACAGATTCACACACGCATGTCTACACTAGCCAATACGTCCTGATGTCGCCATAAGGACTACGTTCTGGGGTGGGAAAAAAGCGTGCCTTCGCCAGTAGAATCCAGAAAGGCAAAACATTTAATTTTAGTTCCTAGTTCTTAGTCGACCTGTACATATACAGGGGCAGATGTTCCCGTGCAGATCCCAGCCTTGGTATGAGCTAGATGTAGCCGGGAGAAGGGTTTCTGCTTAGAGGGCTAGGCTCGAGCAGCTTAATACCCCACTGCGTTGGGACAGTCGCTTACGGAGGGTAGTTAACCGATATGCAAGTTCATTTTAATAGACTCAAAAACTAAAGCAAAGTAGACCTACAGCCTGTTATGCACCATCTTTGCTGCTATAAACAAACCACCTAACCATGGCAGGTTTTATGCTTGTCACACTGTTAGTCGCCTCTTACGACATGCTCTATGTGAAGCAGTGGTGCTATTCTTGACCTTGTCATACACAAAGACTCCGGCAGACCACTCGGAATCAACATTTAATCAAGCAAACACAATGATGCATTCAGAAAAGCCAGACCGAGTGACATGTGGACAGTGGACAAATAATTGAAGAAGAAAATGTATTGTTTTTAAATGGTGATATCTAGAAGAATGGGATGCGTCTCATGGAAATAAAAAATTACTTGGAGAAATTAGTGCAAATAGAAGATGTTTCTTTCATTGTTTCAACAACAATAAGACTCAGAGTATAATTATACAAGAAAATGGATTGGATGCCGTATCGAGACAAAATTACAGCCAAAAACAAACAAGAGAGTACGAACAAAACTAAACAACAGTATGCACGAAGTAGCGAAACAAATTGAATATATTATATTGTGAGCAAATAATAAGCTAGGAAAGAATATACTGAACAGACATCGGGTAAAGAACAGGAAAGAGCAAACACAACGAGAATGTCAGTACACATTCAGCTAATAAACCAGGATATACAGTATGATCCTTACGTGTTATTTGAATTAGTTATTATGCTAAAGAAATATGGCCACGAAATCCGCAGTTGAATACATACATCTGAGGTCCATGACGGTGGAAAGAGGGACAGAAAACGTAATGGTGATATAACGAAATCAATATTCCTTTATTGATACAAGCTTTGACCAATGTATACACAAATATCGCAATACATTTTAAGAGCAGAACTCTGGTTCATGACGAAAATGTTGTGCAAGAGACCAACAGCTGGAAAGTTCCATGAAAATATATTACATAAAAAATGGTAATGTATGATAACTGACATCTGCAAGTGAAAGAAGGTGGGACAAATTCATTAGATGGATTCTTGAAAATCTTATGACTGCTTCATCGAACGAAGACAGTAGAAGGTGAGGTAGAAACGTAAGTGTTTTCGTAGCAAGCCAATACTTTTGGGAAAGAAAAACACATAGAATATGCTTAAAGAATCACATGATCAGAGGATGTCTAGATTATGAACTTCATCGGCACGAAACGTGACCATTGTAGTATGTTGATGTGCGAACAAAATAAGCACACACAAGATGGCCAGCAAAACGTTACGAACAGAAGGCGAATGTTTAACCAAAATAAAAGACAGTTTAAATATTCTAAACACATCAAAGTATATAACACTTTGATAAAATAACATACTGGACAGAAAATGTTCTCTCTCTTTCTCTAAGTCGATTCTGTTATACCACCGGTCCTTCTGAATATTTAAATCGAGTGTCCAGACAAACAGCTGATTCACCTGTTAAGTCGTTGCATGATAGAGGCGCTGCTTCCTTTTAGACTTTGCGAAGGCCACCAATTGAGACAAATTTCGTTACATTTAGGAATTTTGCATGGACAGCCTACTTATTTCAATTTTCAACTGCCAATCGTTCCTTTACGTGCACGGTGTGTAAATTAGACCTCGGTGTTTATCGGCTAAATCCAAAAGCACTTGGAGCCGATCTCATCTCTCTCGTTGGAGACGGTGTGTGCTAGTGGTTAAGTGACACGGCTCACAATCCGAAGGTGTTGGGTTCGATCCCCATCACAGCACCGGCCATTATCCAGGCGAAGCAAACCCTTAGAAAATGCAGGAGGAAGCAAGCCCTTACATAAATTGCATGCTGAAGTCGAAAGCAATGGGCCCTACAGACAGGCACAAAAAATAAAAACCACAGTGCAACTTTTACCGCCTTTGAGATTAGGAAAATAAACCGAACGCAACAAAACCGAAAAATTAATACAAATCTTTTTCGTGACCAGTAGACGCTTGAAACTTGAGGGATTCAAACTCTTACCATTGCTAGCGTTAGGACGATTGATCCTTGAATTCCGAGCTAATGCCACACATCCGGGAAAGGTCAGCCATGTACAAGAACAACCATTGATGGAACATAAAACTGAAGGGACAGATAAAACATAACACAAGTGAACGGGAAATAGCAGTAAGATCGCCAAACACAAAATCGCTTACGTACGGTTTCATTGAATGTCCAACCATAGTACGCATGGCCTGAGACGGTGAGGCAGGGGAATGAATCATGAATTTCAACGGCCTCGATGCTAAACTGTGAAGTGTGGCACACTAGAGACGTATCTGAACGCTAGTATCGATAAAGACTACCACCAAGGGTGAGATTGGGCCTTGCCAATGTAGGAAGGGGGTTCCGAATGACAACATTAACAATGATTTGTTTGGTGGTACAATGATGCTGAAAAAGTTAAACACAACTGTATCATTTATTGACGTAGTCACTATTGCTTTCGATACGTCATCCAGAATATATAAAGTGCATGGATTACTCTATAAATAAGTGATCTAGTTCCCATGTGTAACAACTCATGCACCATCTGCTTGACATCTTCAGCGGAACTGAAAGTAATTCCTCTCAATGCCACTTTCAGTCGCCTAAAATTGTGGAAATCACTTGGGGCTAGATCTGGTGAGTACGGCAGAAACTGAAAGTGGAGGTAAGAGACGATTGCAGCCGTTGTACGGACAGTATCGGGTCGAGCAAAATACCAAATATTTATTTCGTACGTTTCTTTTCTTTATGCTCAACGCTCTACGTCATCCATTCATGCCGGTGTTTGTGTGACTGCTGTAAGCTATGAGACCTTGTCAGCTATCGTCTTGTCGCCAACATTACAAGCCTTATCTCTACACAACCCGATATCATGCAGATATCATGAGGGAAATATATTAAATCTATGAAAATCACCCCGCAACATCAATAATACACATCTCAAGGAGCAGCAAATTTCCAAGTAAACAATAGAGTGGAGGGAGGCAGACGGAGTGGTATGCAGCCGGAGCGGAGGCAGACGGAGTGGTATGCAGCCGGAGTGGAGGCAGATGGAGTGGTATGCAGCCGGAGTGGAGGCAGACGGAGTGGTATGCAGCCGGAGTGGTATGCAGCCGGAGTGGAGGCAGACGGAGTGGTATACAGCCGGACGGAACTAGTGAAATAATCATCCCTGATCAGCATTGGTCCTCGGATCAGGAAAGAGCTGACCAATGACAAGCCCAGATCCATCAACACAGACCCCTACAACACTAGCTTGACTGTCCGGGGGTCACTTCGGGGGGCATGGACATCCCAATCGTCCGCTGGTCCCTTGGGGGCCTAGATACACATCAGGAATGCATCATTGGTTGTCTACAGACTCTGCAGAGTCTTCTAGGGTCGCTGTGGTCGAGCTGTCAGGTACTTACCTCCCAAATCGATGAACAGAAACGGTGGACTTGATTCCACAAGTGTTATAGTGATCCCTGGTCTCACAAGAGGTTGGACCAGAGTGCCTGCATCCTGACAAACGCAGTGTCTTTCTCACTTTAATCCAAATACAGCGCAAGTTACATCATCAAAACACAACCGCCTGTTGGCGTGGCCATCATCGCTTGCGATGGACAACTAATATAATAATACTAATATAATATAATTAGAATGTAATGTAATGTAACATAATATAATATAATTAGAATTTAATGTAATGTAACATAATATAAAATAATATAAATAATATAATAAAATATAATATAATATAATGCACAACACAATATAATATAATATAATATAATATAATATAATATAATATAATATAATATAATATAATATAATATACTGCACAACACAATATAATATAATATGATATAATATAATATAATATAATATAATGTAATATAATATAATAAATTATAATATAATGAAATATGGGGTCGAGAATTGCCATGATGCAAATATATGTTTTTACTCAGAAGTCCACATAGTTTGGATTTGATTCCTGGTGAAAGATGATTCTTTAGAAGATCTGTAAACCTGGCACTGGTGACAGCGTTCTCCTTGGATATGCAGTGCTCTTAAATAAAGGCCTCATTCATCCAAACCGATTCAGCATAACCTTCACTGCAGATTGCTTCGTGCGAAACGTCTTTGCTTTCGTCGAAGAAGGATGGCGTCATTCCATGCTCCCTCTCTTTGATTCAGGCTCGTGGTAGTGAACCCAGGTTTCATGTCCAGTAACAATCCTTGCTAGGAAGCTATCACCTTCTGCTTCCAAGCGCCGCATAAGTTCCCGACAAGCATCAACGTGTCGTTGTTTCAACTCTGGGATACACTGACACCCACTTTGTGACCTTTTTGGTACTGTAAGCACATCTTAGATGATGTGGTGTGCTGGACCTTGACTGATGTATAGATGGGTGGCAATTTCATTCACAAACAATCGGCAATTTTCTTTACACAGGATGCAATCGGCTCTGGGGTCACTACTCGGTTAACCTGATCCTGTCGTGAACAGTATGTCACAAAAGTCATACGATTTTGAAACTTTCTACTCCACTCATACATGTATTACCGTACTGGACTTTCATTGGCCGATGAATGTATATAAAATGAACCCCATCGCTGCTAAGCAAACGAGTAACAGAACTATGTTCCTCTTCTGTGCATGTTATATTGGGCGGCCATCTTTTAACTACAATTATATGTCATTTTGTTCGTCTGCACCGTAATGCCACATGCAGGACATCCTTAGCGACCATAATAACACGTTTATACCCAGATAACTTTATCACGGAAATAGATTCGGCTTGTTGAGAAGGAGCAAAGACGAAATAGCACACACACAAGCCATTTTAAGTTTTATACAACAATCCGAGGTCTGACTGAGAAAAAAACCAAACTTATTGCGTTTTGGATTGCATCTATCGCTGGCTTGGATGAGCTAGCTTGGCATGCGACTGAGCACAGGCTCATCTTGTCCACCCACCAGCTAGCAGCCAGGCTGACATGCATTGTGTTTCGATCCAAAGTGACTGAAAATTTTGAGCAAAGAATTTGCATTAAATTGTGCCCATAACTCAAAGTAATCGGAGACAATTGAGAATATAAATCGGTCTTAAAGTAATAAAGCTAAGAGTTCTATGAACACTAAATAATGGTGTCGTCTTTTCAAAGATGGCCGCACGTCAATTAATAGCGACGGATGATTAGTAGCACCCTTCCTTCCCAAGCTACAAGCAGAAATCCAGAAAAAAATCGAGAAAGTGAGGCGGTTAGTGAGGAAAGATTGTCGAGTAACAAATAGATTGAGAGCGATTTGGCCATTTCCAACGGCTCAGTGCAAATCAATTGTGAGTGACGATCTTGGGATATAAAATGTAGAAGAACAATCTGTCCCACGAATACTCACTCAAGAACAGAGGGCTGCAGGCTGCCCTTGACACGCTGGAATGCACCAACGCGGACCTCGACTTAATGAAATAAGTCCAAACCGGAGATGAGTCATGTCTTTACGGCTACAACCCTTAGTCTAAGAAACAGAAGTCTCAATGGAAAACGCCAAAGTGTACAGGACATAATAGGCACTGCAGTCACGAACAAATGTGAAGATCGTGTTGACATTCTTTTTTCTACCATCAAGGCGCAGTTCATCTCACAACGGGTGCTGCCTGACTGGACTGTTATACGTCTCCTTCGAGATGCATTGAGACGCAAGAGACCACAGCTCTGCAACATTGACAACTGACAGATTCATCATGACATCGCTTTGGCCTACACCTCATCCAAAAATGTCTGCTGACATGCGACATTGGACAGGTTCGGTACTCCCCCATGTTTCTCCAGACATGGATCCGTGTGAATTGGGACTCTTTCCAAGACTCATTCCTCAATAGAACGACATTTCTGGGCGTAGAGGACATCAAGATAAATGCGATTATACTATATATCCTCCACCTCTTATGCCCGCCGCCCCCCCCCCTCTGCGATTATACTATATATCCTCCACCTCTTATGCCCGCCGCCCCCCCCCCCCTCTCCCGCACCCAATATTTAAAAAATAATTTTAATTTACATCACTGCTGGGAGAAGAAAAAATCTACTTCGAAGGGAATTACATTTTGAACAAATTAGGTCAGTTGGTTTTATTTGTACAGCCAAATCTCGGATTCTTTTTCCTCAACCCTCTTATGTAATGTTAAACTAACGTAGAAACAAGTACCTAGAAAAAAAGTGTCAAACGCAACAGAGTACCAAAATGTGCTAATGTCGACAAGAACACACACAGACACTTGCATGGAATCGACTTCAAGAAAACTGGTGGCGTGGTGCAAACATTCAGTGCACTCAGTATAGACACAATGAAATACTACGCTCGGGTAAATTGAGTGGATTTACCTGAAAGGATCTTGAATACCAGATCTCTCACAACGTGGCTTAACTAAACATACGAAAAGTGCGCAGACGAGTAGCAGACGAGTACACCAAATAGACCAAACCAGTTTTAGTCCCAGAACGTGCCAGAGGAGCCACAAATTTGGAGCAGTATGTCCTTGAAGATAATTGCTTAAGTATCCTTCCCGGCACACGAAAGTGACAGCATCTTACCACAACTCCATGTGGTAACTGCAGCTTTTCGGTCGGTTTACTGCTAATTCCATAATAATTGCACGAGACCCGAGAGGTCAGTCAAAGTCTTGGTGTATGACAATGACAAGAGTAGCACTACTGTTCCACAAGAGAGCATGTCGTAAGATGTGACTAACTGTGTGACATGGCATAACACCGGCCATGGTTAGGCGATTTGTTGGGAGCAGGGGGTCTACTTTGCTTTAGTGTTAGTCTATTAAGAAAGACTCGCACATCGGTTAAGAACTCTCCAAGAAACGTTAAGTTGAGTTCAGTTATACGCCTATTACTATTCAAGAGAAAGCTTAATATCATTTTTGGTACGTCTCGTCAACCCTTATTCTTTCTCTTACAACTAATGTGCTTACGTAGGTACACAACTCATCTAGGATAGGCCACAACTGGACATGCACACTTTACATAATACGAAGTAACCAAATGGGGTTCATAGAAAACTCTAGAAACAAAATCCAGATAACTTGCAGTCCTCTGGATGATAGTGGTGCTAATGAAGATAATGGTAATCATGATGGAGAGAATTGTGATACTGGTGATGAAGTGATGAATATGAAGATGTGATGATGATAATCATGATGAGGATGATAATAATGATGACAATACTGGTAGAAATCATGGTAATTAGGATGATACTGATGGTGGTAATGTTAGTGATGATGGCAGTGATGATAATGAGGATGATGACGATGACGTTAATGATGATTGTGATGATGAATATGATGACGATGATATTGACAATGATGATGATGATGATGAAGATGATATTGATGAAACTATTAATATGAACAATAGCATATAGGCTGATACACAGCCGAATCATTCAAACGACCCGTTCCCCAAGGAAAACAATTATTTTGGTAATTTCCTCTCATTTGGAATGATCTAAAACAAAAGAGGCAGACAACGCTTTAAGTGGGTGGATAACATCAGGAGAGGAATGGAGAAGGCATCTCAGATTGCACATTTACGGCAAGAGAGATAGTATACACTGGAGTTCCCTTGCAGCTGACCTTCGATGCGGAGATGGCCCCTGAACTGAACTGAAAGAAAAAACAAACTTGCAATTGAAGTATACATTAATTATGTGGGTATTTTTCTGGTGTTTACACTTGCCTCTTCACGGCACATTAGAATATCCCAGTCATATAGTAAGATCATTATCATCATCATGTAGCATGCCCTTTATAGTACGTCGCTCCTATCACAATGTCTGGGGGAAAAAACAACTCTTTCCATTGCCAAAACGTTAGCCTCCGTCACAGTTATGTCCAGTCATTCCTAGATGTCTTGGTACCATCGCCTTCTCGATTTACCCCTGCCTCTTTGTCCTGGCACTATACCTTCCATCACTGTTCTTTCAAAGTACAGTTTACCAAAGTATTTACATTTTCTGGCCAACATTTAATTGATAAACCAGTTCTCCTCTTTGTTCAACTCTTTCCGAATGAAACATAGTAAGGTACCAAATAAAACGTAGAGCCGTTATAGAAGCTGCTGTGGAGAAGGGCCGGTCTGCAATCAGTCATGACGTCACGATCTCGGAAGCGAGTCTATTCGAAATTCAGTTACCACTGTTTGCCTGTGTTTACACAATTGGAGAAAACCAGTTACTTCAACAGTCATTGAAGTTCAAGAGCCAGTGCTCTTGAAGAATAAGACTATCCTAAGTCTTCTAAATGTGGCAACACATGACATCCCCTGGGAGACCAATGGCTAGAGTAGAACCAGGACAGGAAGAGACAATTTACCCAATTGTCTGGAGCTCCCGCTGACAAGTCTCTAAACCAGAGGTCTCTAAACCAGCGGTCTCTAAACCAGAGGTCTCTAAACCAGAGGTCTCTAAATCAGAGGTCTCTAAACCAGAGGTCTCTAAACCAGAGGTTTCTAAACATTTCAGTACGGGCTAGTAAACATTACCTTCGTCGTCTTGGGCGTTCGTCCTGAAATGGACGATGTGACGTTGAGTCGAAGTTTACAGCGAGGCTGCGATATCTGCCTCTTTCGGGGGACACATCCGGCTAAAGCTTACATTTTTGGGTACCAGATGTGCCTCCCAACTGCGATAACTGTTTTATAAGCCAGCCAGTACAGCCTGTTTTCAGGGCCGCCGCTTGGAGACTGAATAGGATCTTTGTCAGCTCTGGTTCTTTGACCATGGCACAAGACATTAGCTATGAGTCGCTAGATGCTGTCAACTCATCCACTGCACCTTTGGGATATTACGTCTAGTGAATTAAGAAACTTTGACCACATCAAACGCCAAAATGGTCTAGAAAACATCGGTACAGGAGGGAATGGTTCCTGACAACCGGGGCAGAGCCAGATTGAGGAGAAGCTGTGCACCGAACAATAGCAGGGTACTGAGGAGGACGGTGACACAGCTGGGAGATCTGGTCATAGATCTAGAGCCTTGCAGATCGACTGTTATAAGCTACAAAGAACATGCTACTATTCCTTTTTCTTCTTCTTCTTGTTCTCAACCTTTTTTGTTCGCTTTTAATTTTTGCCTTTTAACGTGAGGTTATGAAGAGATCTCTGGAACGCACCCTACTGTGTGCCTCATGCACAGTGGCATTCATCGCCTTAGATATGTTCTGTAAGTCACCTTTTTGTGGTCTACCTTTGGCCTTGAATTCCCTCTATGTAAATATCATTGCTTGTTGGAGTGTGGGGGGGGAGGGGGGGGCGCTATAATGGGGTAGTCTTGTTACGTAGACAAACCATTTTGTCGTTTTAGCTGCCGTCATTTGATGTATTCTAATAATCGAATTGTCCACACTAATCTCCTGATGTCATAATTTCTTATTTATTTTTATTTTTTTTTGCGTTCGCCGTACTTCTCTAATCCCCAAGGCTGTGTGCGGTGCACTGAGGTTTTTATTTTGCGTCTGTCGGACCAATGCATTCGACTTCAGCATGCATTTTATGTAAGGGTCTGCTTCCTTCTGCATTTTCTAAGGGTTTGCTTCCCTGGGTTAACGGCCGGTGCTGCGATGGGGATCGAGCCCAGCATCTTCGGTGTTGTGAGCCGTGCCACTTAACCACTAGCCCACACCGTCCACTCTGATCTTGTCTCTTCATCTTACACCCAATACTTTTCGCAGGTATTCCATTTTTGCTGTTACGATTGGTCGTTTTAAGATGAAAGTTAAATGTCCAGTTTTGACATTGGTAGCGTCGGGACGACCATCGTGTTGTGTAAAGCTGTTTTGGTAGTTATTGTCATGTGCTTGCTTCGATGATGATGAAAGAGATTTTATTTATTTTATTTATTAAATTGTTGTTATGTTTGTATTTTGTTCTTGGTAGTAATCATGCTATTATTGGTGGTAATCATTATTTTTTTGGTGGTAATCATGAAATTATTGAAGGTAATCATGATATTATTGGTGATTATCATGCTATTGTTGGTGGTAATCATGATATTATTCAGGACAATTGGTAAACGTGAAAATTCCATAGACAGAATGTTATATTTACACGGAGAGTATAGGGTAAGTAACATGTCATCTACAGAATATTACTCTTACAACCACCATTCTATTTGGTTGTTATAAGATTATTGACAGGTATGCAGTACCAGAATATCACTCTTACAACCGCCATTCTAGTTGGTTGTTATAAGATTATTGACAGGTATGCAGTACCAGAATATCACTCTTACAACCGCCATTCTAGTTGGTTGTTATAAGATTATTGACAGGTATGCAGTACCAGAATATCACTCTTACAACCGCCATTCTAGTTGGTTGTTATAAGATTATTGACAGGTATGCAGTACCAGAATATCACTCTTACAACCGCCATTCTAGTTGGTTGTTATAAGATTATTGACAGGTATGCAGTACCAGAATATCACTCTTACAACCGCCATTCTAGTTGGTTGTTATAAGATTATTGACAGGTATGCAGTACCAGAATATCACTCTTACAACCGCCATTCTAGTTGGTTGTTATAAGATTATTGACAGGTATGCAGTACCAGAATATCACTCTTACAACCGCCATTCTAGTTGGTTGTTATAAGATTATTGACAGGTATGCAGTACCAGAATATCACTCTTACAACCGCCATTCTAGTTGGTTGTTATAAGATTATTGACAGGTATGCAGTACCAGAATATCACTCTTACAACCACCATTCTAGTTGGTTGTTATAAGATTATTGACAGGTATGCAGTACGGTATGTTGCTATTACTTTCCGTACGTGTAGAAGCGACCGTAACACAATAAAAACCCAGTTTCTGACAAACTGGACACGGCGAGAGTATACTGAATAAAAATGTTACGCCTTAGTAAATGCTCTCTCGAAATTATATATATAGAAATAACCGCAGAAGAGAACATCAGGTTATTAATATTTCAATGAATTTGATTTTTTAAGATGTTATTTACATGAAATGAAAATTATTATTTTAAGTTCCTGAGTGCCGGATACAATTTTGTGGCTGGCCAGATGTGGCCTGCAGGCAATAGTTTGGAGATCCCTGCTCTATATCCTAAGGTAGCATAGGAGAGACTAAGGAGATACGTTTTACAATGTGTCGTCTCCATGTTTTCTTGCAAGGTCTTCAGTATTCATTCAAGAATGTAGTCCGTCGTACATTTCTCTCCGCAGGCTAGTTAACGAATTAATGCAAAGTTTTGTTGGGTGAAGCGGCATTTTGTTGGTTTTCACTTCAATCTACTCGAGTCGAGCATTTGTAAATGTAGTTCTGTTTAATGTGCGACCACAGTCCCGCTTATTGTGTAAAGGTTATCCTACTTGTTGTAAAGACGTTGTACGGTTTATTTAGTAAACCTAGTTCCACTTCTATTTAATAACAGCAATCCTCTTTACTTATTAAATGTAATCCTGTTTAACGTGCAAACATAGTCCTTCATTTTTATTAAACGTGTTTCTATTTACCAAGTAAACTTTGTCAAGTTTAATGTGAACACATAGACCTGTTTATTAAGCATAACATAGTCAAGTTTAATGTGTAAACATAGTTCTGTTTATTAAGTAAATATAGTCAGGTTTAATGTGTAAACATAGTCCTGTTTTTTAAGTAAACATAGTCACATTTAATGTGTGAACCCAGACCTGTTTATTAAGTAAACATAGTCCAGATTAATGTATAAATATCGTTTTTAATATGTTTAACAGTTATTATTAATGTGTAAATGTACTTTCGTTTATTATGTAAACGTAGTTCCGTTTAACGTGTAATTTAATAACCATTTATTTAGTAAACGTAGACCAGATTAATGTGTACGTGTAGATCCATGTATTATGTATTTGTATTACCGTTTATTAAATAAACGTAGACAAATTTAAAGTGTAAATAATTCCTTCATTTAGTAAACGTAATGCCATACCTGTAATAAAATCATCTCCGTGCAATGTGTACACTTAGTTCTGTGTAAAATAAAACTCATATAACATGGCGAAAGTCAAAGGACAACGCTGGGAAAAAAAGAAAACATTATACACTCAAAAGTAACTACTCCAAAGCCCAAATGTAATGTAATGCAAGACTGCAGAAATACTGTAATTTGTAAAAATATATGGTCAGATACCGTGCTAAGACAGAACAAAATAGAAACGAAGCCCAGGTTACGATTCAAAGTCTTCACCAAGAACAACGAACAACTAAAATATGAGCTAGTGGCTCTTAAAGGAAGGGTTGGATACATAAGATAGAGATGCAGGAATGCATGCTGTTAAACGGATGAGATAAGTGAAAGGAGAAAATAATAGGACATGAGACAACAAATACGTGCAGGGGTGGTGGGGTCAAGTATAAGTTAAATTACATTTTGGTCGTAACGCAGATTCGGTTTTTTGGTTTACTTAACGCGGCTGTTATTGTTGTTATTGTTGTTATTGTTGTTGTTGTTGTTTAATTCCCACCATGAGTAGGTTTCCTCTTTTGTGCGCCCGGAAAATGACGTTTAGTAGCGGGTTGTCGTAGCTTTCCTCACATCTCGAGCGTACTGGTGAAGGTGGACCAGGGTCCTCTTTGCGGTTGTGATAGGCTTGGCTTCATCTGCATGTCACTCACTACTACGGGGATCACCTAGATCCCTCAGCTCGTTTGCTAGGCTGCCATGATACATGAAGGGCTACAGGAAAGCCGAGGTGAGGGTCTTGGCCAATATATTTTGCCTGACACTAACTAACATGTCTGATCAGTATATTTTGCCTGACACTGACTAACATGTCTGATCAGTATATTTTGCCCGACACTGACATGGACAGTTACAACTGACCTTCAGCAAAGGATGCAGACCTTGGAGATGAGATGTTTCCGAAGACTTTTAAGCGTCACGTTTCAAAGATCGAGTTACAAATGAGGAAATACGAATTACAACAGCAATAGAGCCTTTTGAAGACCTCTGGGCAACTGTCAAAAGAAGAAAACTCGCTTGGTACGGTCACATATCGAGATCAAATGGTCTCGCAAATTCGATCCTGCACGGAAAGGTACAATGCAGACGACGAAGAGGCCGGCCCAAAAAGAAAAGAGGTGGGAGGACAACATAAAAAAATGGACCAATCTCCGACCAAAAGAGGCATAGGCAGCAGCCGCTGACAGAGAAGGGTAGCGTTGGGTTATGGGGGTGTCTTCATGTGTGCCCAACGACCTCACCGGTTACGGAATGACCTGACCTGACCTGATATCTCTACTGTATTCTTTTTCTTTGCGCTTTTCCCCTGCATGTGCCTCCAGAATCAGCTTTTGAAGAGGTTTCTTGACCCGTCCCTAGTAAGTGCTTCGTACACTGTGAACTTTAGTGCTTATGTTATTTCTGCTATCCATCGTTTGCGTGGTTGGCCCTTGGCTTTGTATCCATTGTATAACACAACAAATAATGTAGGGGGAGGGTTATTCCTGAGCCTAACAAATGGCAGAAAAATAACACTTGCAGTGGCAACTGGAAAATTCTCAAGCAATTTCAGAGCGGAGGCAGAAGCACTGAAGGCTGCAGTAGAAGCAATGCTAACAGGCGAAAGCAAAGAAAGCCAGATAGTCCTGTTTACAGATGCCCTGTCCGTGGTTACAGCACTAAAAAGCCAGAAAAATACAGAACTTAATGATTTAAGAGCAGTACTCTGTCAACTATGCCAGCAGTCCGCACCAAAAAGAGTAGTGGTACAGTGGGATCCATCCCACTGTAACATCCAAGGCAACGAGGAGACAGACAGACTGGCAAAAGAAGGTGCAAGATTACCACAACCAGATTCTAGTGTGACATACGAAGAGTCCAAAAGGTTTATTAGGGCCAGATACATGGTCAAATGGGAAACAGAGCATACTGGCTACACAAAAAATGATGCCTATTACCAGTTGAGCAGAACAGAGCAGGTCGTGGTCTTCAGACTCCGCACAGGCCACAACAGACTGAGGTACCATCTATTCAATAAACTGAAGATAGATGGCATTGACGAATGCACCTGTGGTACAAGAAAATGACCGCTGAACATCTGCTGCAAAATTGCCCGACAGACGAGGACCAGAGAAAGCACACGTGGCCATCACCAGTGGCAACACTAGACAAGCTCTATGGCAGTGTCGACAGCCTCAGGATGACAGCTGCTTTCTTCGAACAAATACAAGTTGACGTCTGACAACGTACGAAGAAGAAGAAGAAGACGAAGTATCTGTTGTATCGGTACAGTATTTCTTTCGGAGGGATAGAATCTTGTGTTTAACGTGTCACGTGACCAAAACCATTTGGTTTACTGTCTCTTCATGAGGTCTAGCACTGGTGATGTATCTACTTGACTCCTAATATCTTCGTTTCTGATTCTTTCCATTCTTGTTACTCCAAGCATTCATCGTAGGCATTTCATCTATGTTGCTACGATGTTTCTTGTATCTGTGTTTGTTAATGTCCATTTATAGCACTGATAACACAAGGTGGGTAGGAATATCGTGTTGTATATCGTTCTTTTTGTATCCATTGTCACGTGTTTACATTGTAATTTCGGGGACATTCGTCCAATGATTTGACTATCTTTATTATATTATTTTTTATTTCGATGTCATCTTTTCCATCTACTGAGATTATGTTATCCAGGTGCGTGAAATCTTTTAATTTGTTGGTTTTGAATGAATATTGTCGTTTCTATTTCTTTTCTTGCAATTATTATAACTTCTGTTTTCTTTATGATGATTTGCATACTACAGTGCGATTACCATCCGTACATAAGCTTGTTGATTACCATCCGTACATAAGCTTGTTGATTACCATCCGTACATAAGCTTGTTGATTACCATCCGTACATAAGCTTGTTGATTACCATCCGTACATAAGCTTGTTGATTACCATTCGTACATAAGCTTGTTGATTACCATCCGTACATAAGCTTGTTGATTACCATCCGTACATAAGCTTGTTGATTACCATCCGTACATAAGCTTGTTGATAAGCTCCTGCGTTTGTTTTTCTGAGGTTTATATTCGTGCTTGATCATCAGCAAAGAGAAGTCCAAAAAGAGATAGTACACACCCTTGCCGTAAACTGAAACGAATTGGCTCTGAATACTCACCGTTTGTTATTTACTGTACTTTGGCTATTGGCATAACGACTTTGACATAGGTTGGTCAAACGTTTATTTACTCCTTAACGTTGTAACTTTGTGCACAGTTGGTATCTATCGACTCGATCGACTGTCTGCTCTTGGTGCACGCACGCATCATGTAGCGTTTGATCGTACTCGACTGTTTTCTCCGCTAGTTGCCCGAATCTTAACACAAGTACACAACACAGAATTGTGACTCTGGTAATGTAAGAGCCTTGCTAGTTCTGTGTGTCGTAAATTGAAAAATCCATGATGTATTATGAAAGACATCTAACGAGTATCGGCTATGGAAACAAAAGGATGTAGCCGTAGAGTAGTCATAGCTGTCGGGGATGAAGTGTTGGCGTTTTCATTGTGCTGGTCAAGGCCTTGTGTGAGATGTGGTGTCTCGTTCTCCTCAGCTGTATCCTGCTGTCCCTAAACTAAAGGTTAGGTACCTACCTACCTGATGCTGGGTATACTGGAGTGTATCGTGACAGGTGCGGAACAAGTCACATTCCTGTGAGATATAAATTGATTGTTTTTTTCCACTCTGACGCTGACGATCACGTTTACATCACATCAAAAAGAAAACAATTACTCACAGGGTTTCCATAAGAGGCAAAATCGGGTCGAGCTGGCAAATCTAAAAGATTTAAATAAGAACGGGTACAAATATACACGCTGATAAACACAATTGATTAGTCCAGAAAAAAAGACATTTTGAGAATGATATTTTGATGATAAATGTGATTGTAGTTTTGTATTTGCGCTTATGTTAAAGAGACTTAATCTTGTTCTGTGAGTGTTTAAATTTAACATTGTCGTATTGCAGCTTTCCAGTTTTTACCTGTTTTAAGAATATTTATTCTCTATAACCCAAGTATTACTGTCAACAGTTCGTATGTCGTAGAGAAGCTTACACATATTTTTTGTAAAGTTTTAAATGTAAGAAATCGTGAGCCATAGTGAAGGGGAGTCGCTGCAAATCAAATATTTGTCAGCTTCGTCTGACCTTTTGTGGTCTCCAAACGCGAGGCAGCGGCGAGGCGTATCAGGAACGGGCAAATGTGTTTGTACATTGTGTAAGTGTGTCAGAGCGCAGAGAAGGGTAGGGTGAGTGGGATGCCTAACTCCACCCGTTTCACCAGCACCTGTGCTCAAACATTGACAAGACCTCGCCAACGTAACCCAAGTTTTATTTATTTAGTAGTGAAGCGATTGCGAAGAATAGGGGCACTTCTGCAACGTACAAGAAGTAAGGAATCAATAAAAATGGTGGGGAAAGGTTTGGTGAAACAAGTTGAACGAGAAATTGAGGAAGGATAAAGAAGAAAGAAACCATCATGTGGCTCATCAGTGTTTGTCAAATAAACCGAAAAGTACAAGGACTCGTCCGCTTTCGCCTTAGAGATTTGAACACAAAATTCACAGCGCTTGGTAAACCAGATCAAAATTCCAGAGCGCATGCGCTGTGTCTAAATTAAAGTCCCTATAAATGTTATGTTTTTGGCGAAAACGATTTCCACGCGATGCATTTTTCGGTAAAACAAGTGTGACAAGCTCGGATTGTTAGACGTTGTACGATCACGTTTAAAGAGCGGCATTGTGTATGGAGTTATTTGTGTTTACTTTATCTTTCAATAGCAACGTAAAACATAAGTAAGCAGCGACAAGGACGGTAGTTTCGGCATAAGCAGTGCAAGGATTCAGGAAGTTTTCTAGTTAGATCCCAAAGAACCGTTTAATATACGTAACCTGCGTTTCTACACACAGAAGTTCTTGTCAATGAGCAGTTCTAGTTTTCTAATGAAAAATCTAACCTCTCAAGATGAAGGAACAATTTAAATGGTGTACGTAGACATACTTTAACCATCACGCGTTATGTGATCGTTGAATGGTGTGGTGTTGCACATGTGTTTTGTGTGTATATTCCTGGCTGTATTTTCACCGCTAGTGATTTCAGAGACTTCCTGATCTAAAGTGTCAGGTCATATGACTTTCTAGTCCAAAGCACATCGACAACTATTCAGTCATATCTAGTATATATAAAGTTATGAGCAAGCCAAATCAGATAGAGATCAATCAGCAGCTAGTGTACATATCCTGTTTAGACTTGGCAGCTGCTCGCTCGCGGGTTCCAGGTTTGAATTGATCAATTACGCTTTGAACTACAGCCCATATCTCTTTAGTTTTTAAAATGTAAAGCTGACCTTGTTTCATAGGACAGCATGATACACTGGGAAGTCACCATATTACATATACATTTTTGACTTCTTATGTGCCAGCCGTCTGAAAACCATTTCGATTTCCTCAGGAGCCAGTGTTAATTGTTGCTATGAGCGCATGTCAGAAGGTGTAATCCAGGATCAAAGTACATTTAGATAGTGCAATATGCAGTACTGGAAACCCAGCGTCCTTTCTCAGGTCTTCATTATACTTTTCGTGGTGAGGTCTGTGCTCCCACAGGACGCAAACAACCGCCTGATCACACATGCCCAGACTATAGATGATCTCAAACATGTTCTGGGACCGGATTTCAGGTTGTTCGTGGCAGCGTATTGGAGGTACTTGGTGGCAGACTGTAACATCCTCGCTACAAGGATCGGTGATGACATGGTTAATGGGCGACTGAACAAGTGTAAGTTGTTTAACACCACCACCATTTTCTTTCTTCTTCGCTGACACAAATTTGAGTTGTTCAACCATATCCTCGTCACAATCAAGTTATGGGGCTCGTTAGGAACCGCAGTTGTAAAGAGCCTTTTTAAGCGAAGCTGGTATTTGTTACTAGGGTTAAAGCTTTGATAGTAATTGGTTTTTCCGACTACAAATGGTTAAACCTGGTTTAACTGACAAGTTTGACGTGCATAGTAGTCACTAGCTATAGTCTGCCATACTGGCTTATCCGGTTTGATTGTATTGGCCAGAAGCCTACGTCTCCCGCCAATGAACGAGGGACAGTCATTAGGCAACAGCAATTGTATTCATAACATTTTCATAAGAATGCGAACCGGACCATTTTATGTCTTTTTTAGACATAGTTTCCGTGTATGGCAACACACTTTGTCGATCTATCCACTAGCTTGTATATGTCATCTAGAAACAATGCCTATTGGTGGGACCTTTAACCAATTTTGCACCGTCTCAATGACTCTCCCTTCCCTTGGGATCCATCTGCAATATACTTTCTTATAACCGAAGTTCTCATGGACAATATTGTGTACAGCGCGGGACTCATCCTGTAATCTAGGGTAATTTCATCAATTGTGGGCACTGCGCCGAGACTCATGCTGTAATCTAGGGTTATTTCATCAATTGTGGGCACAGCGCCGAGATTCATGCTGTAATCTAGGGTTATTTCATCAATTGTGACTCGTCTGTTGCCACGGTCTTGTTGGTCGATCTGATGTTGCCAGGCTTGATGACCTGACATGCCGTGGTTTATCAATGACGCTCTGTCTTTCGTTTTGAAATCTGTCTACCAATTCATAGAATCTAGTCTGACTCAAACAACTATTTCCAAACTAAACCATCATTCTTCTATATATTTATGAAGGCTTCACACCCTCAGAACACACAAAAAATTAGTAACGTTTTGTTGTTCTTCTACGGGGAACATCGATAGTGGGGTGGCCATGTTGCACGCTCATACGCATACAGCTCGATCGTCGCAATCTCTACACGAAGTATGGCTAATTAGCCATTGTGTGGCCTGAGATCAGATAGTTCCTGTTGTACACACTCTTCCATGCACTTTCTACAGACATTGCTGTTACTGATTGTCCATTGTAATCAAACTGACGATCGCTAGATGGTTTGTAAAACAGTCTTCTATAAATACTTTCTTGAGTAGAACAGTTATTATGGTTTCTCTGGTACTAAGTTTCTAGATTTTAACGTAGATAAAAGTATAAAGTCATTCAGCATTACATATCAGTACCATATGCTGCTATCAGTTGAGAAAACTGACCCAGATCTTGTCGCGGGATAGGACAACATCAAATAAGTAAATCAAATCTCATCACTCCTTTCTGTACATAGTACCTTTGTCCACGTCTCGCCAACATACACGGCCCTGGGCTACTTGTTCTGTTTCTGTCCAGGTGTAACCATTTAATCGTAGTTCTCTCGCACACTCTCTTCTCCGTAATTTGGCCAAACACTCTGCCTCTTCTCTTGAGGATTCCATATGAGAGCAAACTTGTCTATGTTGGACGGTGCTTTCCTCGGCGTATGTCCTGTCCAGCCTCATTTTCTTGGCTTCATTTAGTGTTCCAATGGCCGTTCTTAGTTTCTCCCTATAGATCTTCCTTGCTCACCATGTCATGCCACTCTACATCCATTATCATTCTTAGGCATCTTTTAACGACGTCTGGAGTATCGTCTTAGTTGTCTTTCATGTGTCCGCTCCATCAGCAGTACCGATTGACACTGGATTTAAATATTATACGGTGTGAATATATTGATTTCTCTAGATCGTCATTAGTTGTTTAGTATCAGAAATGTCATCTTTGCCTTTCCAAATATGTTCTTTATACCTGCATTTGACTGACGCACCAATTGTTCTGACAAATAAGTAAAGGCATCCAGCACTTCCAAATGCTCTTCCTCCTTCGTTGATCCTGTTAACTTTAAGGAGCTTAGCTTTCTTTACGTTGATATATTGTCCCAATTTCCCTTATTGTTATTTCTGCTTGTTTAGTTTCTCCTGCACGCGATGACTGTGTGACGAAAGTATCAGATCACCTGGGTAGTCCAGGATGCGGAAACCATGATTAGGAGGATTTGTTATTTGTTAAAAATATTGCAATGACCACCTAATATAACATCTAGAAAATGTATATGACTGAACGGAAGTTCTTAGTCGACTTGTACTTCTACAGGAGCAGAGGCCCATGTGCGGGTATCAGCTCTGGCATGAGCTAGATGTAGCCGGGGGAAGGATTTCCTGCTTAGTGGGCTAGGCTCGAGCAGCTTAATACTCCGCTGCGTTAGGACAAGCGCTTACGGAGGGTGGTTAACCGATGTGCGAGTCCATCTTATTATACTCAAACACTAGAGTATGGTAAGCCCGCAATCTTTTAGGCGCCATCTATGCTGCTCTAAACAAACCACCTAACCATGGTCGCTGTTATGCCATGTCACAGTTAGTCGGACGTTGCCTTTCAAAATAAGACGCGACCATAGAGAACAGAAAAGAAAACCAAATAGCTCTGGATGACAAATCACAAAAGTGGCATTAGTACAACAGGCTCTTAAATACTTCGGTAAAATACAGAGGTCAAATATGAAAAGTAGCTCCGTCACAGATTCACTGATGACGGATGGCACATTAGTCTGCCTTGTGTCAGGTTTATTGGTGAAGTGAGATGACCAGAATCATGCCATGACCTTTCGTGATAATTTAAGTTCCGGTACCAATTTACAACTGGACAGAAGGAGTAGGATGAAAATGGATAAGTTAGTAAGTGACCAGTATTGCAGTGACAGTTAACTGCACTAACATCTCTAACATTCGGTTTTTCCATCGTTGAGGTATCAAAACTCAATCAAATCAATCCATGTCATGTTCTGATCGTCTATTTCTTACAAATATTTAAAATGGGCAAGCTCATTTTTCTTTCTTCTTTTCGCTTGTGTCATTCAGCATCAGGTTATGAAGATGTTTCTTCACCGGGACCTAGCATGTTTTTGTACACGGGGAGCCTTACTGCTTCTGTTATTTCTGATATCCATCATTTTCCTGGTCGGCCCTTGACTGTGAGTACATTGTATCTGTATAGCATTGCTTTCTGACGGATACTATCTGGTGTTTGACGTGTCAAATGGCCGAACCACTTGGGTTTCTGTCTCTTGATGACGTATAGCACTGGTGTTGTATCTACTTGTTTCCTAATATCTTCGTTTCAGATTATTTCCATTATTGTTACTCTAAGCATCATGCGCAGGCATTTCATCTCTGTTGTTATAATGTTTCTTTTATCTCTGCTTGTCAATGTCCATTTTTGACACTGAAAACACAATGTGGGTATGAATATCGTGTTGCAAAGGGTTCTTTTTGTATCCATTGTCACGTGTTTATATTGTAATGTCAGGGACAGTTGCTCGATGATTTGACTTGCTTTTTTACATCTGTGTTGAATTTCAGTGTATCATTTGCCTTTTGCTGAGATTATATTACCCATTTACGGGAAATAGTTCACATGTTATACTTGTTGATATTGTATAAATATTTTTGTTTTTGTTGCTTTTCTCGCAATCGTTAAAACTTCGGTTTTCTCTATGTTGATTTTCATACCGTAATTCGTACATTCTTCATTAAAATATTTTTGTTTTGTTCATGCAGTTGTTTTTCTGAGTTTGCTGTTATTTCTTGGTTATCAGCAAAGAGAAGTTCATTTAAATGATCACTGAGATCGTTTCCCTCACTAATGTTGGTTTTTTTTAATATTGCGTCTATATATGTGTTAAACAGTACAGAAGATGGTGCCCATCCTTGCCGTATATCGGTCCTTATATCATATTTTTCCGAATATCCTACGCGTAGTCTTACTGAACATTGTCTATTCACATAGAAACTTGTTCATAAATTGGTCAAATGCTTATTTATGCCATAACGTTCTAATGTTGGTATCTTCGATCATGCTCATTAGGCTACCAAAATGATGTAGCCGGTATTATGTTTTCCAATCGGTCAACAAATGTCCAGTATTCCATAGTTAATAGTTGACATATTTTAGAAATGTGAATGTTTCAAAAGGGAGTCCGACAGGGATGTATTCTCTCACCGTATCTGTACAAAATATATGCGTAATATATAATGAGAAATCTTCGAGAAGACGAGAACATTGAAAGTTTCGACCGACTTACGATTGGGGGGTACGAGATTCCAGAGTTACGATACGCATATGACACAGTGATACTATCAAGAAGTGCAGAAGGGCTAGAGCAGCTATTTTCAGCCGTTAATGGACATAGTAAAGATCAAAACCTGTTCATAAACATAAATAAAACAAAGATAATGACCACCCAAAAAACACAATGTCAGCATAAATTTACAGTGGTTGGTGAGGAAATAGATCAGGTCACACATTTTGAATATCTGGGCTCCAGAATTGACAAAAATGGCGACTGCTCGAAAGAAATCAGAAGAGGAATAGCTATGGCAATGCAGAGACTGAACAGCCTGAAGAAAATTATCGCAGGGCACCAACAAAATGATAAAATTAAAAGTCTTGAGAGCCTGTGTTTTTCATGTGGCAGCTTATGGCTGTGAATCATGGACGATTACCAAAATTTCTAGACAAAGAATCAAATCCTTCGAGTCATAATGTTACAGAAAGATCCTCAAAATACCCTGGACAGAGAAAAAAACACAAATGTAGACATTCGGCAAGAGTTGAGCATAGAGAAGAACTGGTTTATCAATTACATTTTGGCTAGAAAATGCAAATACTTTGGTCACATCAAGAGACACAAAGGTCTTGAGAGAACGGTGATGGAGGGTATGGTGCCAGGCAAAAGAGGAAGGGATAGACCAAGAAGACGATGGCACCAAGATATCCAGGAATGCCTGGGTATGACTGTGGCGGAGGCTGGAGTTTTGGCAAGAGAACGAGTTTCTTTCAGGCAGACTGTGATGGGAGAGACGTTCTACAAAGGACATGCTACATGATGATGATGCATTTTTCTTTCCTAGACAGACAATCGGTTACAAGAACTTTATTTGTCTGTCCATTGTTACAACTCCTAACCCAAACGCATTGTCCTGCCCACACAAATATACAAACGGGTCCCTTTTTCTTGACATTTTCCCGCTTTCGGGAGCAGTTAGATTCTCTTGATTTGGTTGGTGTACGTGGTTTCATCTGACACAGAGCTGGTTAAACCTAAATAAATAACGTCCTGTGGAGACTTGTAAATGTGTTTCAACTAGTCAATGAAATAACACAACAGCCATGGCTTAACCGTATTCCTTCGCTCCTCGTGTTTGTTAACTTGTCAATGCAGAATGTAGTAGTGAATTGGCCATGATGTCTCTCTGCGTGTAAGTGTTCTATCTGATAGGAGTATTAAACAGCCATCTTTTTTATTTTCAGTCACCACTGGCAATTAATGCAACAATGAGCCAATGCTTCCACTTGCTTTGGTATCAATGCCGGGTTCTTGTTTTCGGTCTTCTGATTCGCGAGAGAACTAACATACACACTATTCTGATCGTGTAGTAAATATGCAGGGTCATCTCTGACACTTTGAACCACATGAAGAAGGCTACTTCACACACAGCCCATTCTTCAGACTGAGAGAATGTTAGGTATGCCATGTCATCCGCTGGAGCCTCTTCAGTCCAACAAGTTTTAGATATAACTCTGAGTCGACTCTTAGCACAAGCTGTGAGTATGGCAGTGAACCTATTCTTATTTCTGCCATAAACAGTTTCTTCTGGCGTTATTGGATGCTAATGTACAATATTCGAGTGGACATGCCCGAATGTTCTATTATGGGTTGACATGTCTGAACGTCCTGTTTTCGTTAGACATGTCTGAACGTCCTGCTATCGGTTGACATACCTGAATGTTCTATTATCGGTTGACATATCTGAACGTCCTGCTATCGGTTGACATACCTGAATGTTCTATTATCGGTAGACATGTCTGAACGTCCTGCTATCGGTTGACATACCTGAATATTCTATTATCGGCTGACATGTCTGAATGTCCTGCTATCGGTTGACATACCTGAACATTATGTTATGGGCTGACATGCCTGAACGTCCTGTTATGGATTGATATGCCTGAACGTCCTATTTTGGGTTGACATGCGTACACGTCATGTTATTGGTTGACATGCCTGAACGTCATGTTATGGGAGGACATGCCTGAACGTTATGTTATGGATTGAGAAGCATGAACGTTCTGGTATGGGTTGACATGCCTGAACGTCATATTATGGATTGACAAGCCTGCATGTTATGTAATGTTCTGACAAGCCTGAACGTCCTGTTATGGGTTGACATGCCTGGACATTATGTTATGGCTGACCTGCCTGGACGTTATGTTATGCGTTTATATGCCTGGACGTTATGTTATTGGTTGACATGTGTGGACGTTATATTATGGGTTGACATGCCCGGTCGTTATGTTATTGGTTGACATGCCTGAATGTTCTGTTGTTATTGCTAGCCAAGTGTTTATTATGTGTTCATTTAATTGTTAACTGTCTCTACTGTAATACTCAATGTGATGAGTCCTCTTGTACTGTTACAATCGCTGGCTAAAAATGTTTATACAAGTACATTGTACTGTTACAGCCTCAGCTGCTGCAGCTTGATTTCTATAATCTCCTCGTAATGTTGGCCATATTGTTTCTTAGAAATGTGTGGCCACTTGCTGGAAAGCATTCAAACTAAGGATATCATCCAATCATCCAATCATCCAATCATCCAATCATCTAATCTCAGAAGAGGTATCGACAAATACGCTTTCCTTGGTTTTGGCCTCACAAAGTCTTGGATATTTCTCACGAAGGTATAAAATCCTGCCTTATTTCGATCAATGGCATTTAATAAATTATGAATAGTTCAAGTTTGATGTGGAGAGCTGACTGCTAACGTCAGGGCCAGCGAACCAGAGCTGCCGAGACCCTTCTGGATAACAGGCTGCAGCAGGGAAGACTGGCTAAGGACAAGGGATCGAAGAGGGAATGCTAACACGGTACTCAAAAAATGCTTTCTGAAAGCGGATGTGTTGGACCGAAAGGTGCAAATATAGCAGTCAAGCTGTAAACTACGACACAACGCATTCCGTTTTCTGGACTGCATTCTGCTACTTAAGTCCTTTCAGGATTTGTTAGCGGGAGATTGAGAACGAACGAAGCCAAGCCATTTCCTGTTTAAGTGATTGTCGTTGGGACCAATAATTTTTCTTGCAAATGGGCAGTAGTGGCAGCAGTGCATGGTTGTTTCACAGACAGAGAAAACAGCTAAGCTTTGTGTAAGCATGCCGTAGCCTCAACAAGATGGCAATGTCCTTCTATCTATATATATATATTTATCTATGTTCTTTGCACGCCAAAAACAACGCATACGGCGGAAACAAATGATCTCTAGTTTGAACGGTGTGACGCCACTGTATTTAGATCTTGTATGGTGCTGTGGCCCATAGTTTAGCCTTCTCGTTTGATTGCTCTTCTGTGGGTTATGTTTCCTTTGGTCTCCCTCTTTTCCGAACGCCCCGTGGTGTCCATTCAAGTGCTTGCAATGGAATACGGTTGTTGTTCATTCTAGGGACATGTCCGATATATGTCCATATGTTCCGATATATGTTCCTGATTATGGTCGAGACGTATAGTTTGGTTTGTCTCTGTTTTTATTGAGCTATTAGTTATGAACTGGTCCCAGCATATATTCATTAATTTTCTTAGGCAGTTATTTTCAGACATTTAGTTTGTTTTCCAGTGCGTCTGTGGTCTTCCAGCTTTCACATCCATATGTCAAAACTGATATTACGATTGAGTTGAATACCTTCAGGTCACCACAAATCCGCCTTCTAAACGTATCATAGTTGATTGTGTGTATCTGTAGTTTCATGTTGTCGTACATTACTTTTAAGTGGACTGCATATCCGATTGGAACAGATGGTAAATCATTACCATTATGGAGCAACGCAGCTCAACTTAGGCAAATCAATGAACATCCTCTAATCACCATCTTTGTAGTTGATGTGCAATGCAATGCAGACTATATCAACGCTAGAAATGAGGTTACCTGCCATTTTAAAATATTGAAATATATATTTTGGCCGAGAACGAAACATGCTCTTCCCCCCAGAAGCTTCGATTGCCGCACTATGAAACCCAACAGTTCTGCTTTGTTCACAATTCCAGATCTGTCACTAGATCAATCAATTCACCATGGAGGAAGTTTTATGTCGCAGTGTAAACTCTTCAAAAGGTATACAATCAATTCACCATGGAGGAAGTTTTATGTCGCAGTGTAAACTCTTCAATAGGTAAACAATCAAAATCTCTTGATGTCGATGATATCACAGTAGGTAGAGGTCCATTGGCATTATTATGTTCATGTTCAAGAGTATACGATTCTGGTATGTCCAGAGAAGAAAGTTCTTGCCCGTGAGACACTGGTTGTATAGAAGAGGGAATATTCGCAAAAGTCACATCTCATCTTTTCTTATTATAAATATCGAGTCACATAAAAGTATCAAAGATTAACATGGTCTTGTCGGTTGTCTCCACACCATTGGATATGCAAAATACATTAATTGTCCTTTTCGTTTCAACCAGCAGTCCAGATTCGGTGCACATCATGGGGACACAGGTGTGGGTTTTAATGCAGGTGCTGGTCACTGATCTCATGGACAAGATAACAGCTGTATGCTATCTTTATCGTCGGTGAAATGGGTCGCCTTTGTGATAGCAAAGTTATTTGTCAGCGAATAGAGCAAGAATAATCCGCACTGTTCATACATCATCAACGGCACGTCTATGCTCACGGAATCCACAACACAAAAGATGACAAGAAGGAGATCTGATTGCAATAACTACTACATATTGCAACATCAAATTGGCGCTCAAAGCTCTCTTTCTCGAGCATATGACGCGCCTTGGATATAGAGAAGAAAACTGGCCCACTGGAATTGGTAGCTGTCCTATCTAAACTTAACGTCTTTATACTGGTTTAGAAAACTCTGCAGCGTCTGTATACAACCCGTAATTTACATTACATTGCTCTAAAAACTATGCGCATCCAATTTATTTTTTAAATGCATTAATTGTCCCTCTCCACTACCTCCCGCGGCAATGCATTCCAATCATTCACCACTCTCTGACTAAAATATATTTCCTAATATCTAATCTGGACCTCTCTTTAGTTAATTTGTAGCTATGCTCTCTTGTTCCTGTTGGTGGCTGTATTTTTAAAAAAAAAATGTTATAGTCTAATTTATCCGTTTCTCTAATCATCTTATAAACCTGTATTAAGTCACCTAGAATTCTTCTCTCTTCTAGACACTGTAGGCCGGTTTTTCAGAGTTTTTCCTCATAACTGTAATTCTGGAATCCCACTATCAGTGTTGTCGCTCTTTTTTTTGTTTTTTTTTTTGTATTCTTTCCAGCATGTTTATATCTCCTCAATGATAAGGACTCCACACCTGTACACAGTACTCCAATCTAGGTCTAACTAATGCTTTATACAGTTTGACTATCACTTCCTTGCTCCTATGTTTAAAATTTCTTTTTATCAAACCTAACATTGCACTTGCCTTTTTCACTGCTACCTGAACTTGCTCACTCACCTTTCCTGTATGATCTATGATAACCTGAACTTGTTCACTCACCTTTCCTGTATGATCTATTATAACCACTAAGTCACTTTCCTTATCTATCTTTCTAATATTGTTCTCTCCCATTCTGTAATTATTTTCCATATTGGATCTACGCATGTGTATGACTGAGCATTTATCTACATTAAACTACCTTTTCGGGGGACGGCGTGGCCTAGTGGTTAAGTGGCACAGCTCACGACCCGAAGGTGCTGGGTTCGATCCCCATCACAGCACAGACCGTTACCCCGGGGCAGCAAACCCTTAGAAAATGCAAGAGAAAGCAGACCCTTACATAAAATGCGTGCTGAAGTCGGATGCACTGGGCGCAAAATAAAAACACAGTGCAACACAGTGGGGATTAGAGACAATAAGGCGAAGGAAAAAAAAAATAATATCTAAATCCGACCTCAATAAATCCACTTCTGGTTTAGATGAGACACTACTGCATAGTTTTGTGTGATCAGCAAATTTTGCAATCATGGATCCTACATCAATGTCCAACTCGTTCATATATATCAAAAACAAAATTGATGGAACGTATGATAAACACCAGACTGGAAGAAAAACGAATACTAATTCCACAGCAAGTCGGCTTTAGACAGCATAGATCCACTGAGGACCAGGTCATCCTCATAGCCCAGGAAATAGAAGATGCCTACCAGGCACAGAAGCACACAGTAGCGGTTTTGGGTGGACCTGGAAAAGGCATTTGACAAAGTCTGGAAAGATGGACTTAGAGTCAAGCTAAGAAGAAGTGATGTCTGTGGGATAATGTACAAGTGGATCAACCACTACCTCAAAAACAGAACGGCCAGAGTCCAAGTACAAGGCCAGATGAGCAGAAAGGTGACACTCGAGCAGGGAGTACCCCAAGGGGGAGTACTGTCACCCACACTCTTCCTGGTGTATATAAACGACATTACAGAGAATTTACCAAGAAGAGTCCATAGCTCAATGTTTGCAGACGATCTGGCTATGTGGACCTCTGAAAAGAATCTCACCATAGCAAGAAATCGGATGCAGCAGGCCCTAACATCGCTGAAAGATTGGGCGAACTCATGGCTGGTCAAAATAAACGAGGAGAAAACCACATGCACAATATTCTCGCTTTCAATCAAACCCCAAAATACCAAGTTAAGTTTAAATAGCAAATTCCTGAAGCCAAACGACAACCCAAACTATCTGGGAGTCACATTTGATCGGCGCATGACATGGAAAAGTCAGATCGAGAGAAACCGAATGAGAGCGAGAGAAAGAATGGCAATCATGAGGAAACTTGCTGGCACAAGCTGGGGAGCAGACGAAAGCATACTAAAGAAACTGTACACTGGAAGAGTGAGACCAGTTCTCGAGTATGGCATTGCGGCATGGACAACAGCAGCAAAGGCGAACTTCGATAAAGTTAGCAAACTTCAAAACCAAGCCATGAGAGTTATAACAGGAGGCATGAAGTCAACGCCAATTGTAGAACTTGAAAAGATTACAAAACTGCAATCCATGACCGATAGAAGAGACTGCAGAGCCCAGCTGCAGTCAGAGAAACTCCGAAGACTGACCGACCATCCAATGCACCAGAGAATAAACAATTTCGGAAATGGGAAACTAAAGCGGAGAAACTTTGCAGAAATAGCCAAAGCAAAGATGCACGAAGATCCCATAAACGCACTAACAACACCAAAATCCATCACTACTGTTCGAAAACCTACCTGGAGGCAGGATATATTTCCAGAGATGGTAGAAAATATACCAGGTATTGGAAACAAAAACGGCTAGAGTGAAAAAGAAAGGAGAGATACTACCCTAAGCTTGACATCGGAAAACTACCCAAGCATGGACTGGACCCATGCATACACCGACGGTTCTGTAACAAACACTACACAGAACTGAGGGGCAGGAGCATTCCTGAACCTACCAAATGGCAGAAAAATAACAGTCATTCGCTACTGGTAAGTACACAAGCAATTTCAGAGCGGAGGCAGAGGCACTGAGGGCGGCAGTGGAAGAAATGGTGACACATAAAGAAAATGAAAGCCATATAGTCCTGCTTACAGATGCTCTCGCCGTAGTCACAGCGCTACAAAGCCAGAAAAACACTGAGCTTAATGACTTAAGAGCAGCACTCTGCAAACTGTGCCAGCAGTCCGCACCAAAAAGGGTAGTGGTACAGTGGGTCCCATCACACTGCAACATCCAAGGCAACGAGGAGGCAGACAGACTGGCAAAAGAAGGTGCAAGACTACCACAAACAGATACTAGTATGACGTACGAAGAGTCAAAACGGCTTATCAAAGCCAGATACATGACCAAATGGGAAACCGAACATACTGGTTACACTAAAGACGATGCCTATTACCAGTTGAACCGAAGAGAGCAGGTCGTTGTCTTCAGACTTCGCACTGGCCACAATAGACTGAGGTACCACCTATTCAACAAATTGAAGATAGGTGGTACCGACGAATGCCCGTGCGGTACCGGTAAAATAACCGCTGAACATCTGCTGCAGAACTGCCCGACATACGAGGATCAGAGAGAGCAGATGTGGCCATCACCAGTGGGACTGCAATACAAGCTCTATGGCAGTGGTGACAGCCTCAGGATGACCGCCGCTTTTTTCGAAAAAATAAAGGTTACTGTCTGACTGCGTACGAAGAAGAAGAAGAAAACAAAATTGGTCCCAAAACCGAGCCCTGTGGCACTCCACTTTTCACTTCACACCACTCAGAGTACTGCTTATTTATGCCCACCCTCTGCCTTCTACTGGTTAACCAATTATTAATCCATTAGGCAACTTCCCCACCTATTCCATGTGATTTTAACTTTCAAAATAATCTTTGATGAGGTACTCTATCAAAGGACTTTGCAAAATCTAGATAAATAACGTCCACTGCCTCCCCTATCTATCATTTTAGTAACCTCCTCCATGAATTCTAATATATATGTTAAGCACGATCTCCCTCTAGTAAACCCATGCTGACTATTTCTGATTAAAATTGTCTAAATGCATTACAATGTTTTCTTTGATTATTGACTCGAATAATTTACAGACTATGCTCGTTAAACTCACCGGTCTATAATTCGCTGGATCTCATCGTTTACCCTTTTTGAATAAGGGGATCACTCCTGCATCTTTCCAATCCCGTGAAACAATTCCTTTTACAAGTGATTGAGAACATAATATAGCCAATGGTTTTGCTAGCTGGTCTCTAATTTCAAACAACAATTTTGGATGAATACCATCTTGACTTGGACATTTATCCACTTTCCACCTCTCCAATTTTTTTTAAACCATTTCCTCTTTAAAACAGATTGATAGTAATCCCGCTGTACCCATGTCTCTTTAAAAAATATCTATAGTATCTGGGATCTTGATCCTTAACAGACTTTAGCGACGAGCAAAAGAAATTGTTGCGAAAGAACAAGCGAGTTTCAGATCTGGTCGAAGCACATTAGAACAACTTTTTAGCCTTCGCTTGATCAGTGAAAAGTACACTCAACACAAACAGAAATTGTACCAGGTTTTCATTGACTTTAGAAAGGCTTTTGATAGGGTGGGACATGAGGCCTTATGCGAAACTATACGCAAATACAAGATAGGATGGAGTCTCACCCACGTCATTGAGAAACTATACTCCGATGCCAGCAGTGCAATTTACCTCAACCGGACCACAGGTTAATGGTTCCGCACGACAGTCGGCGTGCGTCAAGGGTGTCTCTTCTTTGCGCCACTTTTCAATGTTTTTCTAGAACACATTATGTCAGAAGCATTGGATGAACACGTAGGGACGGTCAGTATAGGTGGACGCATACTCACCAAACTCGGGTTTGCCGACGACATTACCGGTCCGACTGGAACAGAACCTGAACTTGCAAGGCTAGTCGCAAACCTGGACAATGCTGTCCAGAAATTTGTGTTGGAAATCAGTTCAGAGAAGAGTAAGATCATGGTCAACGCCCCAGAGGGTATTTAAACATGATTATGGTCAAAGGTGAACCTCTGGAAAGTGTTACGCGGTTTAAATATCTGGAAGCAAAATTGAACGTGGAGGGGTCTAGAGCGGAGATCCAGTCAAGAACAGCGATGGTCATGGTCGCCCTGACCAGACTGCGAATAATCTGGAAAGACAAGAACATTAGCCTTAAAGTTGACTATAATGTATACAATGGTCACCTCGGTATACCTCTACGCGTGTGAGACTTGGACTCTGACGACTGCACTAGAACGTAAAATTTGCGCAATGGAAATGAGATGCTTGCGAAGAATTCTTGGCATTTCAGATTTCGATCGTGTTACAAACGAGTGTGTTCTTGAAATTGTTTGGAAAGAGTTAGGCCAGTATAACAACCTACTGACTATTATAAAAAGAGGAAAATTGATATGGTACGGACATATATCACGATCGGTGGGGCTGACCAAGACCGTCCTGCAAGGTACTGTGCCTGGAAAACGTGGGAGAGGGATACCAAAAAAGAAATCGGAGAACAATATAAACTAGTGGACAGGAAGGTCCATAGCTGAAACTAATACCCTGACAAAAAATCTAGACGTTTGGCGTGAATTGGTTCAACAACCTGCAATAACGGTGCCACATTGAGGGAATGTCTCAATATCCTCAAGATGACAATAAACACTCCTCACAACATATCAAACTACGTGAATTATCGATGCTGATAACATCAGTAGTAGTCCTGACAATGATGTTCACCCATCACATGTGATGATGATCGCTCTCTATGTTCAGCTCTTTGGAAAATCTTTTCCTATTGCTATGCTAACTGAAATTGGTGAAAGATTTACTTGCACGGAGATTTGGATCAAGGTGAAGAATGTTTGCGCATTATCTAAACCTCACTGTCTCGTATGAGCTACCTTTCACCAGTGGCAAGACATTATTAAGACGACCGGAGATGGAACTAGTTAACTATTTTTGAATAGCACAATCACACAAAATGGTTGTGACCAATATTTTGATTATTGATGTTAGGAGACATGGTTTGGCGATCAATGTGTCCAACGTTACGTAATACAGGGACTATCCAATCAGCGGAAAGTCTGTTATCATCAACATTATTATGAGAGGAATGAAGCTTAGAACACGCCGGAAGTCAAGAGAAACTCTTGGCCAGCAAGTTGTGCATAAACTATCGACATCGATCCTGATTACAATGATTGACTGTTGACTATTTTGGTGCTTTGAAACAGAAGGTGAATATCTTCTAAAGAGAATTGTTATTGAATATAAAACCTGAGCTCGTTATCATTTGCCGAACCCAAAAGAGCGAGTATGGACTGACACATCACTCCTCACCAACGCCGAAAAAGTTCTGCACGCATCCACCTGCATGGAGGGTAATGCTGACTCTCTTCTAGAGCACAACATGCCCACAAGAGGGAGGTGACACTATCAACATTATTGCATATACATATCTTCTGATGAATCATCTTCGACCCACAAGTCAAATCAAACGATTTCTGAGTACGCATGTTATGTTGCAACATGACAATGCTCGTCTCTTCTCTGCCCGTGCAACATGTGCAATCGCCGAGGATCTGCCTAGTGAGTAAATCGGCCATATTCGCTAGACCTCGCCCAAAATGATAAACACCACTTTGAATAAATAAAATAGGCGATAGCAGAAAACACTTTCATGTCCGAGGAAGACGTACAGTTGGTGGCTGACTATACATGAGCCCAACATATTTCTGAAGAGGAATCCATGTTCTTTGCCGACTCAGAGGACGTTGTAATTGTAATAAACTGTGTCGACGACAATTGTTTCAGGCGTGTGTCTCATCTAATAATTAATACATTAAAAAAAGAAAATGTAAGGTTTTGATTTAAATCACTCTCACACAAGCAACTATGTTGTCCTTATATTCCTCCAATTGGTGGTCGTGTAGGTCAGCAGATTTGGTTACAACAAGGTACCGCAATCAATCACATCATTTCATCTATCTGGGGAGTACGGGTCGTCAACAAATACATGCCAAGCCAATCTATATTGGGCCTTCTGATCGAGTCATGTCTACGTCATCCTTGTTTCCGCCATGTTTGTTTCGGCCATTCTTCTCTGTGTGTTTGTGTGGTTTGCATCTACTCCTTCTTCACCTTGAGCATTGCAGAACAAAGATTGTCTTGTAATGATATCAGTTGGTTTCCTCAATATGTGTCATGTCAATTGCCTTCACCTTCTCATCACGCCATGTTTCAATGATATTTGTCTGGAACATTCCAAGAGTTCCACATGAGTGGTCTTATCATACTATTGTCAGTCTCTCTATTTTCTGCAGGCATCCATTTGTGAAAGCCCTAGTTTTTGTGTTGGCGTTTTTGTTCCTGATGTTTCTGAGCCATACTATAGAACGTACTTTACATTGGAGTTGAAGATGTCTATTTTTGGGCTTGACTTTATTCCTTATGATTTCCATGTTCCACAATGCGCTGAAAGCTCCTCTCTCATTTTGTATTACTATTTTGAATTTCATACATGTACGTTTTACTTTGTCTATATTTTTAACCGATATATATGAATGATTCACAAGATGTCTGTCTACCTGTTTCTATTCTCGTCGTGTTAACTCGAGCTGTCTGCGTCGGCTACTCATGATCACGTGGCAGGACAAAGTGCCAAACTGAAATTCTTAGCAAGACTAATATATTGGGCATCTATACACTTCTGTAAGTAGGTCAGATAAGGTGGACGGAATAAGTTGTTCGCATGCTATATGAGCGCATCACACCAGGTGGACGCTCATCACATGGTTGGCGGGCAGAAGAAACTCAGAGGAAACTGTCGAGTCGGTTGTTCCTAAAAGAAACTGTCGATAGTCGGTTGATCCTAAAACAACTGTCGATAGTCGGTTAATTCTAAATGGAACTCTCGAAAGTCGGTTGGTCGTAAGTGGCACTGTTGCAAGTCAGTTAGTCGCAAGTGTAACTGTCGATAGTGGGTTGGACGTAAGTGGAACTGTCAATAGTCAGTTGGTCGTAAATGGAACTGTCAATAGTCGGTTGGTCGTAAATGGAACTGTCGATAGTCGGTTGGTCGTAAATGAAACTGTCGATAGTCGGTTGGTCGTAAATGGAACTGTCGATAGTCGGTTGGCCATATGATTTTTAATTTAATGTTGGCCTATCTGGATCTAAGATGGCAGACACGTCCTTGCATTTTATTTGGGTTTTTATGAAAGGTGGTTATCATGATAATACTACGATAGTTCGTCAAAGGCGTTGTTCAGCTTGTGTTTGACGGTCTTGGAACTTATTTCGTGTGCGCCCACTGCCATGTCGTCGGCATATATTAACTGCCTCGTCTATGTGTTCTTCGGTTGGTCATTGATGCATATGTTGAGCACTATTGGTACCAGTACACTAACTTGTGCATTGCCACATTTTTTTTGCTTCTTTGGTCGATGTAGAAACGCCTATTTTGAAGTAGACATTTAAGTTGTGTGTTAAGACCCCAAATCGTCTGTTAATTGGTAAATATTGTTCATTTCCGTTTTTAAATTAAAAAACTGTTCGTTTTTCAACAATGAGAATTAGATGGGTCTTACTACCGGAAAATAAACAAACCACAGCTGTTTTCCGTTTTAAGCTATTGTTTTTATTTTACTGACGCCATTATAGATTGTAAGAGAAGAACTAAATGACAGGTCGTCCAGGATTTACATCCTGGTCTTTTCGTGCTATACGTAAGAATCCCTTGATTGAATCAGCCAATCAAATTGCTGTGGATAAACAGACGCACAAAAATTAATTTTAAAATGGGATGTGTTAATATCAAAAGTGTCACAGGTACCTGTTAAGATAATAACAAAGATTCACAGGGATGTTGAGATAGTAGCACGGATATACAAGCTTTCGGATAGCAAGAAGGATACATAACCCTGTTGTAGTAAAAGTAAGAGCATAGAGCAAACGATGTTAAAGTAATACATCAATCGATCAAACTATCAATCAATCAATCAACTAATCAGTCATTCAAGTCAACACATTGCTCAATCTATACGGAGCGTAGATCGTCGCTAACTAATCAAGTCGAGAAGTTAATGAATAGCTATTCCAACTGAGTCATCGTTATAACAGTATCCCCCCCCCCCATCCATTTTGCCTCTAGTTCCCTTCATCGTGTGTATTGCCTTCCTTGGTTACGCTTACCATGATGGTTCTAGAGCAGAATATCTTGCAAAATCTTGGATTCAATTATGTTGTTTCGTAAATTATGACTAATCCAACGTCATCTTTTCGTGGTATACCATCCTCCATCGACATTTCTCTACAAGTATTATGGGGTCATAATTCCTCATTGGTGTATAATAGCATTTTAGACTCTGTTCGACGGAGACAACAATTGATAAAAGTGCATTTGTCTGGTACCTACTTTAGTTTCCCGTCAGTGCTCGGAACTATTTAATAGAACCGACTTCACATTTCAGCTGAATTTGTGTGGGTGGGTTAAATGTGTGAATACATTTCATTCTGAGGAGAGAATACGGAGACGGAGACTGGCGCAATGGGAAAGCGGATCTCGTTGTTAAACATATCAGTTCTAAATCGACTTCTACTTCTTTAAGGGCGGATCTCCATAAGCAGACCCTAGCTCTGGTATTAGCTGGATGTAGCCGGGAAGGGGACTCCCTGCTTAGTGGGCTAGACTCGAGCATCTTATTACTCTGCTGCGTTGGGACAGGTGCGGTGGAGAGTGGTTAATCGATGTGCGAGTCCACCTAAATAGACTCAAAAACTACAGCAAAGTAGACCCGAAGTCTGTTAGGTGCCATCTACCCTGCTCTTAAACCACCTAACTATGGCGGTGCTATGCAATGTCCCACAGTTAGCCGCCTCTTGCGACATCCTCTTTATGAGGCAGTGGTGCTATTCTTGTACTTGTCACACATAAAGACCCACGCAGACCAAGCGGAACGGTTGAATATCTAATAAGTGAGATTACCAAGGATTATGATGTTTATATATATATATATACAAAGCTTGACAAAAGCGCTCGTCTGCTCGTTTGTGACAAGTTACAATTTTTGCTTGACAGCAATCAAATATATTGTAAATCTCTAATTTCGTTTTTAATCGTTCCTACATTTTTTAATTTTTTTTTTGCGTTCGCCTTATTTCTCTAATCCCCAAGGCGGTGTGCGTTGCACTGTGGTTTTTATTTTGCGACTGTCGGCTCAGTATTTCCGACTTCAGCATGCATTTTATGTAAGGGTCTGCTTCCCTCAGCATTTTATAAGGGTTTGCTTCCCTGGGGTAACGGCCGATGCTGTGATGGGGATCGAACAACCTTCTGATTGTGAGCCGTGTCACTTAATCACTACCCCACGCCGTCGTCCATCGTTCCTACATGGGGACTCTGGTAAAAATGTGTATATATATATATGTATATTACGGTGTGAATAGATCGTACATATCGACTTTCGGAAGGTGACTGCCGATATTACACTTCAACTGACGCGTAGATCTGGCCACTATTAGTCTTAGTCTTAGTAGACCTCCGCAACTTCAAGGGCATTAGCTCCTGTGCAGGCCCCGACTCTTGTGCGAGTTTCTAGTAGCATTTCTCTGCTTATATGGCTGGGCTCGAGCAGTGCTATGTTTTTTGGTTTTGTGTTGGTCTCATCTCGGTTTCAAATCGATTCTGTTTCGTGCGCGAGTTGTCCAGTGGATGACTAACTTGTTTGTTTTAGGATCGCGAGCGTTGTCCAGTGGATGACTAACTTGTTTGTTTTAGGATCGTGAGCGTTGTCCAGTGGATGACTAACTTGTTTGTTTGAGGATCGCGAGCGTTGTCCAGTGGATGACTAACTTGTTTGTTTGAGGATCGCGAGTGTTGTCCAGTGGATGACTAACTTGTTTGTTTTAGGATCGCGAGTGTTGTCCAGTGGATGACTAACTTGTTTGTTTGAGGATCGCGAGCGTTGTTCAGTGGATGACTAACTTGTTTGTTTGAGGATCGCGAGCGTTGTCCAGTGGATGACTAACTTGTTTGTTTGAGGATCGCGAGCGTTGTCCAGTGGATGACTAACTTGTTTGTTTGAGGATCGCGAGCATTGTCCAGTGGATGACTAACTTGTTTTTTGAGGATCGCGAGCGTTGTCCAGTGGATGACTAACTTGTTTGTTTGAGGATCGCGAGCGTTGTCCAGTGGATGACTAACTTGTTTGTTTGAGGATCGCGAGCGTTGTCCAGTGGATGACTAACTTGTTTGTTTGAGGATCGCGAGCGTTGTCCAGTGGATGACTAACTTGTTTGTTTGAGGATCGCGAGCGTTGTCCAGTGGATGACTAACTTGTTTGTTTGAGGATCGCGAGCGTTGTCCAGTGGATGACTAACTTGTTTGTTTGAGGATCGCGAGCGTTGTCCAGTGGATGACTAACTTGTTTGTTTTAGGATCGCGAGCGTTGTCCAGTGGATGAATAACTTGTTTGTTTTAGGATCGCGAGCGTTGTCCAGTGGATGACTAACTTGTTTGTTTTAGGATCGCGAGCGTTGTCCAGTGGATGACTAACTTGTTTGTTTTAGGATCGCGAGCGTTGTCCAGTGGATGACTAACTTGTTTGTTTTAGGATCGCGAGTGTTGTCCAGTGGATGACTAACTTGTTTGTTTTAGGATCGCGAGTGTTGTCCAGCTCAAACGAATCTTGCCATCTAGGAGGAGATATGCCAGCTGATCTTTGTTTACCACGTTGGTACCACGAAGTGGCTGCTGTGCTCCAGCGTTCGTCTTTCCTTCTGACTACATGACCAGCCCAGCGGTGCTTGGAGTTGCTGGAAGGATTAATGACATTCTTGACATTTGACAATGCCCGGATGTCACTGTTGTGTAAGCCCATCTGACGCTGTTGCCTGAATGAAAGCCCACGAGATGGCGCTCAAGCGAGGCATGTATTGTCCTTAGCTAGTTCTCCATGGCTTTTGTCAGATACCAGGTTTCACTTCCGTAGCATAGCGCTCGACTGTCATCTCACAGTCTGGTGTCTATTGTGGCGTCTGTTGCCGCATTTATCAAGATGATGGTGGCCCAGCCTGCTCGACGGAGCCTGGCTTCAAGTTATTTTCCATTCAGCGGAAGCGGCCGAGGTAGATGCATTCGTCGACATTCTCCAGTGGTGTATCATTTATGGACATAGAATTGGGCTCCACAAAACTGTTGCGCATAGCTTTCGTTATTTCTATGTTTATGGTGAGGCTCGCTTTCTTTCCCTCTGTGTCTTATCGCCGACTCAAGGCTTGCAGAGAAAAGGTTGGGCGAGATGAGGTCGCCCTGTGTACACCTTTCTCCGTGGCTGCGATTAACATGATTAAATAGCGATTCTCTCGTAGAGTGGTATCGATATCACAATCTATACATCATCGCGATTGTAAGTAGAGTGTGTAGTTATCTTTTAAAATTCATTTAGCACGCTGCCATAAGTTTATGACAATTTTTTCGCAACTTTCAATTTTCAATGGTAATTGACTTTCAAAAATTGTAACTGTTCTGTTTGTGGGTCAATAAATATGATTTTCTTGTGTGTATAGACATGATTGAATAAAGAAGTTGTTGGTGTGTTGTTTTTGTTGTGTGTTTGTAAGTTTCTGATATACATGAAGATGAATGCGAAATTTTTTTTAAATATAAAAGTTTTTTTACTTTCCCGGCTAGGCCTAGTCGATCCGAAAGAAATTTATGGAAACCAGATTTCAGTTGCCACTCTTCTGGATAGTATCCAAAAGAGAATATCTGTAATCGCAGGACTAACTGTCAAAAAGGATACCCAGAGAGAAAAGTCGAGATTGACCAGGATATACGGATCTAATGAGTTAACAGCAAAGTTATACTGAGATGTTGAAACAAAACATAGATACGTGAATTTTATAAGATTGCATCAAATATACACGGATCTGTTAATATATAAACAATTTGACACGGATCTGTTGAGATGAAAGCAAAAATACATGGATGTAAGGAGATAGCATCAAGTATACACCGATCTGTTGAGATGACAGTACAATATACCCAGAGCTCTTGTGACAAGCAGCACCGGCACTTAGGACACCATTTTGAAGATTATTGAGACTATTATCGCAGCTTACATGTGGCAGAAAGTAAAACATTGTCCATACAAGTTTTTGGCGGAGGGTGATAGGATGTGGCAGTAACGCTTAATTCATTAATAATTCACTGCAGGAGGTTACAGACAGGAAGGTATCTTGAAAGAAAGTGTCAAGAGTCTGCAAAAACCAGCGAACTGAAAGATGCTGAAACTCTTTTGGTTGCCAGAAGTACAATGACAGCGGTTGATAATGTCAAGTGCCGTCTCCGCATCGGAGGTTAACTGCAGTGCTTCTCCAACATCCTCTATTTGTTGACATGACTGTGCGTTTAGATCTATCTATGTTCAGTCCACTTGTGTCATTAAATGTCGTGGGGAGGTGTGATTTTCTTTGTTTCGTATCTTTCGGCAAGTACAAATCCGCTTGTGACTTACCAGGTCAGTCCAAGAAGCTGTTTCCAACCGTTACATTGGTATCCCCTGGAATATACGATTGTGTTTGTGTATTTTTGTAACTGGTGGTGGAGGCGTACATTAAATCAAGGCAGACCCACAGCCTGACAGGCAACATCTATGCCGCTCCTCTAGTCACATAAGGAAGACCTGGTTTTATAGACGCACAGTCGTCTTTTTTCGACATATTCTCTGATTTTAAACTTGAATTTTGCCAGAGCAGCGGCAGTTAAGCCAACTCCTTTCGATTTCCAACTGCCACGGGATGTTTAACATGCGGACCACTGCACACGGGTGTATGAATAAACTACTCAGAGATCAGGGCACATTTTTACCTGATGATCAACGTGAAAAAAAATCCGGATGTCTACCGTGATTTGACTCCGCGACTATCAGCACCGGAGACAAATACCTTACCTCGAGACCACTGGATAGATTGTCCATCTCTTGATGTTTCTCTCTTATTTATAGAGCTGTCTTCCTCTTGTCCGCTTAACTTCATATTGTTTTATCAGAGTATCGTGTCTTTTTATATTGGGGTCGCTGTAGTCAAGAGGTTAAGGTACTTGTCTCTCACAGTGATGAACGGAAACGGTGGGCGATCGAATCCTGCAAGTTTCAAGCGACCCTTTGTCTTACGGGAGGTAAGACCAGAGTGCCTGCATCCAGAGTTACCTCACATCTTCTCGACCGATAGTCTTGCCACTGATCCAGGTTGACTCGGGATAAGAGAGTGAGAGTGATGGCCAGCGCATGATCTTCCTCACTATAAACAAAATACAGCGCACATCACATTATACAGCGCACATCACATTATTAATACAAAGACTTTTTTTAAATGTCCAAAATACTTAATCTGTCTTTTGTGTATGGCTTTCAGTATTTCCCTTCCAATTCATCCTAATTTTACCAGAAATTCTTGAAATGCGAAACATTCTTAAACAATCATTCACATTTGAATGATGTCCAGAAATTTGGTATGGAAATCAGTGCAGAGAAGAATAAGATCATGGTCAATGCCCCAGAGGGTATTTAAAACTTGATTAGGGTCAAAGGTGAACCTCTGGAAAGTGTTACTTGGTTCAAATAACTGGGATCAGAAATGAATGCGGAGGGGTCTAGAGCGGAGATCTAGACAAGAGCAGCGATGGCCATGGTCACCCTAACCAGACTGCGAATAATCTGGAAAGACAAGAATATTCGACTTAAATCGAAGCTGACTTTAATGTAGACAATGGTTACCTCGGTATACCTCTACGCTTATGAGACCTGGACTGACGGCTCCCATAGAACGTCAAATATGGGCAATGGAAATGAGATGCTTGCGATGAATTCTTGGCATTTCAGATTTGGATCGTGTTACAAACGAGAGTGTTCTTGAAATTCTTAGGAAGAGGAAGGAGTTAGATCAATATAACAACTTATTGACTATAGTAAAAACGCGAAAATTGACATGGTATGGACATATATCACGATGTTGACCAAGATCGTCCTGCAAGGCACTGTGCCTGGAAAGCGTGCGAGAAGGAGACCAAAAAAAAAAGATGGGAAGACAATATAAAAGAGTATACTAGAAGTTCTATAGCTGAAACCAACACCCTGGAGGAAAATCAAGACCAATGGCGGGAACTGGTTCAACAAACTGCAATAACTCTGCCTCAAATGGTCTCTATTTGGTCCTCCAACTCTTTGCACCTCGTTTGCGTTTACGTACCTAATAGTAATGATGAATGTAGGAAAGATGACTAATATCCCATTTTTAAGTGTTTCGTTATTTGCCTGGATGTCAATATATTCTTTATGTTGTTAAATGTCTTTTTGGGCCATTTCCCTGCGTTTGTTCACCTTCCTTTCACATTTATCATCACTTTGTATTATCCATCATAGTTACAAGTAACTGTTTACCTGTTCCTGTATCTCCCTGTTTACTGTGATGTTTACAGTGGACTTCTTGTCTCTTTTGCTAATTATCATAGTTTTTGTTTTCCTAATGTTAATGTCCAATCCAAAAATGTGTTGTCTGTCTCCATCAGTTCCTGCAACTCTTGCTCACTGTCAATAAACAATAATGTGCCAGCAGGAACCGATCTAGAGGGGTGCAAGCAGAACAGACCGGCATCAGTTTGTTTAGTGGCGAGAGAAGCGGCATTTAATGGTAGAGAGAAAAAGTTGAAGTCAATAAATATTAAAACAAATTAACAGTACGTACAATATTAATTCTTGAATTGCAAGGCGTTTACAATGAGTTTCAAGTTAATCATTTTACTTTGAAATTTATTTTTATCGTAATTTTATAAAATTTACATCGATTTAAATGGAAATAACCAGTACATTCATTTAAATATTGTTGTTTGTCGCAGAGTTGAAGTAAAAGCTAAAATGTGGTGTACAGTTAAAAACTAAATAGTTGACACACAATATACTAATTCTTCTTCTTCTTCTTCGTCTTCTTCTTCTTCTTCTTCTTCTTCTTCATTCGTTCTCAATCTCCCACTACCAAACCCTGAAAGGGCTTAAGTAGCAGAATGTAGTCCAGAGAACGGAATGCGTAGTGTCGTAGTTTACAGCTTGGCTGCGATATTTGCACCTTTCGGTCCAACACATCCGCCTTTAGCAAGCATTATTTGAGTACCTGGTTAGCATTCCCTCTTCGATCCCTTCTCTTTAGCCAGTCTGCCCTGCTGCAGCCTGTTATCCAGGATCACCGCGTGGAGGTGTAGAAGGGTCTTGGCAGCTATGGTTCGCTGGCCCTGACGCTATCAGTCAGCTATCGGTCGCTGACCACTGCAGCTCATGTGCTGCTCAGAATCTTGATCACATATACTAATTCGATTTGGCTATGGTTGTAATAGAAAAAGAGTTCTGGGATAAAATAAATTTTAAGAAAATGATAAAGAGTTTGCCGACAATAAGGTTAGCAGATATTTTTAAAGTTTAAAATGTTTTTACAATTTTATTTATGTATTTTGTGAATTTGTGACATTGGTTTTTATTGATTAAAAAATGTTCTATATTTTATTGCCGTTTTTTAAACATATTTTCTTGTTATAAAACAGAAGACTTTTGTTATTCAGCAAATACCTACAGAAACTGACACTCCATATTATACATTATAATTCAAAATAATTATTTATAAAGAAATATATAGGGCAGCATATATCCATTTTGCCGGGAAAGGTAGAAGACCTATATCTTGTCGTCTGTGCCATGAGCAAGTCTCAGATTGTTCATTCTGCTGACTCCCACCAATGTGCAACCCTAGCATCCCTTCAATCTGTCAAAAATGATTTCCGTGTAGATGTTAAACAAACAACGCGACAACACACGCTCTATCAATCAATATATATGGTGAGTATTTCCTGCCAAATCTAACTGCCCGGTTATTTTTCACTATACCGGAGCGCCAATGTGTCAAACAAATTAAGCTGTATTCACTGGTTAAGAATCCAACATACAGTCAGCACTCAAATAACCTTGCACTGCTCGACACTAGTTTGACGTGAACATTCGATATGACGTCGAGTGGGTGATCTGGTGCAGTTAGCACCTTCAAGTGCGGATGTTAGCGGACAAAAAGATGGTAATAATGACAGACGCAAGAGGCATTTGACCGCACTTAACCCATTCAAAAACACAAGTGAATAGTCACATTTCCGACTATATCAGCACTTACCTTTCTCTCACACATTCTTCGTTATACTTTATAAATCACGTACACAGCCCGTCATAAAATGCCCTCCCATTGTGACTGCTTGCTTGATAAAATAGTAATAATAGTTGCGTCTCAAGCGAAGATGGCGGCAGACTTGTGCAGTGACATGAGATCTCAAATGACCTCCAATCGCTGCATGAGATACTTTACCGCATTTGGGGCACATATCAGAATCCTTAGTTTTTTAGAACACATATCACAAATAAACACGTCTTTCCTAGTTATGAATCCTCCTGTTCTACACCGTCTGGTTCTGTTCCCTACGGTAAATTATATTTTAACTAGACGGGAAAATGAGGTGTTGGCGAAGAAAGGTCGCATTACGGAAACAAAGCTGATGACATTACACGGTAGTCACATCCTCAGGGCAAGAGAAGTAGGGGTAAACCCAACTACTTATGGAGAAGTGAACTCTAGACAAATCTAAAAACGGCAGGAAAGATCTGAGCGAAATACAGTGGGACTGGCAGGTACTTGTTGAAGATCTAAGCTTCGCTCTGAGTTAGATAGTTTATAATGAAATGGCTGGCGGATGCTATGCACAGAATTATTTAGTATTTTAACAACTGTTGTGCTTTTAGAAATTTAAATATTAACTTCGTTGCCCACATAGACGGAGGATGCGTGGCCTTGGGGAGAAGCGACTGTTTTCACAATCACAACGTACCTCGGTTCGAATCACCTTCTTGTCCAATTTGGCAGAAATGGTTTTTTTTGCTCCTCCCCGCTAGGAAAGTAATGCCAACCAACCGACCGTACTAACCACTTTCCAAGAACCTTATAACAGCCAAATAGGTTGGCGGCTATAAGGAGCGATGTTCAGCAAAGGGCATGCTACTTAATTTCATGTGTACATAGTAGCATACCCATAATACGTTTCCTTATGATTGATTTGTTTCTTTTTCGGTATTTATCTACTGTTGTCACAATGTCTTGTCCAGACTATCTTATATCCAGACATACTATCTTAGTAGACCTGTACTTCTACAGTGGCAGATGTCCTGGTGCAGGTCCCAGCTCTGGTATGTGCTGGATGTAGCCTAGTCGACCTGTACTTCTACAGTGGCAGATGTCTTTGTGCAGGTCCCAGCTCTGGTATGAGCTGGATGTAGCCGGGAACATGATTTCCTGCTTAGCACACTAGGCTCGAGCGGGCTTATTACTCCGCTACGTTGGGGCATGTGCCACGGAGGATGGTTAACTGATGTGCGAGTCCTTCTTAATAGACTCAAACTAGACTCACTAGAGTAAAGTAGACCCGCAGTCTGTTAGGTGCCATCTATGCGGTTCTAAACAAACTACTTTACCATATCCGGTGTTATGCCACACAGTTAGTCACCTCTTACAACATGCTCTCTGTGGGGCAGAAGTGCTATTCTTGTCCTTGTCGTACACAAAGACCCCAGCGGACCACTCGGTAAACACAAAAATAAGAAGATGGAGCCTGGTGCCCAATACTCATTGTTTCTCTCACAGTTCCCGGTGGGGCTAAGGCTTCTCGTAATATCTAGTTATGTTCTTCCCTGATGGAACGTCTCTATTGGAAGGGTGTGATATGGAGATGAAACTTTTCTACAGTGCCCTCGTCGGTTGGGAAAATGACAGCATTGTAAATTGTATCCCTATGTTTGGTAATAGATTTGTGCTTGAGCAGTTTTACTGACATGCGTATCCTGAAAGTCAACCATTGATCGTTGAGAAAGAGACAGACTACGTAGTCATACATAACAAAGCCGGGCAGAGACCACTGAAGCAAGAGTTGAGTCTGTACATGCTTGCTTCATAGAGAACATCTGGAACCAGTGAGGCAGGTTTGTTGCAACGAGACCGACTGGAGTTAGGTAAGGTAGACATGCTTGTGGCAAAGAGGCTAGCTGGAGTCAGCGAGGCAAGTTTGTTGCATGGGGGTCAAATGGAGTCAGTGAGACATACGTGTTTCAGAGACCAACTTGTGTCACAACTCAGGCTCGCTACAAGGACGACAACTGAAGTCAGTGATGGCATCGCGCTACATCATCAACGTCATTACACTGCCGACAATTACCAACACAATGTACGAAGCAGTGACACAACTGAAGAAGACCTGTATGAATATATATATATATTAGAATGGCATTGGGCTGCCAAGAGCAGGCTTGCTCAGCAGATTTTGGATAAAAACAACAACAACAACAGTCCACTAGCAAAAAATTATTTTCATGTGACCCTTAACCAATTTTGAAATGTCTCCATTACCTCGTTATCAACAGCATTGGGACCCATCTGCTATCACTGGCTATTTTCCTCCTATCAGACGATAGTAATTGTGCTTTGAAAAAAGGAAAATGTAAAAACAGCCTTTGACGATAACGGATGTGACTCGTAAGATCAATTTGAGCTGAGAAGCGTCTTCCCTAGTGTGCAAGGAAAATCTGGACCGTTTATGGCATCGTATGTGTGGCGTGCCTTCTCTAACGCTGATTCCTTAGCCTATCCGCAATCAGTATCTCCTTTTTCTGTATTCCATGCTTAATCCTGCTCCTCCATGTAACACGATCCATGGCGTCTTGTTCTCGTGATTCTAAATCGCTGTCCGCATCATTCATATCTCGCTTGCATACATACTTGTACCGAAGTAGTGGCCGGCCCAGAGACAATTTCTTCAACTGTTTTTCCTTATAGAGAAGATCTTTTGGTATTCTGCATCATCCATACTCCCAGTGTGACCCAGCCAACCTTCGACGACTAAGCATGGAAAGGATTGGGACAGTGTCTGTTCTCCCCAACACCTCGTGTGCTGGTGTTCTTGTCTTGCCACCCAATCCCCCGGGATCCTGCGCAGGCATCTCATGGGAAAGATGCTTAGCCACCCTATCTGATATACACTTTCTTATAACCGAGGTCATCATGTACAATTTTGTGCGCAGAGCATGACTCATGTTGAAATATAAGACTATTTCAACAATAGTGACTCGCCTGTTGCGACGGACTAGCTGGTTGATTCACTGTTTCACTGTGTCAATTGTCACGCTTGACGTTTTGTCTTCGGTTCTGAAATCTTTCTACCCATTCATAACATTTCCTCTGACTCAAACAACTGCACCCATACTGAATCTTTATTCTTCTGCAGATTTAAGAAGGTTTCACACCCTCTGACCAATCAAAATGAAAAACGTCTCGTTGTTATTCCACAGTGCAAGTTGACAGTTGGGCGGCCATGTTGTACGCTTTATTGCGCATGTGCATACGTCTCGACCGTCACAATCCGTAAATGGAGTATTGTTAATGAGCCATTTTGTGTCCTGAAATAAGATTTCCCGTTGTACATACTCGCCCATGGACTTCATGATAAAATTGCTGTTAATTAATGACTGTTCCTTGTATATACCAAGGGGGCATGACAATCCTGCCAATTATATCACATGACAATCCTGCCAATTATATCACATGACAATCCTGCCAATTATATCACCTATGTTGTTTATCATTTACAGTATTCACAGAGCCAGATCAAATAGCGCGCAAATACTTACTAATCCGTCTTCTTGTGTTTTATTTCCCCATCAGTTTGCAACTACCTGACCAGATGCCCCATTATGTACCACACACAATCGTGCTTGATCCAGATATCTGTGTACGCCACGATGTGGGCATGTTGTTCAGGTAAAGTCTTGCCCGCATCATCTCTGCAATCTTCAGAACATTATCATTGGTCCATCTTTACGAGTAAGGTAATTATTGACATTGATAGCATCTGTTTGCTCATGGTGATTGTACTGTAAAAGCCCATATAGCTAGCAACAATACAGTCATAACGATATATGATGTTCGTTTATCACATGTGATGAAGACCACTCTCTTTGTTCAGCCGTGCGGACAGTGATTTCTCTTGTTGTGTCCGCTGAAATGGATCACTTGCGCGGTGATTTGGATTAAAATTAGGAAGATACTGCGCCTTCTGTCATCCTCCCTCTCTGCTCCTGAGCTATCTTTGGTCAGTGGCAAGACATTATCGAGAAGACTGGAGATAGCACATGATGCAGATTTATCCTCAGGGTTTACTCCAGAAGCCTTTCCCATAAACAAGTATTCCGCAAGGGGGATGCCATCTATAGTTGTGTGTCGTGTCTTTCCCATAAGCGCTAGAGGTTGTAGGAACATCACTCTGCGTGAGTCATGTATTGAGCATTTCTCTCGGACGATGTGTTCTAGTTCATATTAGTTACGTGTCTACATCTCACAGTCACACCAAAACCGATATTATCTGCAGCTAGGACGAAGGACGTCAATCTCGTGAATGTTACCAGTCTGCACTAGACAGATACAAATACGATACAGGCTTAGCCGTAGTAATAATAAAGATAGTACTGAGATCACAGCCTTATACGCCACATCCACGTCTCAGGTGATGGACACAAAAGTTGGAGATTCTCCGAAAACTCTCTGGAAAACAGGAAATGCATCTTCTGTGACAGGCCTGAGAAGCTGACATAAGTATGATACTGGCATAAAACCACTAATGGAATTTAAATGAACTTATTTCAATGGATCGTGGAGTGGAAACTTTAACTTGACTACAAAATAGGTAGGTAACTAAAACAACATGATATTTTATTGGACTAGGGGAAATGGTGCCAGCGGTGAGAGAATTGATGAACACAATCAAATGTAAATTGTAGTGATAGTAGACTTCAAAGAAAGAGAGACATAACATCAACACGATCTTTGGAACTATGTATTTGCATAGAGTTTGGTAAATAACATAAATAGTGAAACATGGTGTAGTTTGTAATCTTCATCGAGAAAAAGCAAAGTTCATTGTTGGAATCGAAAACAGCAGTGAAAGACTAATAGAGCGACATATGACATTGGAAAACGACAAGAATAATCCAGGTCAACGTGCCATGCAAGGACAACAACAATGAGAAAGATCAAGGGCAATTCATTTCTATCTTTCAATAGTTATTGATAGAGAGAGAGAGACTGATATTCTATCGTCATGGGTTAAATGGAAGAACAAAGGTATACAGATCACCACATAGAAAATACTTAGGAATATTAAGTGACACTTCATTAGAGCTGAACAGTAATGGAGAGATATGTATCAATATATGTACTTAACATCAGCTCATAATAACAAACCACATCTTTTAACACCTACATATTCATATTTAAAGCATGGTACATGTTGAAGGACTTAAATATAACAACACAAAGTGATTACATATTAACTAGACAGATACAAAGAATAAATATAACAGAACTCGGGGTAATTCCCAACATAAAAAAGGACACATAGGACATCACAGAGGAAGGGCTGAAAAGAGACAACAAATAAACATAACAAATCTAAATACATAGAAGAGGAAACTGTTTTAAAAGAAATATTCCCTGAAAAGACAGGTTTTCGTAAACTGAATAGAACAACTCAAGAAATAAACATCGAATGGGCAATCTATAAGACACCAACAATGGAGACACTCAACAAGAATGTGGAACAAAACATTTAAAACGAAGTAAAGAAATAAAGAAGCTTGGTGAAATGTTGAAGTTAGATTAATCAATACAAACTGAAACGTACCTCTGCTAGACAAGAATAAGGTTCAAGACACTAAAGCGGTTATATCACTTGTCAAATATCAAGAGGAAATACCAAAACGAGTAATCATAATGGCTACAGATTAATCTAGAGAACATATGGAGAACACCTCACATCTATATGCAAAAAATCATAGAACATACTTTTTAACATTAAATTATCAAGCAATGAAGGGTATGAGAAATTCAATGCTACGTCAATCTTACTATCAAAAATAGGAGCCATATATTTAGCGAACAAGAAAGACAACAGAGATGGCAAGACTACTGCCATGAACTTCTCAACCAAAAAAGAGGCACTCAATGACTACCAGTATTTGTCCCAAGATACAATGATTTGCTTGTACCTGATAAATTGTTTCAAGGCATACACATAGCTATAAAAACATGCATATGTGGCACCACATGGCAGCTTATCATGGATGATTACTAAGACTTCTAGAAAAAGAATCGAACCCTCCTAGTCAAAATGTTACAGAAAGATCCTCAGAATACTCTGGACGGTGAAAAGAAATGAACACAGAAGAGAACTGGTTTATCAATTCCAATTTGGGCAGACAATTGTAATACTTTGGTCACATCAAGGGACACAACGATTTTGAGAGAACAGTGATGGAAGGTATGGTGCCAGGTAAAAGATGAAGGGGTAGACCAAGAAGATAATGGCACCACGATATACAGGAATGCCTGAGAATGACTGTGGCGGAGGCTGGAGTTTTGTCAAAGAAAGAGTTTCTTTCAGGCAGGCTGAGATTTGAGCGACGTTCTATAAAAGACATGCTACATGATGATGATGATAACGATTAAAAACATAACTTCAAAGTGTAAAGACGGCACAATAATTGAAAACATTTAAGCACGGAGGAAGGCATGACTGAAATCACTACAGAAAATCAAAAGTATGGAAAGAAATAAGAGTGCCAAATTGGTATCATTGCAGCTTGTTGTAAACAAATGAAACCAATCATTTCTTAGACGGGCAGATCAGCTAGATAAAATGGATAATACCTTGACAGACTGGCAGATCTGAAAGATAAAATGGATAATACCTTGACAGACTGGCAGATCTGAAAGATAAAATGGATAATACCTTGACAGACTGGCAGATCTGCTAGATAAAACGGATAATACCTTGACTGACAAAGAATCAAATTTTGGCTACATTTAACATAACGGTTCACTCTACTGCCGGTGTTGCTATCGGTCCAGCTAAACGCAACCATACAGATTGGTTTGATGAGAACTGTGAATTGATCAAGTCCACGCCAGACCAGAAGCACTACATCAACTTTACATACACTCACGATCCTCAATCTGCGGCGAAAAAAATGCTTTCTCATGAGCTAGAGCGAATGTACAGCGACAGCTCCGTGATGTACATGAGGCGTGGCTACGTCGAAAGGCTGATGAGATTCAGAATTTTGCTAACAACCATGATACTGTTATCCTGTTATTCATTCAGGCACATTATGTGCCCTATGTCAGGTAGCCAAATATCGTCTAGACTCATCTCTGTCTTTTGCCTTTAAGTACCATTCCGATCCAAGGTTTTGCCGCAGGCCATCTGTCCATCTCGTTGTAGAACGTCCGGGGAGACGATTATAGGTGTATGGACACCATGAAGTCACTTTACGTGTCCATCTATTGTCCGGCATGAGTATCACGTGGCCTGCCCACCTGTACTTTCTTATCACCACCGTATCTACGACGTCATTGAAGCAGGTGGGACTCCTGATGGCGGATGTGGTCTCATAGTGAAAGTGTTCTACGCTATTTCACTCGTTGAGTAGCATTGCACAACTCTCAGCCATATTCCAGGTCTAGAATGATCAGGCTGTTGAAGGTGTGGGTAATCGTTGTGTTTTCTTTTTGTATCTGTTGAAGTATTGTCTTGATGCGGTTGAAGCTGAACTACACTGCAGCCAACCTGTCTGGGATCCCTTTATGCATGTCGTGGGAGATCGTAATTTCTTCCCCCAAGTAGACGTACGAATTCACATTTGTATCGGAATCAGTTTCAAGCTGCATTTCCTCGCAGAGACAGAAACTGTTTAGACCAACTGCTTCGCTTACATTGTTGAGCTCATTTAGGCCTGGCTCAGCTTCCTAGATGATGATGAATATGGCATCCAAAAACCGGAGGTAGCGGACAACAGAAGTTTGAGAAGCTTATTAAAATTGTTTGGTGAAATGTAGAAGAAATATTAGCATCCCACAGAAATTTAAAAACGCGTCCCTTGTTCAGATACATTCTTCAACGACAGTGGAAGGGGCTGTCCTAGTTCCATGTTCTCCATGCACCAGACAATTCAGGGCTCCGATTGGCATATTTAGCCATCTTCAAACTCATGCGAACAGTGAATGTTGACAAAGTGGTCCTCATCAATTACGATGGGCTAGCAACACCAACACCAACAACAACACCAACACCAACACCAACACCAACAACAACAACAACACCAACAACAACAACAGCAACACCAACAACAACACCAACACCAACACCAACAACAGCAACACCAACACCAACACCAACAACAACACCAACACCAACAACAACACCAACAACAACAACAACAGCAACACCAACAACAACACCAACAACAACAACACCAACAACAGCAACACCAACAACAACACCAACACCAACACCAACACCAATACCAACAACAACAACACCAACAACAACAGCAACACCAACAACAACACCAACAACAACAACAGCAACAGCAACACTAACAACAACATCAACAACAACAACAGCAACACCAACACCAACAACAACACCAACAACAACACCAACAACAAATCTAACGTTAAACATGGTCCTGATCCAAGACACTCGAGAGAAACATTTCAACGCAATAAATGTGAAGCCTACGTAAAGTCATCTGTATCACCATCAGAGATCATTTTAAAATGATGACATTAGAAATGTTGTTGAGAGCGAATACACATCCTCGTAGAAAATACAATAATTCGGCCCTCGAATTAGAATACAACTTGGTCGACTACCAATGTAGGTTTGCAATACACACACATCAGCCCACAATGTACAAGAAGACATACATGATGTGACATAAGAGAAACACCACAACACAGGCTTCCAACAACCGATGTAACACACTTGACACATTAAGCTCCCAATCTTGCTAACGACCCTCAGGAACATAGCAATTATTAAGTTAGACGTTTTTGAAATTGTTCAATGAATAATATTATTATTTGCTTCGATATTTATGGAAAATAAAGTAAGTATTGAGATCGGTTTAGCTGAAGGAATCTCACTCACGTATTGACATATTGACATCTGACAAGGATGCATTATGGTCAACCTGCAGATAGGTCATACTACATGGACGTTTCAGTGTCACGAGCAAGAGATTGACCTAGGCGCCGAGGTATAGATGCAATCAAAGAAACAATCCAAAAGTTAATCATGTGGGCAGGACAAGTGTACCACAAACCAGAATTCTGCACATACCTTCTCTCTGCGACACTGCAAGACAGGAGAAGTAGGGCAAAGAAGAAGAAGATTATTGACATTCAAACAAGTCACTCGCAGATTACAAATGAGAATAACCTTTCATTATGCACATTCGTCTTTATAGTGTAGAAACAAATAACAAACGATTGTCTTCGAAACGTGGATGTATTGAAGAATGGTGCACCTATCCTGGAAAGGAAATAAAACAAATAACGAAATACTGAAGACATCTGGAGTGCAATGAGAATGTGTAAACGAAATGGCAGAGCTCGCCAGTTCAGATAGTTTGATCACATTAAAAGACAATAAGTGAGAGAGTAACATAAAACTAGCGCAGGGAAAACCCAACAGATTGTGTCATGAAGGTAAGAAGCAGATGACGCTGGAGATCAATTGCAGCCGACCTTCGATGTGAGATATCTAAACTGAACTGAAGTAAAGAAATAATGTAATTATTGTGATTAAAATTAATTAATCCCCTGCACATAATCGTTTAGTTCGTTAATATACACCCAGGAATTCTCTGAATATATAGAATATGTATAATCATCATAATCAGGCAAAGGAACCAACATTAAAACAGTCTCATGTCAGTACCGATGTTTATTAATGTCGCTAACTCTTCTCTATGTCATACAACACAACGATAACGCCGTAACCTGCTGCGGGTCTACATTGCTACCGCTGTTTTATTTCGTTATGGTTGTCGCACCACCACGGATTTGCCTGGAATTCGCACTAGTCGACGACTTACACTTGTGTTCACGGAAAAGTGTTGTTGTATTACATTTGGACTGGTTAATTCGTTGGTTTTTGTGATTACTTCCGTCCGATTATCCTGGTCTGGATATCGGCTATATGAATAGCATTACGCTTAAAAGTAGATCGTATTTCACGGTCCAGTTCACATGGCTTAACTTGACGAGATTGACGCCCTTTGCCTTAGCTACAGACTGTCAATTTTGGTGTGTGAAATTTAAACACGACTATAACGGACTAAACACAGCCGGGGAGAGTTGCCAAACTCACTCAAACGCTGAAATATGTCCTTACGACCTCTTATGTTTATGGGAAAGGCACGACACACAACGTTAGATGGCATCCCCCCCCCCCCTCCGCCGCCTTACATGATACCTGTTTATGGGAAAGGCTTCGGGGGTAAACCCTGAAGAAAAATCTACATCCTGTGCTATCTCCAGTCCTCGATAAATATCTTGCCACTTGCCAATGGTATCTCAAGACCAGAGAGTGAGGTTGGCAAAAGGCGCAGTGTCTTCCTCACTTTAATCAAAATCACCGCGCAAGTGACCCATGTGAGCAAAAGAAAAGACTGTCCACACGGCTGAACAAAGACAGTGGTCTTCATCACTTGTGATGGACGAACATCATCATGTCATTTGTTAGACTTGTCCAGCATGTTTTTATGTTAGCCTCCTCTGCACATTTTCTCGTACATTTCGTCTGTTGCCGCATCATGTTAAATACCTCCTTTTTAAAATCATACACATCTCCCGAGCAGCATAAGAACATGGGACATATGTTCTAACAACACAGCCACTGAATAAGTTCTTAATATTGACTTTAATCATCTCCTTTCCAGAAACCTCAATTACACCAGCATCGTCCACACAGCAGCCCAGAACGCCAGACGGGACCAGGATGGTGCCATTTGACATGTTAGACCGTAAGTTCAGCTCTTTCCTTGTTCATATTTCATTATAAATTGTAGCTGAAAAACAAGAAAGGATCAAATACAGCTGTGACAAACATGAATGGGTAGAATTACCAAAATGGTTTCGCATGTCGACCCTCGCATTGTGCATTTCTGTAGCAGAATGGGCCGCACCAGTATGGAAAGATTCAGCACACACAGGACACATCGATGTGGCAGTAATTGAGGCATGTCGCAATGTAACAGATTGTCTTAAGTCAACACCAAAGGGAACAATTTATCCAATCGCTGGTATCTCACCACCACAAACAAAGAAGATGTGTTGCGTGAGAAGTCGAGAAGATGAAGCAGCCCTGTGATTACAGACACCTCCTGTTTGGATATAATCCAGAAGGTGGACGACTGAAATCAATGAAACGTATTCTTCACATTATACAGTTTACAGATCAGAAACCTGATCACAACAGGACCAAAAAAGGGGGCAGAGATATGATGAGTAATGGATGGAGAACAAAGGGCATAATATGCCATACCATGTGTGGAAAGCTCTGAACAGGTTACGAACGGGAGTCTACAGACTTAGATAGAACTTAATAAATGGGGATATGCGGACAACGGTGCCTGCAAATGCAGAACCATCCAAGCCTCCGAACATCAGTATAACTACTCAAGAATACAAGAATCATGCACTTTGGCGGATCTTAGTCTTAGTCGACCTGTACTTCTACAGTACAGGGGCAGATGCCCATGTACAGGTCCTAGTTCTGGCGTGAGCTAGATATAGCTAGAAGGCTGATTTCAGCGGGTTGGGCTCGAGCAGCGTAATATTTGGGGCAAGCGCCGCGGATGGTAGATAACTGATGTGGGAGTTCTTCTTAATAGACTCAAACACTAGAGTAAAGTAGACCCGCAGTCTGTTAGGCGCAATCTATGCTGCTCTTAACAAACCGGCTAACCATGACCGGTGTTATGCTCTCTGTGGGGCAGTGGTGCTATTTTTGTCATACACACAGACCTCGGCGGATCACTCGGCGGATCGTATGTGAGCAAATGAAAGATCTTCCAGAACAGCTGATTTCTGATCCAATACTTTATGGGGATGTCGGACACGGAAAGTAAGGGGTCTGTTAGTAGAACAGATAACAGACGTTAGTCAATGTTGTTAACCTAGAAAAGCTTTTATTAAGGACACACGAAAACAGTGTAGACAAGAATAATCTACGATAGCTTCGCGTCTGTATAACATGTGTAGCCTTGTCAACATCTCCATGTGATCGCGTTAGAAAATACTGTTTCCTCTCTCCAACTATCGTCAGGCACAGTAGCCCATGAAATCATATACTATAACTTTTCCATACTACTTCTGCTGCAAATTTGCGTAAAAAGATGTTTACTATTACCTGCCGTGGCTGTTACGTGATTGCCCGCGAGGACAGTAACACACATTTACCGACGATTTGACCTATAAAATGTTGTGTTAAGGAGACACGATGACGTCCAACGAAGATCCACCTCAAGCTGAAAGAAAAGAATATCTTGCAACACTGACAGGTGAAACGACAACTCTGCTAAGAAAATTAAAACAAACTCAGTAAAGAGTTACCACTCCAAGGTTGCATCGTCCTATAAGTGTATTGTTATGCTGCACACATAAATAAACATATAGACTTGTGCATGACATCGGATTTTCTATGAGAACTCACCCGTTTATCTGACGGTTTTTCTATTCACTACAGAGCAGACATGCAACTACAGGCGAGTCTTACCTTTAGGAAAAATATTCGGAGGTACAGATTCAAAGCAAGGAGAATTCCCGTGGACTGTCATGTTACTGAGAAACGGGGCATTCTTGTGTGGCGGGGTGTTGATGGACAGCAGACATGTTATCACTACAGCGCACTGTTTTGATTTGTAAGTTTAACTGCAACATGGGAAGTGTCAGTTCAGATGCATTGCATTCATCAGTGCATGCTCTCAGACACCCCTCTCTGTTCATTCTCTCAGAAACCACTCTCTGTTCATTCTCTTAGATACCGCTCTCTGTTCATTCTCTCAGACACCAATCTCTGTTCATTCTCTCACACATTGCTCTCTGTTCATTCTCTCAGACACCACTCTCTGTTCATTCTCTCAGACACCACTCTCTGTTCATTCTCTTAGATACCGCTCTCTGTTCATTCTCTCAGACACCAATCTCTGTTCATTCTCTCACACATTGCTCTCTGTTCATTCTCTCAGACACCACTCTCTGTTCATTCTCTCAGACACCACTCTCTGTTCATTCTCTTAGACACCACTCTCTGTTCATTCTCTCAGATACCGCTCTTTGTTTATTCTCCCAAAATGGTCTCCCAAAATACCGTTATGAACAAGACGAACAAGAAGAAGAAGAAAAAGAAGAAGAAGAAAATGGAGAAGGAAGAGAACGAAAAACAAAAAGAAGTAAACGAAGAACAAGAAAAAGAAGAAGAAGAAGAAGATATAGAATAAGAAAAAAAAGAAGAAGGAATGTCACATTAGGCCAATTGAAGGGACTGCCAGAATCTCTCATCTCATATTGGAAAACATCGGCAGCGATCTTGCCTCTCGCTCTATCAGAAAATTCTCTTTCTGATTTCTCCATGGGAATATACTGCAGCGTCATAATCTGTAATATTATCATTAAACATGCGTTTAGTATCAGATGACCAGGCTCAAAACACCAATGAATGTATTCCCTACCAAGGGGCATGCTAACTTGGTGACAGTGTATCATGTTATCGTTTATATGGACTCTTTCTTCTCATGTGATTGTGCCCACACATGTGGTCACATGTACAATGGGGATATGCCTAACGTCTGGTCAGGCAGAACATACTAATCAGACATTTTTGTCAGGGTCAGACAAAATATACTGAACAAGACTCACATCTCGACTTTCTAGAGACGGGCTAACAAGATGAGGAATTGACGTGGTTCCGTAGTAGTGAGCGACACGAAGATGAAGGCAAGCATAGCACAACTTTCCGGAGGACATCGGTCCGCCTTCGTCAGTCAGCACGCTCGGAATGTGAGGAAAGCTACAGCAAACCGCCACTTTGCGTCCTTTTCATTGCACACAAAAGAGTAAACTACTCATCGTAGACATTCAGTAACAACAAAAAACTACTCATCGTAGACACAGTAACAACAAAAAACTACTCATCGTAGACATTCAGTAACAACAACAACAACAACAACAACAACAATCTCTACAACCGTCCTCGCGACATGCATGCCATTCACTCCTTCATTCTCCCTACATAGTTTAAAAGCCTCGTTTTGAACCCCCAAGCATTCCCACCACCGTCCAACTTCTGCTAACTATTCACTGCAGCCCCTCTATCTTTGCTGACGGACTCCACCTAGGGAGGGAACCACTGCTACACAATTGTAACATACCTGATCTCTCTCCAGACATACAGACGCAAACCGGTATGACGTAATTGCTGGCAAACATTCGTTCAGTCTGGAAGAAACAGACACCACAGAGCAGAGAGTGGCCGTGACCTCCTTTGTGAAACACGAGGACTATGTTCAAAGCAACGCGTGTGAGTAATTTCAGTTTTTGTTTGACAATCAATTATAGATCAACTTGGCAAATATAATAACATCCAGATGTCCGAAATAAATAAACTGATACGTACACACACACATTACATCATACAAACATGAGATAGAGAGAAAGGGGGCGGGAGAAGAGAGATAAATGGACAGATAGATATACAGAGCGACATCAATACAGAAGGACGGATGAGAGAGCAGACATACTGACAGACAGATAGATAGATAGATAGATAGATAGATAGATAGATAGATAGATAGATAGATAGATAGATAGATAGATAGATAGATAGATAGATAGATAGATAGATAGATAGATGATAAATGATGGATGGATGGATGGATGGATAGATAGATAGATAGAAAGATAGATAGATAGATAGATAGATAGATAGATAGATAGATAGATAGATAGATAGATAGATAGATAGATAGATAGATAGATAGATAGATAGATAGATAGATATAATTTAAACAGTATTGATATAGCAACAAAATAGAGCTACATTTGAACTAAAGAAATGATTTTGAAAGTATTACATATCCTTTTCAGTCGAAATCCTTGAATTTGGAAAGAACAAAAATGCGCCAACAGCAGAAAGAGGATTTCAAAAACATCATTGGAATAATGTGCAAATGGTTTATATTAACACATATAGTTTACACACAATTGTATAATAATGAAATCCAAAAGTCTTGTCAATTAAAATAAGAAATATTGGCAATGAAGTTTATGGAATTGACTTTCAAAATAATAAAAGTTGCAATTGGTGTCTTAATCTAAGTATTAGTTGACCTGTACTTCTACAAGGACAGATATCCATGTGCAGGCCCCACTTAGTCGACCTGTACTTCTACAGGGACAGATGTCCATGTGCAGGTCTCACTTAGTTGACCTGTACTTCAACAGGGACAGATGTCCATGTGCAGGTCTCAGCTCTGGTGTGAGTTGGATGTAGCCGGAAGAAGGATTTCCTGCTTAGCGGGCTTGACTCGAGCAGCTAATTACTCCGCTGCATTGGGACAACTGCCGCGCCGGGTGGTTAACCGATGTACGAGTCCATCTTAATAGACTCAAACGCTAGAGCATAGTAGACCCGCAGCCTGTTAGGAGCTATCTATGTGGGTCGCTGTAGTCAAGAGGTTAAGGCACTTGCCTATCACAGTGATGAACGGAAACGGTGGGCGATCAAATCCAGCTAGTTTCAAGCGACCCCTGCATCCCGAGTTACCTACAGTCGCCTTGGCCAATAGTCTTGACACTGATCCAAGGTAACTCGGAATAAGAGTGAGATTGATGACCAGCGCATTTTTTCTCACTATAATCCAAATACAGCGGACATCGCATTAGACACAATCGTCTGATGTTGTGGTCGTCATCGATTCACGATGGAATATAACAACAACATGCTGCTCTTAACAAACCACCTAACCATGGCAGGTGTTATGTCATGCATGCAGTTAGTCGCATCTTACGACATGCTTTCTGTGAAGCAATGGTGCTGTTCTTGTCCTTAGCATGCACAAAGACCCCAGTGGAGCACTTGGTAAATAATAATACTATTAATAAAAATAATAATTACAATAATGACAGTCTTACCATTTGCATAACATTTACAATAACAATAATGTTGAAATAATTGAAACAACATGGTTGTTTGCTGTTTCTCTTTTTCAGTGAATGATATAGCAGTTCTGGAGTTGGCTCGGGCCCTTGAGTATACTAATTTCGTCATACCAGCTTGCTTGCCTTCAGCAACAGACACGTTGGAAGAGTACTGTACTGTGACTGGGTGGGGCAAAACAGAGCGTACGTCTCTTTATTGTCAGCTATTCATTTCGCCGTTGTGAGCTGGTTGCATAAAATACCAATTATTCTCGCCGTTTCATTGGTTCATCGTCCCTATAAGGTCACATTTAAAAATAAATTCACATGATGGTAGACTTAGGTAAAAGTTATCAGTTATATTTTAGTTATCAGGTGGGCGGTAGCAGAATAACTGTATTAAAAACACAACCCGAGGAAACTATCTCGGAATACCAGCCTCAAAATAAATGAGGAAAAAACAACATGTACGAAATTCTCGCTTTCAAAGAAACCACAGAACACCAAAATAAGTCTTAACGGCAAATATCTGCGGCCAAACGACAACCCAAACTACTTGGGAGTCACATTTGATCTGCGCATGACATGGAAAAGTCAGATCGAAAGAAACCGAATGAGAGCCATTCAAAGAATGGCAATCATGAGGAAACTTGCTGGCACAAGCTGGGGAGCAGACGAAAGAACACTAAAGAAACTGTACACTGGAAGAGTGAGACCAGTTCTCGTGTATGGCATTGCGGCATGGACAACAGCAGCAAAAGCAAACTTTGATAAAATTAGCAAACTTCAAAACCAAGCCATGAGAGTTATAACAGGAGGCATGAAGTCAACGCCAATTGTAGAACTTGAAAGAATTACAAATCTGCAATCCATGACCGACAGAAGAGACTGCAGAGCCCAGCAGCAAGCAGAGAAACTCAGAAAACTGACAGACCATTCAATGCATCAGAGACTAAATAGACTTGGAAATGGGAAACTAAAGCAGAGAAACTTTGCAGAAATAGCCAAAGCAAAGATGAGCGAAGACCCTATGAACACCGTAACAAAACCAACGCCCATCCCTACTGTACGCAAACCCACATGGAAGCAACATATAACCCCGGAGGTGGTAGAAAATATACCAGGTATTAGAAACAAGAACAGCCAGACTTAAAAAGAAAGAAGAGACATAACACTGAGGTACATAGCGGAAAACTACCCAAGCATGGACTGGACCCATGCATACACCGACGGTTCTGTAACAAACACAACACAGAACGGAGGGGCAGGGGTGTTCCTGAGCCTAACAAATGATAGAAAAATAACACTGTCAGTGGCAACTGGAAAATACTCAAGCAATTTCAAAGCGGAGGCAGAGACACCAAAGGCTGCAGTAAAAGCAATGAAAGCCAGATAGTCCCGTTTACAGATGCCCTGGCCGTAGTTACAGCACTAAAAACCAAGAAAAATACTGAACTTAATGATTTAAGAGCAGTACTATGTCAACTATGCCAGCAGTCCGCATCTAAAAAAGTAGTGGTACAGTGGGTTCCATCCCACTGTAACATCCAAGGCAACGAGGAGACAGACAGACTGGCAAAAGAAGGTGCAAGACTACCACAACCAGATTCTAGTGTGACCTACGAAGAGTACAAAAGGCTTATTAAGGCCAGATACATGGCCAAATGGGAAACAGAACATACTGGCTTCACAGAAAATGATGCCTATTACCAGTTGAACAGAAAAGAGCAGTTCGGGGTCTTCAGACTCCGCACAGGCCACAACAGACTGAGGTACCACCTATTCAATAAACTGAAGATAGGTGGCACTGACGAATGCACTTGTGGTACAGGGAAAATGACCGCTGAACATCTGCTGCAAAACTGCCCGACATATGAGGACCAGAGAAAGCACACGTGGCCATCACCAGCAGCAACACTAGACAAGCTCTATGGCAGTGTCGACAGCCTCAGGATGACAGCTACTTTCTTCGAACAAATACAAGTTGACGTCTGACAGCGTACGAAGAAGAAGAAGAAGAAGAAGGAATAGCAGCCCACGAACAAAAGCACACATTTTGCGAACCTGTGTTTTTCCCGTGCAGCAAACAGCTGTGAAAATTGGACATTTACTAAAACCTCGAGTCCTTTAAGTTGGAATGTTATGGGAAGGTCCTCAGAATAACGTGGACCAAAGTAAAGATGAATGTAGACAATCGACAATAGTTGGGATACTGGAGAACTGGTTCATACATTTTTATCAAGAACACATCATTGAAATACTTTGACCACATCAAACGACACAACGGTCTTGAGAGGACGGTAATGGAAGGTATGGTGTGGGGCAGGAGAGGCAGACGCAGACCAACAAGGCGATGACACCAATGCACAAAAGAATGCTTGGGTATGACTCTGGAGCTGGCTGTGGATTTGGCAAGAGATCAAGTTTCTTTCAGATGGGCTGTGATAGAAGCCAAGTTCTGCAAACGACATGCTACATCATCATGTAGCTTGTCCTTTGCAGAATGTCGCTCTCACAACAGCCGATCTGTAAGACTCTCGATCTCTGGCCAGAATGCCCACTTCCGTCGCTGTCCTCTTCAGGACCTCCGTGATGTCTTGTGTCCATCTGCTTCTCGGTCTGCCTCTGCCCCGCCTTCCAGGAACCACACCCTCCGATATTCTTCTCTGTAGGCCATTATGACGTTTGATGAGACCAAATTATTTCAGTTTTTTATATAAGATGTTGTTTACCAGCCAATGTTCGACGATGCCAAGCTCTTTTAGTAGATCTCCATTTTTGCGTTTCGCCACCAATGGTATTTTCAGCACCCTCCATAGCATTTCAGTTCAAAAGAGTCAAACATTTTCTTGAGGGGACGGCATGGGCTAGTGGTTAAGTGACACGGCTCACAACGAAAGGTGCTGGGTTCGATCCCCATCACAGCACCGGCCGTTACCCGGGGGAAGCAAACTCTTAGAAAATGCAGGAGGAAGCAGACCGTTACATAAAATGCATGCTGAAGTCGGATGCATTGGGCCGACAGGCACAAAATAAAAACCACAGTGCAACGCACAACGCCTTGGGGAATAGATAAATAACGCAAAAACAAAAAAACTAAACTTTTCTTAAGTGTCTGTGTGGTGGTCCACGTTTCACATCCGTACGTTGCCACCGGGAAGATGCAAGTTCGTAGAATTATTATATCCGTCATTTTATGAGAGTTCTGCCACAGATTCTTCATCTTATTCAACCTCTGCCTTGCCATAGCCATTCTCCTTCTCACGTCCTTCAGGCAATCTCCCACGTTGCTTATGATTGAGTCAAGGTACTCAAAATCTTGTGACATTCTTAATCTCATGTTGCTACATGTTGATTAAAAACACACAAAAACACTAGACTCAGTGGGCGATCGCAGAATTGTCCTCAACTGAGATAGCCGGTAAGGAAAATTGACCTTCACGAAAGCGGCCGCCAGGAATATAAATGTTGAACTTAACTAAACTTAACGTCTTTATACTGGTTTAGAAGACTCTACAGAGTCTGTATACAACATGTTTCTTGGATTGTAGTTGTTACCGATGTGCGAGTCCATCTTTATAGACTCAAACACAAGAGCTAAATAGACCCGCAGTCAGTTAGGCGCCATCTATAGCTGCTCTTAACAAACTACCTGGGGGAAAGGTACAAATAACTTGGATAGATTTTGAATTTAAATTTTGTCCGGACAGTGGCTGTTAAGCCTACTCTTTTCGACTTCCAACTACCAAGGAATTTTTAACATGATCGACACTGAACACGGGAGGCCGATCTCACTAGCCAATAGATTAGGGAAATGTTTACTAAAATATCCACGTTTAAAAAAATGCAGGCCCCCATCGTGATTCGAACACGTAACCTCTGGGGCCCGAGACGAAAACGTTACCTCGAGACCACTGACGAGCACTTGTCTATATAAACAACCTCCAGTGTAAAAAATCTAGATCAAATGCGAATTCTTGACTTCACGGGAACGATAAACGAAAGAGTTATGGCATTGGATATACAAAATATATTAAACATTCTTTGACATAAATCCACACACTTTCCCTCCTCCAAAAACACTGCCATGCATGACATTTTAATTTACTTTAAAATATTTTTTAATGTACATTGTTTTTCGATTTATTTTCTGATTTATGACGTGGTTTTTTAAACATTAGTTTCTCATAATTACTTCTCCTCGTCAGTTGAGGATGAAAACGTGGCTTACAGTTAGTCAAGTCAGGAGGGTCAGAAATAGAAAAGGTTATGCATTCTCCTTCACATTTACTGGTAATCCAAGGAAAGCGTACAACAAAGTCATATGATTAAGAGAAGTAGGTAACAGTTATATCACGGTCGTTACGAAAACGATATCTCTAAATAAAGAGTAAGTAGATGGCAACTGTAAAGGCCTAAAACATGCAAGACCTGGATCTAATGTTCAGGTCATGCTGGAATTCAAGGCCATGTAGGTAAATAAATAAGATTTTCCATGTGGCACGTGATATGTCAGTGTCGAAGGGTAAAACTCGAGGGCCTTTCCAAGGTGCAAGCCTGGGTATATTTCTAAGGAGAACAAGCTATTGTCCGAACAGCAGATTCCCCGCTTTTCCTCGAAGCTTATTAATTCAGGAAAACGACATTAGCCGATACTGCCTGGAATCAGCGACGCCACAGGAGTTGTCAGAATATTGGTGGAAACACTATTTTACTGCCTTAGGGACTCAAGCTCCAGGTTTTTCATTAGCGTTTACTCCCGAAGCCTTCTCCGTGATCACGTATCCCACAAGGCATTGAAAGTTTTAGAAGTATTCGATACATCGACAGTGGGTTACAATCACAACACTGGCAATTGACCACGTGTGCAATTTCGGTTAGTTTTATCGCCGAATCGAATATATAAAAGATAGTTCGCGAATCTAACCACTTGTTCCGGATCAAATACACTGTATCTGTTCTATTATTACATCGTGTACCACAAATTAATGGTTTTAACCAAATTATCTAGCAAAATACAGCGGGAAAAAACAAACACATCAGCCATATTTGTATTGCAATCATACACCGAGACCAGGAAAGAACTGATATACTAACATTACAAGTCCTCAGTATAGGCATACTATATAATAATAATAGTTGTACATCGCAAGCGAAGATGGCCACAGAATCAGACTTGTGCTGTCTATTATATTTTCTTACGGCTGTAAGCTCCAATCTTAGAGCGACATACCCTGCAACCTTCGGTGCACACATGAGTTTGCTGTAGAGTTGTCTTTCATTGGTTTTTGTTGTTGTTGAGCGATGGCTTTCCTCTCTGAGCGATGGCTTTCCTCTCTGAGCGATGGCTTTCCTCTCTGAGCGATGGCTTTCCTCTCTGAGCGATGGCTTTTCTCTCTGAGCGATGGCTTTCCTTTCTGAGCGATGGCTTTTCCTCTCTGAGCGATGGCTTTCCTCTCTGATCGATGGCTTTCCTCTCTGAGCGATGGCTTTCCTCTCTGAGCGATGGCTTTCCTAACTGAGCATTGGCTTTCCTCTCTACGATCTTAACAAATTTAGTGGCGCCAGGTGTAACGGCTTTGAAAGAGCACATCACAGGAGATGACATGAATGTTGAAGCTTTTCGGAGATACTTTCAAAGAGTCAGTACTGTTTCGTATTCCCTCCTCCTCCTTTCCCACACCCACCACAGTGAGAGTGTGCCTTCTGTGAGTTCATATTTGCTTGGGAATGCGCTCATCTAGCATGCGAACAACAGATCCCGCCCATCTTAGCTGAGCTGTTTGTAGAAAGATGCTCAACACGTTCGCCTTGCTACGAACTTCAGAGTTCAGAGTTTGGATCTTCGTGAAGCCGCCTATCCTGAGCAACCGACGCAGACAGTGACAACTATTTAGCAGTTTTACATGTCTACCCGAATGGTCAGCTGTTCGGTCACGCGCTCCTCCCACATTCTATCAAAGGGGAGATTTTAGGTTCTTCCTCAATGACAGACAACGAACAGTATAACAACATGTCACAGAAGAGTCAGTAACATCATGTCACAGAAGAGTCAGTAACATCATGTCACAGAAGAGTCAGTAACATCATATCACAGAAGAGTCAGTAACATCATATCACAGAAGAGTCAGTAACATCATGTCACAGAAGAGTCAGTAACATCATGTCACATAAGAGTCAGTAACATCATGTCACAGAAGAGTCAGTAATATCATGTCACAGAAGAGTCAGTAACATCATGTCACAGAAGAGTCAGTAACATCATGTCACAGAAGAGTCAGTAACATCATGTCACAGAAGAGTCAGTAACATCATTGATTAGTAGCACTGTGGATATGCAGTTGTTGCGGAGATATTTGATAGCTTAAGTTAACAAACATGACGCATTACAATGCTTGGCCTCATGTGCGGGAAATGTTCTAAGCTGCAATATTTTGTCTAGACATATCGATCCTCCTGGCTCCTCCCACTGTCCAGTGGCAGCTATCAAGTCTTCCTGGCTCCTCCCACTGTCCAGTGGCAGCTATCAAGTCTTCCTGGCTCCTCCCACTGTCCAGTGGCAGCTATCAAGTCTTCCTGGCTCCTCCCACTGTCCAGTGGCAGCTATCAAGTCTTCCTGGCTCCTCCCACTGTCCAGTGGCAGCTATCAAGTCTTCCTGGCTCGCCAATATGGTTACACGTCGTACAGACAAATTGTAACAGCAGAAATACAATTAATGCGAAGAATATTAGGTGTAACAAGAGAAGACAAGATAAGAAACGAAGACATCAGGAGGCTGATGGGAACAACACCAGTCTTTGACTACATCAAGATAACAACTAAAATGGCTTGACCACGTCACAAACTTAGCACCACACAGCCGACCATCCCAAATCCACCCCACCAACCCCTCATAAAAAAAAGGAAAAAAAAAACAACACAAGCAAAGCTATTGTTCAGATACAACGGATTCATGGCAAAGGCTGACCCCGAGAAAAGGTGGATTACAGAAATATATGAGGCGGTGTATGTCACTGTGCATGAGGCACACAGTCGAACTCGCTACATAGATCTCTTCATAACCTGCAAAACAGGAACATCGACAATAATAATAACAATAAAAATATGAATAATAATAATAAGAGCCATATTAAATGATAATCATCTAGTGTCATTTCTCTATAACTTCCAGCGAGTACCTAACATAGTCTTACTTAGTGTTATAATTGTCAACGTTCCTGTACAGTTTACCCTCTTCAATCCGTCCACAGTCCTATCTAGTAGCAATTAGATAACAAGTCAGTGATCTTTCTGACATAATTGTCCACATCTATGGTCCCTCTCAGAACTCAAATCTGAGTAATCCCTCCAGTCTTATATAGCGGTAATTCTCAATGGCATTGGTTCACTTTTATTGTCGGCGCACCACGCTACATTTTATTTTGGCGAAAATGTTCGTAACTTTATATTTCGCTATGGCCCGCTATGGTAGCTGACTATATATATATAAATATGTTGCAGAATTGTAAGTATGGACTGCAAAAAACAGGCGTAAAGATGCATTCCGATCAAAAGGTCTTCGTCGGCGGACTAACAACAGCGTACACATAACAGACTTATTTAACCGGAATTATTGGTAACGGATATACCAATGGTTTAAAACCTACCAAGAACTCATTCTATATGAGTCCGAGAGCAGTCGAGACAAAATATAGAAGCAATAGGGTCTTTTGAAGAGATCTTGGTAACTGTCAGAAGAAGGCAACTCGCTTGGTGCGGCACATCGAGATCAAGTCTTGCAAATACGATCGTGTAAGGAAAGGTGCAGGACAGACGAAGAAAAGGTCGTTCCAAAAAAAAGGGGGAAGGACAATATAGAAGAATCGACCAATCTCCGACCAGAAGAGGCACATATAACGGCCGCTGACAGAGAGGGGGTGGCGTGGGTTTGTGTGGATGTGTTTATGTGTGCCCCGACGACCTCGCCGGTTACAGGATGACCTGGCAAACACCACACAGACAATAGGCAAACACCATACACACAATAGGCAAACACCACACAGACAATAGACAAACATCACACAGACAATAGACAAACATCACACAGACAATAGACAAACACCCCACAGACAATAGGCAAACACCACACAGATAATAGACAAACACCACACAGATAATAGACAAACACCATACACACAATAGGCAAACACCACACAGATAATAGACAAACACCACACAGATAATAGACAAACACCACACAGATAATAGACAAACACCACACAGATAATAGACAAACACCACACAGACAATAGACAAACATCACACAGACAATAGGCAAACACCACACAGACAATAGGCAAACACCACACAGATAATAGACAAACACCACACAGATAATAGACAAACACCATACACGCAATAGGCAAACACCACACAGACAATAGGCAAACACCACACAGACAATAGACAAACACCACACAGACAATAGACAAACATCACACAGACAATAGGCAAACACCACACAGACAATAGGCAAACTCCACACATATAATAGACAAACACCACACAGATAATAGACAAACACCATACACGTAATAGGCAAACACCACACAGACAATAGGCAAACACCACACAGACAATAGACAAACACCACGCAGACAATAGACAAACACCGCATTGACAATAGGCAAACACCACGAAGACAATAGACAAACACCACACAGACAATAGACAAACACCACACAGACAATAGACAAACACCACACAGACAATAGACAAACACCACACAGACAATAGACAAACACCACACAGATAATAGACAAACACCACACAGACAATAGACAAACACCACACAGATAATAGACAAACACCACACAGACAATAGACAAACACCACACAGACAATAGACAAACACCACACAGATAATAGACAAACACCACACAGACAATAGACAAACACCACGCAGACAATAGACAAACACCGCATTGACAATAGGCAAACACCACGCAGACAATAGACAAACACCACACAGACAATAGACAAACACCACACAGACAATAGACAAACACCGCACAGACAATAGACAAACACCACACAGACAATAGACAAACACCACACAGACAATAGACAAACACCACACAGACAATAGACAAACACCACACAGACAATAGACAAACACCACACAGACAATAGACAAACACCACACAGACAATAGACAAACACCACACAGACAATAGACAAACACCACACAGACAATAGACAAACACCGCATTGACAATAATACAGTTCTCCCATTTTACACAGTTGGATTTCGCGTTTGTTTTGCACACCTTGCACTAACATGTTTTTAATACGAAACTCTCACGCTTCCTCGTCCATTTTGTCCTCGTCTTAAAGAAAACGAGCCTCCAGGAGTATTGATGAAGGTGGAGCTACAGGCCTATAACAGGACGCAATGTTTACAGGAGTTCAAAGACACTGCTAAAGATCTGGAGAATTTTCTGCATACTGGTACAATCTGTGCCGCCAACGGGAAACTAGGGGCGAAGGATGCGTGCAAGGTTTGCAGTGTTTTTGTGGGGAGAGGGAGAGAGGATGCGTGCAGGTTTGCAGTGTTTTTGTGTGGAGAGGGAGAGAGGATGCGTGCAGGTTTGCAGTGTTTTTGTGGGGAGAGGGAGAGAGGATGCGTGCAGGTTTGCAGTGTTTTTGTGGGGAGAGGGAGAGACGGAGAGGATGTGTGAAATGTGTGTAGGTGTTTTTGTGAAGAGAGTAGAGTCACAGAGAGAGAGTGAGAGAGAGTGAGAGTGAGAGAGAGAGAATTCGTGCAAGGTGTGTAGGTGAGTGTATGAAGAGGAAATTACAGAGAGAGAGAGATAGAGAGAGAGAGAGATAGAGAATACATGTTCTGTTCTTAAGAGTTCGGTTCACTGTACTCCAGGCAAACCCATCAACTCGCTCTCAGTTTATTGTGAAGGTCGTGGATAGTAATGTTTGGTTGTACACATTCCTAATGGGATAGTAATGTTTGGTTGTACACATTCCTAATGGGATAGTAATGTTTGGTTGTACACATTCCTAATGTTTGGTTGTACACATTCCTAATGTTTGGTTGTACACATTCCTAATGTTTGGTTGTACACATTCCTAATGTTTGGTTGTACACATTCCTAATGTTTGGTTGTACACATTCCTAATGTTTGGTTGTACACATTCCTAATCCGCCCTCTCATTAGCTCTACCATCGTTTTGCGACGGTCTCTGAATTGCTGATTCGTTTATTGCAGTGCTGCCATCCAACAGGCGGTCACTCACTTCAAAACGCGGACACCCGCGTCTAATTGTGTGCCCTAAATGGATGCTTGCTTACCAAGATGACACCTCTTGCACTGCCTGGAGCCCCTGCATGACCAGGAGATCATATCCACATATCCAATATTTATGGACCTTTCAAAGTGAGAGTCTGTCACGAAGACTGCTCTTATTACAGAGGACTCAAATAGTCATCCCAGGGCTAAGGTCACTGTCTCCATTTTAATTATCAGACGGGAGGTTGTTCCATGTAGACTGCTCTTTGGCCAGCAACAACCAGACCTCTACCTCTAGCAGAGAAGAACCAACTTGATTTCCCACTGCATAGCTTTGATCCATTGGTATATCTGACAGCATCACTCTCCTGTGTGTTAGCACTTATCAGCTAGCTGTTCTCGAACCACTTTCCTGCAGTATCCATTTTTATACTTCTTGCCTAGGGCTACGATGACTCTGTCATGCTATAACCAATGTGGACCCATTCTTTTTACTTGTCTATCGCCTCGACTATCAGCATTTGTGAAATGGTTCTCTCAACCAGTGTCATCCATGATTTCCTTCTCTTTATGTGTGTGCCCTTGATGTCTGATCTGATCTGATAAAAAGAGTCATGTGATGCTTCGTGGAACCAAAACTGACATAGATCTTTAGCAGCAACGATGATGTGGTTTTACAGAAGGCGGATCTCGCATGGACATGAATGGAAGACAAATGATACAGTACTCGGAGAGGCAAACACACAATGAGAACTCGTTACAAAGATCAGAAGAAGGCAGTCATCCTTTTCAGGGGATGTTATGAGAAGAGGCGGCTTGGAACACGTTGGGACAACGGAAAAGATAGCAGGAAAGATAGGCTGAACTTGGATCAAATATTACTCCGATGTTCCTGCCGAAGACGGATGTGTCAGACCGAAAGGTGGGGATCAAGATGCTGAGCAGCGCAAGAGCTGCAATGGTCAGCGACCCATAGCTGACTGCTAGCGTCAGGGCCAGCGAACCATAGCTACCAAGACCCTTCTACACCTCCACGCGGTGATCCTGGATAACAGGCTGCATCAGGGCAGACTGGCTAAGGAGAAGGGATCGAAGAGGGAATGTTAACCCGGTACTCAAAAAATGCTTGCTGAAGTTGGACGTGTTGGACCGAAAGGTGCAAATATCGCAGCCAAGCTGTAAACTACGACTCAACGCATTCCGTTCTCTGGACTACATTCTGCGACTTAAGCCCTTTCAGTGTTTGCTAGTGGGAGATTGAGAACGAACGAAGAAGAAGAAGAAGAAGAAGACCGAAAGGTGCAAATATCGCAGTCAATCTGTAAACTAGCGACACAATGCATTTCATTTGCCGGACTACATCCTGCTACTTGTAAAGCCCTGTTCAGGGCTTGGTAGCGGGAGTGAGAGAACGAACGCAGAAAAAAAAACAACTCCGATGTGAATCCTGTCTGTTGCACTGTCAATGACATCTATACCAAAGGTAATGCCAGACAAGTTAGTCTTCAATATAGAGTTGTTCCAGGAGCGCCACATCACACGCAGGCCTCGTTAAGGTTGATCTGGAAGCTGTGGCCCTGGGTTCCTATACCACTAATAAGTGCCAGTAAAGTGTCCTCTGCATGTCTTTAACTAACTCACACCTGTCTGAGCCAGTCCTAGTGCTAGGATGAGCTAGTATGTTATATGCACATGTTAATGTTTGTCCTGGCCAAGTGAATTGAGCCTTGCCAACTTTTATTGTGTAGATGTTGAAGAGCGTCGGTGAAACGCGGAGAACATTTGGGTCAATGTTGGACATATTCTCATCGGTTCTGATGTTCGGGTGCACCTGTGTCAAGGACATCTAATGTCCATCCCACCAGATATGGGATTAATCTGGTTCTGCGTGTATTAACAAATTCCATTAAGGTCCAAGAATAAATCCAGGAAAGAGGCATTCTCCAGGCTGGTTGTCATAGCGATTGTTTCTTGCCCAACCTGGAAGCCCTCATATACATCGTATACAAATGTTCTGGCATTACGCCCAAGTCTCCTTCATTGGTCTCCAACTGTTCAGCGTGTCGGGTAGAATATGCTCATGTTCTGTTTGGGACAATTCATTTATGGCCACTCATTTCTCAAGCACATTACCAAAGGCAATATGTAGGGTGATTATTCAATAGCTGCTGAAGAGTGTTGCGTTCCAGGTTTAGGGAGTGGAGGCACATACTTATGGGCGAGGGGGGAGGGTGGGGGGAGGTGGCAGTCCGCAGGTACTGATGCTTTCTCTAATGACGTTGAACTCCTTCATCACATTTCTAATATCTGCCTTATCCAGCTGTTTGGGGCAATACTGTCCCCCCTCGTGATCATATAGGAAATTATTTTGGAAATTGTAATATAATTCATCTCTTTCTCAGATATTATGTATATGCAAGGCTCTTCTTTGATGGCAGTCAATCAGTTAATCAATCAAATGACATCGCCCCTCTCGGTGTATATATAATTGACCACATCTGGCCAGCATACACAATTATTTTTGTCACTCTCCATGTGTCCCCCATTTAATCGTTTTACCTTTTCACATTCTCTTTGTGGTGTCCTATTTACTCTACCTCTGTGTCTCTTCCGTTGAGGATTCCCAGTGAGAGCATGCTTAGCTATTTTGAACGGTGCTATACTGAGCACTAGTTTCCACTTTTAATTTGTTGTTCAGGTGACCTTTGCTGGCGCCTTCTGCACAGGTATTCAACCCTCACCATGCCATGCCGCTTTATACCAATTTTCCTTTACACACACACACACACACACACACATGTAAACAAATGACTGGAGTCTTTGTTGTATCGCATTGACCGTTGTCCATGTTTCAGTTCCACACATCAGCACGGGCTTGACATTAGCGTTGAAAATTCGACCTTTCGTGTGAATCTTGATTTCTCTAGATCTCTCTATGTTGTGTAATATCGGTAATGTCATACATTCCTGCCTAATTCTGGTCCTTAAAATTGCCTAATATTTGCGTCTAAATTATGCTGCCTTAATAGGTAAATGCATCTACCTCTTCTGACGACTCTCTCTTCAGTGCGATTGATTTCTTGTTGATCGGGTTAGTATTAAGGAGCTGGATTTTCTTTATTTTGATATTCAGTCCCAATTTGGCTGATTTGTTCTTTCCCACTGTTAAGCTCCTCTTGCATTTCGTTATGACTGTCTGACAAAAGTACCAGATCATCTGCGTAATCAAGGCACTCAAATTGCGACTATAGGGTCGACTAGATACTAGTAGTGAACGATACACAGATGAAACCATGGATAGCACAACCGCCTGGATCCTAGTATACCTTCATCAGCACCCTCAGAATTTGAGGCAAGCTAGTGAGCCCTGCTTTTAAGGGCGTACAAAAGAGCAAAAATAATGATTGTGGACATTTATACAACAATAACGACAACAACACAATCACCTGCAAGGATGCACTTCATGTATGACTGAGAGAGAGAGAGAGTGTGTGAGAGAGATAGTCAGACAGAGAGAGACACATACATATATAGGTCACGTGTAAGTTGGGTAACATTCATTTATGAAAGGACATATAAGGAATGTCTGCGTGTTAGATATGTTTGTAGAGATAGAAGAGCACACATATAAATATAGCGAATGAGAGAAAGAGAGAGCAGGAGGGAGAGAGAGAAATGGAGAGAGAGAGAGAAACAGAGAGAGAAGACACGTGTAGAGTGTATGTGTGTTTGTGAAGAGAGATCATGCACGGACAAGTTTGTGAGGTGTGTATATATGATCAAGAAGAGACACCCAAACATAGGAGGTGTGTAGGTGTGTTCACTAAGTACAGCAAGAAACACGACACTGTAAGATATGAGACGCGCTAAAATAAAAAAGTTGCTTTCTTCAAGAAACACTGAAAGAAAAACACAGAGTTTGATGTTTTCCCGAAGAAACGTTATAAAACTTGCCCTCTAATGTATGTCCTGTTTACGATCGTTGAATCCATGGACAATGCCATCTATATCAGTTGCACCCTTTACCATTCTCAGGGAGATTCCGGCAGTCCTCTGATGTGTGCCAAAAGTACCAAGACATCTATTGCCTGGTTCGTGTTCGGGTTAGTCTCCAATGGCAATAACTGTGGTGTGCCTGGAGAGCCTGGAGTGTATGTCGACATACATCACTACCTGTCTTGGATCAACACAACTATCCTCTCATTGTCTTAAGTTTGTTATCACGCTCAGTGGTTAACTGATTCATTTGTTTGATTATACTTGTTGATTGTTGATAAATGTTTTACGAAATGTATTACGTGTGTCCGAGACAAGACATAATGGCAGAAACAAATGAAAGATGCAGCACTTTTCAAACGCAGTGTTATTGGGTCACAGGTGGGTGTCATGAGATTGTCATGTGTCTTTTTATGGAATTTAATCTTCAACAAGGGGTAGCTTAAGATCGATTTTGGAAACTAGAAAGAGATCATGAAATCGATGTTGTTGTTGTTGTTGATGTTGTTGTTCAAAGCCACTCACAATTTAATTCCTGACATTTGGCCTGTTGTACTGGCTTTTCTGACATTCCATGCCATATATATGGAGCTGTACTTGGCTTCTTCTGGTTGTAGTTTATTGGAAAACTCCTAGGTAAACTCACGAATAAATGTACTGCAGAGAATGTACCAACCTCGTCGGCCAAGCTGCTGCAACACAGCTTGTTTCGAGGACCTCTAAGAGGAAGTGAGGTAGGGTATGCTCGCGTGACCCTGATGTTACTCTTCGCTTCAACATCTGATGTTTAACGAAATGTAAGACAAGAATACGTATTGTCTACGTGTTATGTTAACAATTTACTGTCACCACATTGTATACACAAAATGTGTCCGGACTCCTCATCTGCGAAACGCCAAAAAATTAACCTCAGAAAAAATGAAAGACACTAATTTTCTAGCTCGTAGTGAACAAAGAATTACTCGAATTTGGGAATAAAATGACAGCATATGTCCATATTTTGGATTCCATTTAGACTGAGAAAACCATAAATATTATGATTAACCAGATAGACAAGAAATCAGCTCTACAGATATGTATAAACGATGAAATGCTAAAACACATTTTAGAAAAATAATAATTGATAATAGATTCCAAATTTAAACCAGGAAGAGAATTGAAATGTCCAAGATTGTTTCCCCAAATCTATCTTTCTATCTATTGAAGATATTCATTCCACTTGTGTCGTTAGATGTCGTAGTGTGGTGTAATCTATTATATTTTCATATTTTGAGGAAAGCGTAAATCCGCTAGTGACTTGCCAGGTCAATCCCAGTATTTATTACCAACCGTTAGGTGGTAGCCCCTAGAATATACAATCGCCTATTTCTGGGACTGGTGGTGGTTAAAGCGTAAATTAGAGTAAGGTAGACCCACAGCCCATCAAGCGCCATATTTGCGGCTCTGCTAACCGCATAACCATGACCTGATGATATAGCCACAAAATCCCCTTTTTGCGACATATTCTCTATGGGGCGAATAGCCCTAGAATTATTTGAATATATTTTTAACTTAAATTCTGCCCGAACAGCGGCCGTTAGGCCTACTCTTTTCGATTTCCAACTGCCAAGGGATTTTTATAACGTGCTCGCTACTGAACACGAGTGTCTGATCTCACTACTCAGAGATCAGGGGATATTATTACCGGATGATGCACGTGAAAAAATCCATGTCTCTATCGTGATCTGAACGCGTGATCTCCAGCACCCGTGGCTAATACCCTACCTGGAAACCAGAGGGTCCACACATATGAAACAAATATTGACATTCAGACAGGGAGGTTGATCATTTAATTTCAGAGGCCAGTGATATTTAACCAGATGTTTTGGATTTAGTGAGGTCTAGACTAACAAACGCCGATGGATGAGGAAAGACCGCGTTCAGGAAGAAAGAAATATGAAGGAGGTATGAACATTTATATCAACAGAAATCTGGCAAAATATGTGTTTGGTTATTGGACACACAACGACCTAGTCATTCTGCTGAAGTTGAGGGCTAAACCATTCGATATTTCCATATCACAAACGTAAGCATCAACTACAGAACACAGTGACGAAATAAATAGATGAGAATTAACAATATGCTTTCTATTGAATAACATCTACTGATGCTGTGATAGTAATGCGTTACTTCAGCTCCAAAACAAGAAATGAGAAATATGAGCAATTTATGTCAATTTGGTATGATCCAAAGAAACTAAATGGCTGACACATTTTTGTGAAGAGAACCAATTATTAATTTGTAACATATTTTCCAACAATCTCCTAGAAGAAACGTGGAAATGTTCAGGAGCTAATTCAGGAAGTCAGGTTGACTTTACAACGACAAAGAACAGATTAAAAAATGGTGTCACAATGAAACAAACCTATCCAGGAACAGACATAGGGTCGGATTACAGACATCTAGCGAGTTTAAACAGAAAGACGTTATGCACCAGACCAATAAGTAGATCTATTAGCATTCAAGCAGTACGTCATTAAACATTATTAACTTGTGCAAGCCAAAAATAATTACGATATCGTACTGTCAGAAAGTAGGGAGAAAATAAAGAGAAGGAACAACAGAGAATACAAACACTAAGTGAAACCGTTTAGACAAGTTTAAAGTTAGGGAATAAAACTGCCAAAAAAGAGGATCAAATTTGGATAACAGACGATATCTTCAGCAAAAGGATAGAAAGTAAGAGCGAAACAACACTACGAATTACACGGAACTGAGCAGTGTGGACAACACTGTGTGCCGCAGTACAAATAATAGTGGTCAGAATCAAAGTGCAAGGTGTTAGACGACTAGGGAAAGATGCGCAACATGAGAGAGATGTACACAGCAATAAAACATCTTTCATCATCACGAGGCTGGCTCGTGGAGGATGATGTATTCAGAAGAGGAACGACAACATCTTGATTAATGAGTAAGATATTATCAAACAGCTGTGCTAAATATGTAGGTGGACTACAACAGAGGAGACACGCCATAACAGTTCGTCTGGGGGTCACTATAGCTGAGAGGTAAGGAGCTAACCTACCAACAACGAAGGAACGAACGAGTTTGAATCCTGCAAGTTTTCAGGTTGCTAGTCGACGACTTACACTTGTGTCCACTGAAACGTGTTGTTATTTTCCATTTGAATTAGATAGTTCGTTTATTTGTTGGTGTTTTTTCCTCGTCCATTATCCTGGCATGGCCATCGGCTAGTCGTAATTGTTGTGTCGTTACCCTGTGTCGTATTTCCATGGTCTAGCACACACACGGCTGAACTTCACGAGATTCACGTCACACACGTCTGAACTTCACGAGATTCACGTCACACACGGCTGAACTTCACGAGATTCACGTCCTTCGCCCTATTTGCAGACAGTGTCGATTTTGGTGTGGATGTTTAATGTACACACGGAACAATTATGGACTAAAAAACATCGCAGGGGAGATATTTGTTTCTGTCCGGTTAATAAGATGGCAAAGACGCATCGCTCGCGCTTTAAATGATGTTCCTACCACCTCTAGTGGTTACTGGAAAGACAAGATATACACTGGTTGTTTACAGACTCAGCAGTCTTCTCAATCAGTATAATAAGGTTAAGTAAGTAAAGTTGTGACAATGCCTGTTGAGTTACTGCTTGTTTAACGAAGGAGAAAGCTGGCCAATAGGCTGGCAGTTTATAAGTAACAAGCTATTTCCACCTGTTGAATAATAATAATAAAGTCCACATCGCCACCATGACCAGTCAAAACGGCGGTCTGCCAGACATCGTCAACAGCGATCCCCAGTGATGGGGACTGTGGGAGCGTTGCCGTGTCCCGACTGGGCAGTGGGGGTGTCGACCGCGATCCCTGTGGGCTCCTAGGAGGGATGCGGGTACCCCGCTGCCCTGAGATGGGGGCCGCGAGGAGAGAGTGTTTGAGGCGTTCTATTTCTGCTAAGTGTTGAGCCAGTGTCAGAGTCTGTCATCTTCCGCTCTCGAGCTCTACCTCTGACATAAGAGTTTACCCCCTAGGTCAGTATGTACTATGTACCTATCATTTGTTGAGTTTACCCCCTAGGTCAGTGTGTACTATGTAACTATCATTTGTTGAGTTTATCCTCTAGGTCAGTATGTACTATGTAACTATCATTTGTTGAGTTTATCTTCTAGGTCAGTATGTACTATGTAACTATCATTTGTTGAGTTTATCTTCTAGGTCAGTATGTACTATGTAACTATAATTTTTTTTTTTTTTTTTTAAGTTGTGTTATATTTTGTATATTGAATGAATGATTGATGCACACAGAAGCCAGGATTCTCCCAAACTCAGGGTAACCGTGTCAAGGACGTTTGTCATGGAACAATAGAATTTCTTGGTAATAATCTTGAAATGTTAGATTTTTCCCAGTTATGACGTTGAGCGTCGTATTACACTGAAAACATAATTGTCTCTCAATGAGCTCCTAAACTCGTACAATACTTTTCTGCATCATACCTATCGTATTGCTTCACAGAAGGCGAGTTCTCTATTTTCCTGCTTGCATTTTTTAGTCAAATTTCGTTTAAAAATCACACTCAAGTGAATGTCTTTAATTGGTTTTATCTTAACATACATGATATTGAAGGTAACCCTTGATGATGCAGAAAAACAGTAGTACAATAACAGAAGATTAACACTACAATCTACTCATTGTCAATAGACACACCGTTACATCATTGACTAGAACGCGTGTCGGTGTACATGACTGGAACTATCTTCGTTGACCCCTGATCTTCCCCCATCTAACCTATCTATGTCGTATCTCCCTCGTCGGCTACGATTTTTCTCTATGACTTGATCAGGTACATGTTCACAGCTGGGTCGGCTGCCACAACTTGTCCTACCCTGACAAAGTTCCCACGTACAGTCTGTGAAACTGAGAACCATATGATTTGAACAAAGCTCAAAATCCCTGGGCGTGTGGCCTCCCTCAAAATTTACATACACACAAAACATACATATGTAATACATACGTAAATGCATACATACATACAATCATTTCATATGGGGTTACAAGGAGAGGGGATGCGTCGTATCAACCCCTTTACAAAAAGATGTAATATAAGTTTAAAGAATTGTAAACAATTCCTTACAACAATATTTTGAAGCTAGAAAAGAATAGCATTAACATACATGCATTTGAAAGAAAACCACAGTAAACACATTTTCTTTCTAGAAAGAAAGGAAGCACCGTATCTCATTACGCAGTTTCCTAGGTTTGTCTGCGTGATTGTCGCGTTTGTCTGAAAATATAAACTTGGGGCGCCACCAAATTGAGGACTACCAAAGCTTCTTGAGAACAAGAAAATGAACAGGAAAATAAGTCCAATAATCGTTTTTATTGGTCCTTCGGGAAACATTCACAGGAAAACCATAGGAAAATAACAAAAAAATAAGTTCAAAAGTCGTCTTTGTCATTGTTTATGGAATGTAGACTCTTCAGTGCAAGCAGGTAAATTAACACTTTTCTAGCTGCAGTATTTCCCTAAAAGAGTCAGGTGCCCCATTTCAACTCGGTGATCTGAAGGACATAACTTGGTTGGGTACTAGTTTCCAGTATCCAATGCACCACTTGGATGATAAAAGAAGATGTCAGTGTAAATCTGGATTGGTTTTGGCAAGGGAGATAATATAAGGATTAAACGTCCGATGAATCCCATTCACAAGTGTGTGTGTGTGCAAACCAGCAAAGTTCAGACAATCGTTCAGTTATGGCCAAAAAGTGCCTTTCAAAACTCATGTTCCTTTTTCAAAATATATAAGTCTATGGCAAGCATTGGACAGAAAAATGAAATTTTGAATGGAAAATCTTAATCATCATGACATTGAGGCAACAAAATGTGTGTGGGAACAAGCAGATGGTTTCTCTTCCTGCTTCTTCGTGTTATTCAAAAACCAGCACACTTGCACAGCACAGATATTAACTTTTTTATAGTATCTTACAGGTATTCATTTGGTGTGCAATCTTGAAAACATGAATTTGCACGTGTTTTATTGATTTTTGCACGCCTAACAGCAAACAGTACTCATTTTCAAGTTAGAAAATAGATGTAGGTGTTCTGAGTACGTCATAACAAGACATTGTACAAGTGTTGTTCATAAAATTTGATCTGTGGGAGTAATGAGTCTGCGGGTTATATTCGTAACACGTCAGGTCTGTGCAATGAATATCAATATTTTTGCAGACAAGCTAAGCGATGGAGTCGTTGTCGGTATATATAGCGTCCTGAAAAGAGAACAATCACCGCTTTAGGATTGCATCGCTGGCTTCAAGACTCTGGAATTTCATATTTAAAAAAGTCAAAAAAGTAGGGATGAAAGGAAATTGTAGAAAGTTTTGACACGTTATTTAGGAGAGACATTAGTATGTTTAATTTGATAGTTACAGCGACACTAAGGAAATTGAATGTTTGACTGAGAAGCAACAGCGGCATTGTTGTATCGAACTTTACTTTATGGAGAAGAACTGTAAAGGCCGTAAACTTCACCTGTGGAAAATATGCCGTCGGGAATAACAAATCTTATCATATGCCAGAAGCGACAACTAGTTATTGTGAGAAGCGATGCCTAGTTGTTGTGAGAAGTGACACCTAGTTGCTGTGAGAAGTGAAACCTAGTTGCTGTGAGAAGTGAAACCTACTTGCTGTGAGAAGTGACACCTAGTTTATGTGAGAAGTGACACCTACTTGCTGTGAGAAGTGACACCTAGTTGATGTGAGAAGTGACACCTACTTGCTGTGATAAGTGACACCTAGTTGCTGTGAGAAGAGACACCTAGTTGCTGTGAGAAGTGACACCTAGTTGCTGTGAGAAGTGACACCTAGTTGCTGTGAGAAGTGACACCTAGTTGCTGTGAGAAGTGACACCTACTTGCTGTGAGAAGTGACACCTAGTTGCTGTGAGAAGTGACACCTACTTGCTGTGAGAAGTGACACCTAGTTGCCGTGAGAAGTGACACCTACTTGCTGTGAGAAGTGACACCTAGTTGCTGTGAGAAGTGACACCTAGTTGCTGTGAGAAGTGACACCTACTTGCTGTGAGAAGTGACACCTACTTGATGTGAGAAGTGACACCTAGTTGCTATGAGAAGTGACACCTACTTGCTGTGAGAAGTGACACCTACTTGCTGTGAGAAGTGACACCTACTTGCTGTGAGAAGTGACACCTACTTGCTGTGAGAAGTGACACCTACTTGCTGTGAGAAGTGACACCTAGTTGTTGTGAGAAGTGACACCTAGTTGCTGTGAGAAGTGACACCTACTTGCTGTAAGAAGTGAAACCTACTTGCTGTGAGAAGTGACACCTACTTGTTGTGAGAAGTGAAACCTACTTGCTGTGAGAAGTGACACCTACTTGTTGTGAGAAGTGAAACCTACTTGCTGTGAGAAGTGACACCTAGTTGCTGTGAGAAGTGACACCTACTTGCTGTGAGAAGTGACACCTACTTGCTGTGAGAAGTGACACCTACTTGCTGTGAGAAGTGACACCTACTTGCTGTAAGAAGCAAGTATTTGCGTGAAGTAAGAAATATTGGGTGAAACATGAATCAATGATCTCCACACACATGAAAAGGAATGGGAATAACCAGATTGAAAAATGAAGAGATTTGTGCAAAGGATAGCTATCCATAACAGTACATGCTAGTAGCAGACATAATGGGCTGGTCAATAATGCTGAATTCGTAAATTGAAAGTCGATGGACACTCGGAACTACCATACAAAGATGAAATGGTCATATATTTAGAGAGTCAATTTAGAAAAGTGTGTATTTCCTTCCTTAAATAGACCCTCTTATATTGTAGTGGACAATACACCATAATACAGTGTCACAATAGGACAAAGTTCATCTAACATTGAGTAGACAAGATGATAATGGCTCAAGAAAAAACACATAGCGGTTTAATGAAATGTATCTAAAACATGAATTGCTTCCCCTTGTAAACAGACTCAGAAAACAAGAAATTTCATTAAGACACAATAATAATAGAGCATAGAGATAGGTATGTAAGACTGCCACCTTGCAATTTCCACATAAACCCAATAGAACTAATGTGGGCAAAAGTTCAAGGATATGTGACAGATTAAATAAAACATTCAAATTGTACTATGTCGAAGAACTTACATATTCCACCCTCTGAATTATTGGGCACATGTTAAGACCATGCTTTACAAGAGGAAGAGAACTATTGGATAAATAATAGTTTGTGTTTCATACAACCGAGAGTATCTGACTCTGAATATGTTTAACTATAGATTGCTTATACTTGTTGCAAGAAAATATCCGACCCAAAAAAATGTACGGACAAGGGGATGTATAGTACTGAACACATTTTCCTACCAAAATTGATTATCTTTGAAAACAAACCCTGTTCAGGACCATTCCATACATCAAGAAAACTGATCCCAGAACTGAATCTGACCTATTCTTATCCTTTCAATAAGCTTTTTATACCTGCGAAACAATAATTGTTTTCTTTTTTTCTTTCTGATGCTGGGTCTACCTATAACCGATGACGATGCGATAAATTGTTGCAGGAATCAGCAATTAAAGCGTATTGTTCGGTACTCATATTTATGAATTTTTGAAATGGGAGTTAAAAATACGTCTGACTCCTCAAAAGTGAGCAATTTGTTCAAATACTGTACATTTAATTGTTTTGGAGCATAGGAATTATTGATAACGATCAAAGAAACTCGTTAGTTTAAGAAAATTGCGGCATCTATACTGATATGAATGATAAAATATGAATGTTATTGGAAATATATGACCACATGCAAAAATGCTTAGTTCTGGAGTTATTAAATGACATCTGAAGACATGAGTTGAAGCTCACTATACCTACCTTCCCGTGAATTATTTAGGGTACAGACTGCTTTAGAGACATACGTTTCAAGCCTGGATGCCGACATCTTTGTTTGTTCTTTACACAACCTGACAGAACTAAAATGACTGTGTAGTTATGGGACGGCCTGGAGTAGTGGTTAAGTGACACGGCTCACAATCCAAAGGTGCTGGGTTCGCTCCCCTTCACAGTACCGACCGTTACCCCGGGGAAGAAAACCCTTAGAAAATGCATACGGAAGCGGACCCTTACATAAAATACATGCCGAAGTCGGATGCACTGGGCCGACAGGCGTAAAATAAAATCCATAGTGCAACGCACAACCGACTTGGGGAATAGAGAAATTTGGTGTACGCAAAAAAACAAAAAACAACAACAACAAAAACTGAATAGTTGAAAATGTACCTTTGCCAACAAACGTTTACGTCTTCTTGAAACAATTGAATAGTTCAAGTCTGAGTGTTGAATACTTTTGAAGTATAACTATAGCCAATATGACTGTTTGTACCAGGAAGGAAGATCCTTCATAAAATGAAGGATACACAGTAAAAGAACAATACCAGCTGCACTCATAACTTCTGTAACCGGAATATACTCTGTAATATAAACCAGAATAATGTGTCTGTAGTTGGATATTGTGTACTTCTTTACATTTACATATAAAGAGAAATAAAATAAAAACGTTGTGACAATATATTGATTTTAATTGGCGTATACGAGGCTTATGTAACTTTCTCATAATCATCAGACTTATTCTTATCGATAAAACTATGTCTGATTACATTAGACTTACACTCGTGCGTCCATATACCTGTGACTTCACGTGCATTTCAGGAACACAAAAAGGAGTCCTGACTCAGAAACATTGTATACAATTAGTAGTATCATATCAAGACTGCAGATCTTCATCAACAAATGGCAACAGCGCAAACTATTTCCCCGATACACTGCATGTCACTATAAGATTATCATGCAGATACGCCACATTTCCAACAATAGATATCCTAGCCGAATAGGCTGTACAAGATGTCCATATATAGATGTTAGTTAGATAGGTGTCCATCGCAAGCGAAGATCGCGACAGCGTCAGACATGTTTATTCAGATGTTAAAGTATATGACTGTACAGTCGGATCTGAGCGTAACAAACTCTACCGCACGTAGGGCACACGTGAACATTATTTCTAATTCGGCCGTCTTGCATTTTTTTCTTTCGTGCAGCTCGTACTTCCTGCGCCTCCGTAATGGTTCTCTTCTCAGCGGGACAAGCACCATGTGTGGTGTCAGTGCACCATACTGAGCGGTTCAGAGCAACCAGCTCTCAGGCAGCAACATCAATAGACAAACTTTTTCAAAGAAACTTTTAGAGTGTCTTTGTGTTGTTTCTTTTTTAGATTTAAATCAAATCCGTGGCCTGGAGGCATCTTTGAGAGAATCAAACACGAAAGCAAAATAGACCCGCAGTCCGGTAGGTGCCATCATTGTTTCTCTATCGCCATATATAAAAGCAAATGCATACTTGTAGCAAAGAATAACGTGACAATCAATAACGCTGGAGATTAACGTGAGAATAATAAAGGAAACAGCACACTTTCTGGAAGAAGCGCGACAATATAACCAGACATATGATGGACTGGAACATTACGGACTGCAAGCGACAAAGAGGAAGATAAAGGCAGGTGAATAAAATCATAGACAAATAAGCAAAAGAGGTATCTCAAGCAAATAAATACTTTTAAGAGACAATGAAAAAAACAGCCAAAAGTGGGAGCCACAAATGCTACGAAAGAATTTAAGGGGCCAAGGCAATTAATTTGTTCTTACACGATCTTAACCATGGTCCCAGAGTCGGAGCCATCGAGCCATTTCTCTGGTTGACCTGCACAACGGATGACAACCTAATCACGTAACGCACCAGTCTACCCAACTTTAAACGAGTACATTTTTTATGTTTGAGTTATAGACGATAACACCACAAAGAAAGAAACTGTTGACATTTTCCGAAAAAAACTGAGTTTTCATAAGATTGGGTCTGAGACGATTCAATCGTCAGGTAAAGCAGGTGGTTTTGGATTACCGAAATATTTATAAAGTTTGATATCAACAAGCCACATCAATATGTCTTTTCATACTTCTAGAGAACACTAGCTCAACACATCACATCAGTATATGTTTGTATACTTCTCTAGAACACTAGCTCAACACATCACATCAGTATATGTTTGTATACTTCTCTAGAACACTAGCTCAACACATCACATCAGTATATGTTTGTATACTTCTCTAGAACACTAGCTCAACACATCACATCAGTATATGTTTGAATACTTCTCGAGTACACTTGCTCAACACATCACATTAGTATATGTCTGTATACTTCTCTAGAACATCAGCTCAACACATCACATCAGTAAATGTTTGTATACTTCTCTGGAATACTAGCTCAACACATCACATCAGTATATGTTTGTATACTTCTCTGTAACACTAGCTCAACACATCACTTCAGTATTTGTTTGTATACTTCTCTGTAACACTAGCTCAACACATCACATCAGTATATGTTTGTATACTTCTCTGTAACACTAGCTCAACACATCACATCAGTATATGTTTGTATACTTCTCTAGAACACTAGCTCAACACATCACATCAGTATATGTTTGTATACTTCTCTAGAACATCAGCTCAACACATCACATTAGTAAATGTCTGTATACTTCTCTAGAACATCAGCTCAACACATCACATCAGTATATGTTTGTATACTTCTCTGTAACACTAGCTCAACACATCACATCAGTATATGTTTGTATACTTCTCTAGAACACTAGCTCAACACATCACATCAGTATATGTTTGTATACTTCTCTAGAACACTAACTCAACACATCACATCAGTATATGTTTGTATACTTCTCTAGAACACTAGCTCAACACATCACATCAGTTTATGTTTGTATACTTCTCTAGAACACTAGCTCAACACATCACATCAGTATATATTTGTATACTTCTTTAGAACACTAGCTCAACACATCACATCAGTATATGTTTGTATACTTCTCGATTACACTTGCTCAACACATCACATCAGTATATGTTTGTATATTTCTCGAGAACACTAGCTCAACACATCACATCAGTATATGTTTGTATACTTCTCGAGAACACAAGCTTAACAAGTACATTTGCAGTCTCAGTACAAGGCAAAGGACTGATGCGTTGACCAAAACACAGTTATTAAATTAAAGCATAATAATTGCATTAAAACGAAGTCATTTAAAACATGTTTTGTTTTTCTTAACTCAATTTTCCATTTGATTCCAAGCTTGTTACGTCCCCAGAATTCATTTTCGTGTGGGCTTGCAGGCAGTGGGCTGTCACTACTTGTCAGTCCCAAGAACTACGAGCGTATATCTGATTGTGTGCTTGCTGTTAAGTAACTGTTTGTGCTTGTCAGTTCAAGACCGATATCTTATTATGCTCCTGCTGTTAGGGAACCGTCCCTTGTATTGCAGGTTCGAGTTGTTCTATTGCAAAACTGAAATACCGAGGAGCTAACGGAAGAAGGACTATCTGCCATGGCGATTGATATGGCTGAAAAACCTGTTTCCCATACATAACGTGGTTTATAAGCCAGTCCTCTTTGACACTCAGATCTTGTAGGATGACTTATTTGTTATTTTCTTTACCCAGATATTTTTTAGTATTCTTCCGTAGTATTTTATCTGGAAATCCTCGATCTTATTTGTGTGTTGGTCCATATCTTGCATCCATACATTGCCACCGGGAATACGCGTGTTCGGAGGACTTTCGATTTTAATTCTTTGTTAGTATTGTGCCACACATTTTGCATACTATACAATTTCTGATTGACAATGGACAATCGTCTCGTTATTTCCCTTGCACAGTCACCTTGATTTATTATCAAAGAGCCAAGGATTTCAAAGTAATCCACGTGTTCAATTTCTTTATTATCAAAAGTCATCTTGGGTTGAAGTATGTGTGTGCCGATGGACATTGCATTTTTTTTTTTTTAAATATTCCGGACAATATTCTGATCTTCACTGTGGTTCTGAACAGACATAAACTATTGTACCAGGCCGTGAACAGACATAAACTATTGTACCAGGCCGTGAACAGACATAAACAATTGTACCAGGCCGTGAACAGGCATAAACAATTGTACCAGGCCGTGAACACTGTTCTGAACAGACATAAACAAGTGTACCAGGCCGTGAACAGACATAAACAATTGAACCAGGCCGTGAACAGACATAAACAATTGTACCAGGCCGTGAACAGACATAAACAATTGTACCAGGCCGTGAACGCTGTTCTGAACAGACATAAACAATTGTACCAGGCCGTGAACAGACATAAACAATTGTACCAGGCCGTGAACGCTGTTCTGAACAGACATAAACAATTGTACCAGGCCGTGAACAGACATAAACAATTGTACCAGGCCGTGAACAGACATAAACAATTGTACCAGGCCGTGAACAGACATAAACAAATGTACCAGGCCGTGAACAGACATAAACAATTGTACCAGGCCGTGAATAGACATAAACAATTGTACCAGGCCGTGAACAGACATAAACAATTGTACCAGGCCGTGAACGCTGTTCTGAACAGACATAAACAAGTGTACCAGGCCGTGAACGCTGTTCGAAAGCGTAACTATGTTTTCTGCATATCGTAGTTCTGGAATCGCCTGTCCTACAATTGAGAATGGGTCGAAATTCACATAGTTTTTATCTGTTTTTACCCTTCACACTATATTCTCCGCGTATATATTGAATAAATAGGGGAGAAGATGCAGCCTTGCCTAACATCTTTGTAGATCTGAGGTGCCTTCGTTCATTATGACGGCAGTATTAATTCTGCTGTTATGTCGTCACATCCTGGAGCCTTTCCTTTTTTCAACGCATTAGTTGCTGCACTTGCTGCTGAAGTGGAAAAAGATGGCGCCGGACATGGTCGCAGTCGATTTCCCTCTTGATAAAACGGTGTTTTGTTTGTGTTTTCTATGATAACTCTCGGACTATTAACGTGATTCCTGGATATAAATGTGCCGACTTGTGAATTAAGCATACTAATGTGAAAGAAGTGATGCAACGAAGTATATAACAGTGTATTGTTAGTCGTGAAAGGTAGACTAATGTGTACAGTTTCGATGGGACAAAGCGTGGCCGAAACTTGACCCGGTCAAAAGCTAGTGTCGCTCAGTGCTGTATCGTGACCCAGATAACGAAGCATGAACACTGACCCCGTCAAACATACGGTACTTCAGAAAGGAGCTCGTCGCACTTCGATCAGCACACTACGTCCCTTCAAACTCAGATCTACATCTGTTGCGTGTGCTGAAAATACACTTAACCGAGGAGGTATCGGAACTCACAAGTATACAATCAAGGCGGAAGACCAGAGGAACGAGAGGTGGAAGAAGAATACACAAACAAATGCACTCAGAAACTGATACCTCAAAGCTCCACCCCAGCGATAAAAGAGAAGGGAAGGGCTACCGAGAAAATGAGGCACACGCTGACACCATACTGTCTGCATCCGAACCCTTCACTAGAAGTCTTGACAATGTCTTGCCTCTAGAACATGTTGAGTCCGGACGAGAGAGTGATGAAGATCCTGCGCACATCTCCCTCACTATAAACACATTGCGCAACTCACAACATCACCCTACAGATCATACCCTGACTAATTAACAGGGAAATCTGTGACAAGGATGATGTCGGCGGTCCTCATCGACAACGATGGACAGCTATTATTATTATTATTAGTTGCTGCACTTACCTCGTCCTGTGTTTGTTCTGGCTCTCTCTCTCTCTCTCTCTCTCTCTCTCTCTCTCTCTCTCTCTCTCTCTCTCTCCATCATTGATTATCAAGTCTTTATTTTTGGTGGTGTCGTCGTACATCTCGCTACAGTATTCTTTCCATCTTTCTAGAATATCTTTGTTATCACACATTAACATGAATAAATATATGTATATACACGCATGTGTAGGATAAGGTAAAGAAGATTGACAACCTATTGAAGTATATAATACGACACTGTGCAGTTGTAGAACAATTTGTTCTAGCAGCAGCCATCCGTTTCGATCCATGCTATGCAATACTTCAGTCGCTTCAGCTAGAAATCAGTACTATGTGTGCTGAAAGGGTAGGATATGTAGCGAGGAACGGAACTGGTCACCCCATTTCATGAAAAATTCGGTCCCAGTACAGTGATGTGTCTACCATTTCGTCCCTGACAGGAGTGTCTGGTACTGGACGTCGTTACATTTCACATACTCCTCGGGGGAGAAAGTCTAGCGTCTGGTTAGACAAAACATACTGAAGGTTGTTGATCCTGTAGCGAATGGGCACCTGCCCTTTGGCCCAAAACATACTGATCAGACACATTAGTGAGGGTCAAGCAAAATATACTGATCAGATATGTTAGTCGGGGTAACGCAAAATATACTGATCAGACATGTTAGTGAGGGTCAGGCAAAATATACTGATCAGATATGTTAGTCGGGGTCAGGCAAAACATTCTGATCAGACATGTTAGTCAGGGTCAGGCAAAATATACTGATCAGACGTGTTAGTCAGGGTCAGGCAAAATATACTGATCAGACATATTAGTCAGAGTCAGGCAAAATATACTTATCATACATGTTAGTCAGGGTCAGGCAAAATATACTGATCAGACATGTTAGTCAGGGTCAGGCAAAATATACTGATCAGACATGTTAGTCAGGGTCAGGCAAAACATACTGATCAGGCATGTTAGTCAGGGTCAGGCAAAATATACTGGCCAAGACCCTTACCTCGACTTCATCGTTCTCCTCCCTGGAAACGAACTGTTTGTCAGATCAGCTTGGCTAACAAGATGAGGCATGGACTTGATCGCCGTATTAGTGAGCGACACGCAGATGAAGCCAAGCATAGCAAATCCGCTAGGAGGACACCTGTCCACCTTCATCCGCACGCTTCGGATGTGAGGAAAGCTACTGCAACCAGCCACTTAAACTCCTTTTCAGGGGTCACAAAAGGGTACACTTTATCCTAATCCTTGATAACTAAGTCGTCAACCAGAATGATAAAGAATACTGTTCATTGGTGATCAACTACATACGTCGTCATTCAAGTTGATAGCCGACACTTCATAGTAGCTTATCAACAACTGTTTACATCTTAACATTCAAGTTGATAGCCGACACTTCATAGTAGCTTATCAACAACTGTTTACATCTTAACATTCAAGTTGATAGCCGACACTTCCTAGTAGCTATCAACAACTGCTCGCATCATAAATATGGATATTGGAGGAAAATGTATCCTTGCTGAACCACAACTACGTCGTGATTCAGATTGCTAAATAACATTTCGTTCATGTCATTCATCAACTAAGTCATCGATCTGGCTAATAGCTCACACGTTATCCTTGTCTGTCAACATCTAAGTCGACAATGTGGTTGGTGAGCGACTCTTGAACCTTGTTCATCAATAACTAAATCGATATCGTTGTTCATAATTGACTCTTGCACTTTAGCTCACAAACAAGACCTCTACACGTCTGTTCATCATTCACTCACACACGTGTGACGATCAACTAATACAGATTGATATTCTGGTCGATAATCGACTTACTGTATATTCCTTTAAGTCGACATTTTCCTTTGACATAAGATACTTGAACAACGAAGTGAACGAAATAATTTGCTCATTCTACTATCAAAAAGCTGACATTCGGATATGCTTGTGAAAATGAATTTGAGTTTTTTTACAAATATGTTGAGATTTTTGCTGAATGTCTCTAGAGTTTGTGTTGATGACTGCCGTCTAACCCTTGCCAACGAAGATCATTTCTTGATAAAGAATTTCAAATACCAACTCTGCAGTCTTCTAAACCAATATAAAGGAGTTAAGTAAAGTTATTTCAAACACGTCTGCAACTGTTCATATGTCTAATTGTATTTCAATCAATTTTGTTGTTTAGGAAACTATAAGTCTATCTTCAGTCCACTTGTACGTCGTGGGGAGGTGTGACCTTCGTTTCATATTTTTGGCAGGCGAAATCCGCTGGTGAAACATTGTATCAAAAGTTAACGTTTCTACATTTCTGAGAAGAAACCACATCGTAAACAAATGCAATATGGGATCTGCCCTTTTCAACATACATGCAGTTTGTAGATTTGCCAAATCATAGATCGAGTGCAGGCAAAAGGAAGCGATAAAAGGCTGGCAAGCAATGAGGACCAAATGTCAACGTATGCCCTCTTTGTGTTGTTCTTTACCCCGTGACATTTCATTGTGCAGCACATACACGTCATGATGCAAGCTAGAAGCATATACTGTGCTCCTAGGTGACTCAACGCTGCCTCTGATATGCATGTTGAGCGTTGTTTAGTTGTATCCACTTCTTCTGCCCAACTAAACATTTCCCAACAATGTTCCCTTACTCAAGAAAATAATATGCGCTCTGTTTATCCCAATTCTGATTTTCCTGCTTTAGTTTCGATATGCTCTGTTTATACTACAATAGTTTGTCTGTACTATGATTGTCCCAGTTCACCTCACATATGCTCTGTTTATCATACTATAGTTCGTCTACGCTCTCCTCATCATACTATAGTTCTTAGATGTTCTTTAATCTTACTTTAGTTCTGAAACGTTCTGTTTCCCTGCAACAGTTCGCCTAACATCATGTTTGCTCTAGTTTAGTTCGTGTAAACTCTTTTTGGTCTAATACAGTTCGTCTACACTCCGTTTGTCCTACTATAGTCCTCCTAAACTCTATTTACCTTAATTTAGTCCGTCTAAACACTATTTGTCCTATTTTAGTGCATCTACATTTCGAGTATATTTGCCCTACTTTAGTCCGTCTAAACTCTATTTGCCATACTTTTTCACCTGCTTTGTCGTTCGCTGTCAAGCTCTCGCTACTAAGCTCTCGCAACTAAGCCCTAAATATTGCTTTGCAAGTAGCAGGATTTATCCCGGGGACTGAATGCGCTGTGTCGTAGTTTACATCTGGTCTGCCATATTTGCACCTTTTGGTAACATTTTTGGTTACCGGGTTAGTCTTCCCTCTTCGGTCCCTTATCCTTAGCCAGTCTGCCCTGTTGCAGCCTGTTATCCAGGATACTAGGTGGTGGTGTAGAAGGGTATTGGCAGTTATGAGACGCTGGCCCTGACGCTAGCAGTCAGATTTAGGTAGTTGACAGCTTTAGCTCATGTCGTCTGTCTTACTTTAGTTCGTCTTAACTCTGTTCGTCCTGTTTTAGTTTAACTAAACTCTGTCCTACATTAGTTTGTCTACACTATGTTTATCCTACTGATAGAGTGCAATATTGTTATATTAAGCATCTGTGTGAGACAGCGATTATGAATGTTGTGTAGGATTTCAATGCTTCTATAGAGAATGCATTAGTGTCTGAAGACTTGATTCCAGAGCTATATGTGTTCGCTCTATAAACATGACACGATCCTCAGCAGCTATAAATAGGTATATTGCAAGTTGCTTGAGAAGATAGTCGCAAGAAAAATCATGTCCAATCTCGAACGTGAATACATTCTACCTGATGGCCTTGGCTTGTACAGACCAATGAAGAAGATCTGTGATTATACTGGGACATGTGCTTAAGATGTATATAAGAGCTTTCATTGCAGCTAAAAAGCAGTTTCAATTGCTCTGGACTTGAGGGATGCATAAAACCACGTTGACTTTAAGACCCTGAAGCGTTGCTAAAAGCGGTGTGGAATCTATACATAGCTGGTGAGCTGAATATGAGCTGCCCTGATGGAGAGAACTATCGAACTCCAATTAAGATCTTAGATATCAGAACCGATGCGAATACAGCCAGGACCGCCTTAAGGTTCTCCACTTTCACCAGCGCAGTTCAACATCTGCGCAATGAAGGTGGCACATATTCAACCCAAAGGGCAGGGCGGACATGTGCAGACGACATCCTGAAGACCATGACTGGTTCAGATAGGCATGAGAGGGTCAGATACGTTCAGAAGATCACGTATGTGATCTCACAGCGGTCTGGTGATTCCAGCGATAAGTTCAAGCCTAAGAAGGCAAGCATGATGTGGTGTTCCTCGAACAATTCTTAGGTGAAGACTCGCCTTCTGGGTGTTACCATTGATGGATGTGCCAGTAACTTTTGATCGACGCCTCGCCTATGTCCCGTCGACCAGGCCATACCGAGATGCAAGCGAGGCCTAGTAGCCCTTAAGACTGTGGCAGCAGTAAACTTGGAACAACAATTGGATTCCACCCTATCTCGTCAATTAGTTTTGTCAACTGTTGATAACAGATTGGTCATCCTCACCTTATCTAAGTTATTGTGTAAATGGTTAGAAATATTTCCGAATGATTGGTTGCGATTAGTTACATGATGCACTAGAGATATCATCAACTTGAAGATGCGGTATAAGCTGTAGGTATACCTGGCGGCCATTCTCCACACTGCTCTACGCTTATGATAACAGAAATGTTTACACTGGTGACTCCATGAGTCTAAATAAATTCCACATGAATTGTCTGAGACGCGTACTGTATATTCGCTAGATAATGAAGTGCCATTCAGAGCTGACATGCCAAGTTTTCATGCACTTAAAACAAAAAATAATTGAGACGGGCTGGCCACCTTGTCCGAATGTAAAGTAAAAGGCTTCCATAGAGGATAATGCATTGTGCACTGAAGGAATGAGATGATCAAAGGGACGACCACAGAAAACCGTTTCATCAACTGTCTGAGGGAATATGTTAAGTACTGTCAAATAGAAATGAGCAAATGTGAAAAACTGACTCAAAATCTTTCAACCTGGAAGAGTGTGGTCACAAAAGACGTTGAAATCAGCGACGGTTTCTGCGCTCTGGCAGCCTAGGATAGGCACCAAATCAGGAAGTCTTGAGCAGAGGAAATAGAGACAGTTTGCGAACTATGTTTGCCAGTCGTGTTATATAACTTTCCAACTCGCATTGTTATGATCAGTCATGAGCGCTCTCTCGTACTCAATGACGTAGTATGACAACGGCTGATGTTGGCGGTCCTCATCGGTGACGATGGAAGAATTATTATGTGTTGGGACTTGTTTCTGTGACTTCCAGGTATAAATTAAAATAGGCTAAATCTTATAAGCAGGTTACCACAGACAACGGTGTCCACTCCACAATAACACTTCATACATCCAGGGGCTGCGGGGAAGGCGCGGCTAGTGGTTAAGTGACACGACTCACAACCAGAAGGTGCTGGGTTCGATCCCTATCACAGCCCCGGCCGTTACCCTGGGGAAGCAAACCCTTAGGAAATGCAGGAGGAAGCAGACCCTTGCATGAAATGCATGCTGAAGTCGGATGCACCGGGCCGACAGGCGTAAAATAAAAAACACAGTACAACACACACCTCCTTGGGAATTAGAAAAATAAAGCGAACGCAAAAAAAAAAAAAAAATACATCCAGAGATCAAGAATCAACAACTGAACATCACGGATGTCATTGAAGAGTTGAACCACAACAATTGAGCCGATATCGAAGGGAAAAGAATATGTCCACACTGGTGATATAATGACAGACTTACTTACCACGTGTTTACCACAACCATAGGCAGGGAATCGAGAGAGTGGTACAAAGGGAAGGCATGGATCGAGGTCACAGAGCTAGTAAACAATAACATCCAGTATAGTGATGTCATAGAACGGTGCTGGGCAGTGAGACATCTCATCTGCTGGGGAGGTCAGATGGTTGTTGAGCAGAGCAGGACATGCAGAGCAACAACCTTCAGTACGAGAATGGAGATGTAACCTGTGAGATGACTTTCTGAGACCGTTTAAACAGGGGCAGTCATCGTAGGAGAAATACCCATTTTCATATTGGAACATAATTCATGAGTGGATGACAGCTGTAGAGGTCTCGAACATGCAAAAGCTGGTGTAGATCTCCTGTCATTCTTATGCTGGTGTTCTAGGCAATAAAAGAGCCGACATTATGGCCTAACAAGAGCCAATATATATTTTAAAATGTATCAACGACTGCGTGTTAGATGATTACATCGCAATAGATGAATCAGCATTTCACAGACTGCACAGTTTTTGTGCGAAATTCGAACGGGACGCAACAGAGGATGAAGCAGAAATGTGTGCTCCCAACGAGCGGCAGAAACCATCAGTATCCAGACCCTTAGCCATTTACTGACAGAGACTGAGTACCTATGGATATGCCAGGAGTGCAGTAAAATCGATTCTCAAGAACAAGAACAAAACCAGTCCACTGTTTTTGTCTGCATTGTTCTCGGTGTGCACATCTTTATAAAGACATATGTTTGGGGAATAGTTGGATAACATTAGTTATTACTCTCACGTAAAACTGTATTTTAGCAGTTCATTGGTATGCCTGACATTGACTAGTCATGCAACTATGAGATGTTTGCTTCTACAAGCGTGATCGACATTTCCAAATCCCACATTCAATATCCCTCTAACAGCAAAACTGTCAGCAGTAATTATGTGTCGGCTGTTAGTTAGGGAAATGAGATTGGTTACCTCGCCTGCCATACAGTGACGTTTCAAAGACTTCATCAGCAACGGCACGACCTGCATCAATACTACTCTTATCTGTTTTGGAACTAAAGCATGCGCTCTGCCACCCTCACTTGCTCGAACTATACTATGAATAGAAGCATCCAATCAGTTCTCTTGCTTGGCAGTGCACTTCTATGTTGAATAACAGGTGTTTTCATTTTGGGAATTGCTCAACCTCCAAACATCGATGAATCCGACCAGAGTTCGAAGTTCAACATAATGCAGTGACTGCGGTGTTCTTAGTGGCTAAAAATAACTATTCTATCGTTGTTTTCTCAGCAATCTAAAAATAGATTTGTACGTGGAAATATAAAGGGAACCCACGCCAAGAAACTTTCGCCTGAAGAGAAATTGTGAGCGGATTACAAGGTCTGGAGTTACTCTTTGCTTTAGGGTGAGAATTGTTAAGTCAGTGGATCGACGATAAGATTAGACCGTTGTGTAGACAGAAGACTCACCGATTCTTGCATGTCATAGTACCTAACCTGCACGTTCGTTAAATGCATCGAAATATTTCGTTCGTTTCGTCGCTGTTGTCCTGAAATAAATAATTCTTCTGCAGGTGAGGTAACCAATTTCCTTTCCCTATCTAACAGCCCGACCCTAATTGCTGTTGGCGGTTTTGCTGTTGGGTGGATATTTAATGGATGATTTAGAAATGCTGTCTTTTTCATGGTCTCAATATCGGCGCACAGTTTCTACTCGATGGGAGCCGGTGTGGGTCATATCCTCCTACTCTGATCTGTGTCCTGGAGGCAGTCTTGAAGTACATGTCCTGCTGTTATGTTTGACAGGCCGCACTAGTCTAGGCGGATGGTACCTATCTTGAATGTGGTGTACATGTGGTGTCTTATTCTGTTGTGTTCATTTCGGTATAAATAAATAACAGACAAGATAACCATAAAAGCTTACTTCTTTTTTCCTCTCTCATCCTAAAGAAATTGTGTAATTCACTCATTTTTCTTTTTCGTCGTTCGTTCTCAAACTTCCGCTAACTAGTTATGAAAATGGATTTGCAAGTAGCATGATGAAGTCCGGAGAATGGAATGCCGTTGTTTCGTTGTTTACAGCTTGACTGCGATATTTGCCCTTTTCTTGTCGGAACATCCGACCTCAGCAAGGCATTTTTGGAACCGGGTTAGTCTTCCCTCTTCGATCCCTTCTCCATCATTCACTTATGTGATTATGTGTACTATATGAAGCACTTTTTTTCAGAGTTGAACTTCCAACCTGGACAGCTTCTCAACCTAGCAGGCTTTTCGCGTGTATCAGAGGCCACTTTTCAGTGGGAAGACCGCATTGAATGGTGTACACATTTTGGCAGGCCAAGGCAAATAAATCAGATTTATAAATAAATGAGCACGCTTTATTGTGAGAGATTTTTTAGGTGGGCAAATTTCAGGATACGTTTGAGAACAAAAGAGAAATATAACAACTACATGGAAACGATTCTGTATTTATACTGTGAAATGATGTATAATGAGTGAAATGATGTATAATGAGTGAAATGATGTATAATGAGTGAAATGATGTATAATGAGTGAAATGATGTATAATGAGTGAAATGATGTATAATGAGTGAAATGATGTATAATGAGTGAAATGATGTATAATGATTTCCAATGTTGTAGCTGAGCAAATGCTCCGGTGAAAGAATAATTGACTTCAGATTAGAATATCATCAGCAACGATCGAAACCTTTTGAGCTCCCTCTAACTACAAATACACGCTACATCAACAAATGGTGACCAGTCGCCTGTTTTGTGGCTTACAATTTCTGCAGGTTGATGCCATTAGCACTATACCCAACAATCCTTAGTGGTCCATGTGCGACACACCTGGTACGTTACAGTGTTACCATTCTGTCCTTCCTTCTCGGACCGCGCTAGAACAGCAGCTATTAGTTTATTTTAGAAACGGAAATGTTACTAATAGGAGCGTTCAGAAAATAACAAACATAGAAGTATGAAATTGTTACCACTTTAAATATGGCATGTGTCAATTGTTTGGTGTACCAAACTGCAAAATCGGCCAAATAATACGACTGCACTAAGCCGTTAAAATGGAACATGTCAGCAACTTGCGTTATAAGCAACAAATTGTGATAGAATGCCTTGTTCCATTGATGGAAACGGTTGTGAACATTCACAATCGTCTATATGATGTATACCGAAGTTTTGTTGTCGACAGGAGTACAGTTAGTCGTTGGATTCAGAGAATCAAAGAATCAAGAAGTGTCGATACGGTGTTGCTTCACCGGCCGCACATCAGACTTTCATTTGTTTGGTCCACTCAAAGATGCTGTCCGTTGGACAAGGTTTGAAGATGATGAAGAAGTGATTCATGCAGTCAAGAAATGGCTACATAATTAATACGAAAATCTGGTACAGGCAAGGAATACATGCACTTGTTTCGGGATGGCATAAAGCTGTACAAGTTGAAGGGGATTACGTTGAATAATACATATGTTTACATGACATATCCATGTATAATGTGTAAAAATATCATATCTTTTGAATAAATAGCTCTTGAGAAAAACGATGTAATGCATTACTTTCTGAACACCGCTCTCAATTGTTACCTGAAAAGAAAACTATTATTTCAAGTTGATGCTGGTGGATACAACTTTGTGGCGGGCTGCGTATGACTTGCGGGAATCAGTTTGGAGACCCCTGGTCTATATGAATCACCAAATGTGCAATCATTGGGAGTCAGAGAGTGGTCTAACGTAGAGAGTTTGACTTCCCTGTTATTTCCTCTCAGTGTGGCAGTGATATATTGAGTCCTCCCACACACATGCCTTCCGGAAGACAAACATCAACAAAACTGCTCTGAGGATGTATCAAGCTGGAGCGTTCATGTACAATCATTTCACGATTTTCCTTCATTTAAAGCTACAACAATTGATTCCGATTGGGAAAAACTACAAGCCATATTGGAATCGTGAACTGCAGAAAGCTGAGGATGACGTCTCAAAGGCTAGGAACATGGCAGAGAGAGAGCAATCTATGGAAGCCAATATCGCCCTCAAGGCCATCACTGCGAAATACAAAAGAACACTAAACCAAATAACAAGAGAAAGTTGGAAATACAACAGAAAGCCTCAATTTAGACAAAGAATGGAACAAACTATGGAATTTAGTCGGAGCCATGAATGACGAAACACCATCAAATACACAAATTACCATCAAGCAGGGCGACAACATGCTTACCGGAAAAAAAGGCAGCAAACGCCTTTATAGAACATTATGCCAGAGCAAACCACCTTAATGTCCCTACAGATAGGCACACATACATTAGTGAAGAACAAAAGAGCCACGATAACACCAAGATGGCACCAGAGGAGCACATGATAGCAAAACTAACAATGAATGAAATGGATGAGACCATGAGAACTTGAAAGAAAAAGAAATCGCCCGGAAAAGATGGGGTAACAAACGAAATGCTGATGGGGTTGGGCCAAACAGCAAAGAGGAAGTTACTATCAGTCCTGAACCAAAGCTGGAAAAGGGGAATTGTACCGCAGGCATGGAAAGATGCTGTGCTTATACCAGTACCAAAGAAAGAAAAAGATAGAACAGATCCAAATGGATACAGGCCCACCAGTCTACTTAGCTGTGTAGGCAAACTGATGGAGCGTATGATAAACACCAGACTGATGTGGCACCTGAAAGAAAAACACATATTAATCCCACAGCAAGCAGGATTTAGACAACACAGAACTTCCATAAGAGAGACAACTCTGATCATAAACAACTGCTGCCTTGCAGATATGCTGGGGACAGCCAAAGGCTAAGGAGGGCATCCCTACAGAAACGCCTGTTGAAATCGGATGCACGGGGCCGCAAGCTTAACAAAACAGTGCAACGTAAATCGCAGCATGATGACAGTACAACCGATTAGAAAAACGCATGGCGCTCATCCTGCGGAGTCCCGCCAGGCAGCGATAGTGCCGGGCCTCACGCCTCGAAGGGGCCCACCCTTGACTACTGGTGGTCACCCACCCATGTGTCGTGGAGTCAAGGCACATGGCTATGGGGCAACTTCTATTGACCAAAACCTCAAGACCCTCAAAATACTACAGTGGAATGCGGAGGGAGTCATTAACAAAAAACTTTCCCTAACACATCACCTGCATGAAGGTAAGATTGACGTGGCATGTATCCAGGAAACGCACCTCAACAATAATCATAAATTCTCAATCAGAGGATACCAGACCTTCCGTCTAGATAGAGAAGGCCACAAAGGAGGGGTCCTGATACTGACCAGAAACTGCATACCGAGTAGCCCGGTATCTGTCAATCACACCGGACAAGCAGAAATTGTAGGAGTTGACATAATGGCTCAAGAGACGAAGCTCCGCATTTTCAATCTGTACGGACCACCAAATAGAGACCTATCGCTCTCGAGTATGGAGGTCAGAGACTCCAACTGCATAGTAGTTGGAGATTTCAACAGCCACTCGGAGAGATGGGGATACTCTGACACAGACAGCAGAGGTGACGAAGTGGAAGATTGTGAGATAGATGCAAATCTCTCCCTAATCAATAGGCCGGAGGATAGCCCTAGCTTCTATTCAAGAACATGGCATACCACCTCGACTCTAGATTTGGCCTTCTCTACACAGGACATACACCATAAAATAGACCGCCAGGTGCTAAACCAACTGGCAGGTAGCGACCACAGGCCGATCAGGCTAACCATTGACATGGAAGTAGGCCCACAGGAAACAAAACCGCTCCCACGTTGGAATTACAAACGAGCCGACTGGGACAGATTTGCAATCCTGACAGATGGGCTGTGTGAAACCATCAACACACGAAACACCAAAATGAAGCCCATGGTAGAGAGCCTAAGCAAGGCAATAATGCAAGCCGCCACTGAAACCATCCCAAGAGGAGCTAGGAAAAACTATAAGCCCTACTGGAATGATGAGTTGCAGAAAGCGGAAGATGCAGTAACAAATGCTAGGAACATGGCAGAGCGAGAAAAATCCATGGAGGCAAACATCGCCCTCAAAGCCGCCACGGCGAAGTACAAACACACTCTCAAGCAAACAGCAAGAGAAAGCTGGAAAAATAAAACGGAAAGCCTAAACCTGGACAAAGACGGGAACAAGCTATGGAAGCTAGTCAGAGCCATGAACGACGAAACCCCGTCAAATAAACAAATTACTATCAAGCAGGGCGAGAACTTGATCACAGGTAAGAAAGCCGCAAACGCCTTTGTCGATCACTATGCCAGAGCAAACCACATCGAGGTCCCTGCAGATAAGCATACAGACATTAGCGAAGAGCTAAAGGGGCACGAAAACATGAATACGGCACCTGAAGAGCACATGATGGCCAAATTAACAATTTCCCAGAAATGGAAGAGGCTATGAGAACACTAAAGAAAAGGAAATCTCCCGGAAAAGACGGGATAACAAACGAAATGCTGATGGGGCTGGGCCAAACAGCGAAGAGGAAACTGCTATCGGTCCTGAACCAAAGCTGGAAAAGAGGAATTGTACCACAGGCATGGAAAGACGCAATACTGGTACCAGTACCAAAAACAGGAAAGGACAAAACAGATCCAAATGGATACAGGCCCATAAGCCTACTGAGCTGTGTCGGCAAGCTGATGGAACGGATGATAAACACCAGACTGATGTGGCATCTGGAAGAAAAACGAATACTAATTCCACAGCAAGCCGGCTTTAGACAGCACAGATCCACTGAGGACCAGGTCATCCTCATAGCCCAGGAGATAGAAGATGCCTACCAGGCACAGAAACACACAGTAGCTGTTTGGGTGGATCTGGAAAAGGCATTTGACAAAGTCTGGAAAGATGGACTTAGAGTCAAGCTAAGAAGAAGTGATGTCTGTGGGAAGATGTACAAGTGGATCAACCACTACCTCAAACAAAGAACGGCCAGAGTCCAAGTACAAGGGCAGATGAGCAAAAAGGTGACACTCGAGCAGGGAGTACCCCAGGGGGGAGTATTGTCACCCACACTCTTCCTGGTATATATAAACGATATTACAGAGAATATACCAAGAAGAGTCCATAGCTCAATGTTTGCAGACGATCTGGCTATGTGGACCTCTGAAAAGAATCTCACCAAAGCAAGAAATCGGATGCAGACGGCCCTAACATCGCTGGAAGAGTGGGCGAACTCATGGCTGGTCAAAATAAACGAGGAGAAAACCACATGCACAATATTCTCGCTTTCATTAAAACCCCAAAGTACCAAATTAAGTCTAAATGGCAAATTCCTGCAGCCAAACGACAACCCAACCTATATGGGAGTCACATTTGATCGGCGCATGACATGGAAAAGTCAGATTGAGAGAAACCGAATGAAAGCCAGAGAAAGAATGGCAATCATGAGGAAACTTGCTGGCACAAGCTGAGGAGCAGACGAAGGCTTACTAAAGAAACTGTACACTGGAAGAGTGAGACCAGTTCTCGAGTATGGCATTGCGGCATGGACAACAGCAGCGAAGGCGAACTTCGATAAAGTTAGCAAACTTCAAAACCAAGCCATGAGAATTATAACAGGTGGCATGAAGTCAACGCCAACTGTAGAACTTGAAAAGATTACAAAACTGCAATCCATGACCGATAGAAGAGACTGCAGAGCTCAGCTGCAGTCAGAGAAGCTCCGAAGACTGACCGACCATCCAATGCACCAGAGACTAAACAATTTGGGAAATGGGAAACTAAAGCGGAGAAACTTTGCAGAAATAGCCAAAGAAAAGATGCACGAAGATCCCATAAACGCACTAACAACACCAAAACCCATCACTACTGTACGAAAACCTACCTGGAGGCAGGATATATTTCCAGAGGTGGTAGAAAATATACCAGGTATTGCAAACAAAAACAGAGGGGCAGGAGCATTCCTGAACCTACCAAATGGCAGAAAAATAACACTGTCATTCGCTACTGGTAAGTACACAAGCAATTTCAGAGCGGAGGCAGAGGCACTGAGGGCGGCAGTGGAAGAAATGGTGACACACAGTGAAAATGAAAGCCATATAGTCCTGCTTACAGATGCTCTCGCCGTAGTCACAGCGCTAAAAAGCCAGAAAAACACTGAGCTTAATGACTTAAGAGCAGCACTCTGCAAACTGTGCCAGCAGTCCGCACCAAAAAGGGTAGTGGTACAGTGGGTCCCATCACACTGCAACATCCAAGGCAACGAGGAGGCAGACAGACTGGCAAAAGAAGGTGCAAGACTACCACAAACAGATACCAGTATGACGTACGAAGAGTCAAAACGGCTTATCAAAGCCAGATACATGACCAAATGGGAAACCGAACATACTGGTTACACCAAAAACGATGCCTATTACCAGTTGAACCGAAGAGAGCAGGTCGTTGTCTTCAGAATTCGCACTGGCCACAATAGACTGAGGTACCACCTATTCAACAAATTGAAGATAGGGTGTACCGACGAATGCCCGTGCGGTACTGGTAAAATGACCGCTGAACATCTGCTGCAGAACTGCCCGACATACGAGGATCAGAGAGAGCAGATGTGGCCATCACCAGTGGAACTGCAAGACAAGCTCTATGGCAGTGGCGACAGCCTCAGGAAGACCGCCGCTTTTTCCGAAAAAATAATGTTTACTGTCTGACTGCGTACGCAGAAGAAGAAGAAGAAGACAACACAGATCCACTGAGGACCAGATCACTCTCATAGCACAGAAAATAGAGAATGCTTACCAAGAGAAAACGCACACAGTAGTGTCAGTTCAAAGCGATGTATAACAAACATATGCTGATAAGTATTTTAAGTATTCTATGCCTCAAGAAATAGTTATCTCGGCCACAGGAACAAAATATTTAAACACTGGAATAATAATTTTGTTGAAACCATCTCGTGTATCAATTATTCCAGTTTTTGCAAGCTGGTTGTTGTGTTCCAAGTAACGATTATATTAGATCTGCTACGAATGTTACTTCGTCTGTTGCATATTTATCGCCTCAGTTCGGATGTCCGGTGGATAGCGTGGGTCATTCGTAATCCATCGGCTGACCGAGCCGGTATACTGTTTCTTGTCTTGTATCATGCATGCGATGTATCTTAGACAGTTACCAGGCAAAGTCCAACCCTCTCCTTGCCGTTAGATCCCCTGTCTGCACCTCATGTAGTAGGGAAGGTGTGTATTAAAAAGCTGGGACGACGGCAATCTTACTTCTTTGCTATAGTCTCAAGCTTAGAAGCTGGCCGATTCCGACACAGGTGTCAGTAGTTCCAGACACGCTCCTAATTTGCAGAAATAGCTGAGCAGCCACAATTCGCAGCAGCCGCTATAGCCTTTGGCTGTCTCCAGCTTTAAGGCAGCAGTTTAATATTCACATGTATATTTGACTCGTGTCGTTGAAGTAGGAAACCATGTCGCCATCTTGGAAGAACGCGTCGACATGGCTCAGCTTAGTTACCACGTTGATGAAGACAAAAAGGAACAACTCTCAACACATGAACATACGCATACATGCAACATGATTCTGAACGACGAGGCACACGATCAGAAATGCTTGCCACAAGATCACAACGTGGGATTCTCCTTGTGTGGTGAATCACATGACGTTGATTCATTGAAAAAAAGTGCGGCGCCATCTTGAAACCGGAACTACTGAATGTCACGACATATCTACAGTGTCTTTGTGATTTAACTAAAGCATTTAACAGTGTGTGGCATGAGATGCTCTCTTGAACATTTTCCAACAAAATAAAAAGGTCATATACTGTAAATTTATCAATGGCATACGGAGGTTATATTCAAATACCCAGAGTGCGGTTCTGATGGCATAATATATGTGTGGTTTAATACTACTGTTGGTGTACAACAGAGGTGCCTATTATCACCAACATTGTTCAATTTATTTATGTACAAGATTGTCACAGATGTCTTCAATGGCCGTACCAGAACGGTAGCGATACGTACAGGCTCTATCACAAACCTTAGCTTTGCTGATGACATGCAGATGCTTTGACTGGTGAGGAAAAAGAATGGCATTCACAGACAGCTGCCAGAGCTTGATTCAACTTCTAGAAAGTATGGCATATCAATCAACACGGCAAGACCAAACAAAGGACAAACGGCGGGGTTGGAGAGTGGGAAGGGGGATGAGGAAGTGGAGTGGGATTGGGGAGTGTAGTGTGAGGAGCGGCGGTTCGGTTCAGGGACTGTATCACTATCAATGGCCAAGCGCTTAATACGGTTCCTCCATTTCCCCATTAAGGGTCTGCCATTGGTGAGCAGAGCTACAAAGGCTGCTCAGGCTATAACAACGTCTTACGTCACCACATCCGATTTGGAGAGATAACAGCATATCTCTGATCACTAACATCAACATAATGGGGACATTGATCTTTTTGATGTTCCTGTATGCTATCACCTAGGTTACGGGACAGACAAGAAGAGATACTTATTCAATCTAGTTTCTTTTTTTTTAAACCTGTAGAATGGACTATATGTTCGCTTTACTTCATTGCGGCATTGGTTCTGGTAAGCGTGCAATACAAATATAGACAACAATGTTCACTTAGTCGCAAAAACACATCTTTAGAACACTAAAATACGGTTAAGTTCTTTGTCACGTGTGTTTCAAACGTTGTGTTACACAGTTGACATTCTTGGCCATTTATCCTTTAACACTTCATCGTGAATTCTCTAGAAAAGGTAGTCACTTCCTGCCAGCGTCTAATTGATACGTATCCAGACGAATGTCATCCAAGGTTTGTGATAAGCTATGTAAGCTACACACCAATGGGAGCACACAATCGTGTTGACAATCAGCAAACAGCACATTCACAGGACCTCACTAACGATAAGTTTGGAACTATTTTCATGAACCACATGATTTGCTCAGACAAATCTGGGATAGTCGCAAGCATTTAAAGACACGTTTGGTTTGCAGTGACTTAGTTTAATTCCTACGTTTTAAATTCGTGTACTTTGCTTGGAGTTCAGACCTGTACACGGTGTAGTCCTTTTAGTATTCCCACAGTTTGCTTGTGTTGTTGTTGATTTCCCAAGACGAGTAAGTTTCATTAGTGCCTGCCATAAAAAATAGCGTTAAACGGCGGTTTGCAGTAGTTTTTCTCACATCCCTAGGTGAACATGGGACTTCAAAACTGTTGTGCTATGCTTGGCTTCATCTACGCTTCGCTCTCTACTACGGGGATCACGGCGATCCACACCTTGCTAGCCAGATTGTCAGGTGATAATGTGTTTCTACGGAGAACTGCATTGAATTTAGGTGGAGGCAAGGTCAATATCAGTGGCGTGCAGTGACTTTTCTCAAAGGGGACTAGGTTCGAAGACACCTTTCATAATTGGCTAAAGAGGAATACTCTTCATTTAATGTACGTCGCTTACCAGCGACACCGTAACCGGTCACAGTTCACATAGTTTAGCTCACTTCAACTTATGCACAATATTTAGAAATGAAATAAATAAACAAATATATTACCATCATCATCATCATGTAGCATGTCGGAACGTCGCTCTCATCACAGCCAGCCGATATAAATCTCTGTTTGTGGCTGTAAAGACCAATTCTAGAACGGCATAAACTGCCACATAAACAAGTACATATATTCAACTATCTATTCTGATTGTTGAGCACGTTTTTAGTTTAGTTATTACGGATAGGTGTGCGTGAGACTTTTCGTTGTGCATGTTGGCTTTGTAAAAATAACTGATACCACAAAAGCCATTTTTATTCCACAATCCCAAATCTGTTTCGAACAGCATCCAAAAATACAGTTTGTTTCTTGTTTTGCATGAAGTCCACCATGTTAAAGAAGTATAATACTCTGTTTTGAAATGACATTCATAATCTTTCATTTTTGTTTTTGTAGAAATGTCTATAGTTGACGCACCTTTCGTTATTACTTCCATTTTTTAAAATTAAAAACTGAGGCCTCCAAACAAAACTGAATCAGAGCATCCAGCCGCTGACCTACTTACATTAACTTTGTAATATTTCTCTTGCAAGATTTTTTATGAGAAAACAGTTTTCAAATTCAAGTTCGGGATCAAGATGCTGAGCAACGCATGAGATGCAGCGGTCAGCGACCCATAGCTGACTGCTAGCGTCAGGGCCAGCGAACCATAGCTGCCAAGACCCTTCTACCCCTCCACGCGGTGATCCTGGATAACAGGCTGCATCAGTGGGAGATTGAGAACGAACGAAGAAGAAGAAGAAGAAGAAATTCAAGTTCTTTTCTATATTTCACCGTTTGAAACACTGTCAAACTATATTGAGAATCGAACACTGATATTTTATTAACCATGTTCATAACAATGCCCCTCATAAGAAGCAAACGAAAATTATATTTACCTATGACAGAACGAAACGCTAAAGAGACTACTTAAAAATTTCTCCGAAAATCGTCAAATTAATGTCCCATCCTGGGTAATGCTTGCACAAAATCGCACCACCTGACGCGATATTATCAGCGAAGGTGCTCAGATGGCAGGTAGTGTAGCTATCAGTGAGACTTAACGATAGCTTACTGCCGCAAAACGCTGCCCGAACGACGTTTCCACAGTCGGTTCCTCGTACATGTTCCTTGAATGTGGCAGTGCATGCCGTTCCATGATTGGTATTTACAGCCATCAGAGAACACATTTCGCAGTAAATTTATGATGCTGGCTCCTTCTTTGCTTGCGATGGCAACTATATTATCAGTATGTATCTTTTTTCATAGAGGGGCTATGATGGCTTAATTTAGTCCTCTACCCAGAAAGAACCGATAACACTCGAGCACTTCCGATGCCTGTCATATGTGGGCCAAATAGCATGAATATCGGCGAGAGTTTGCGACGCACATTGAGGCTCATATAGTGAAGAATACTAATGTTGTTTATTGAAAATGTGTATATCCTTTTATGCCCCGTGGAAATTTAACTCAAAATAGCTTAACTAAAATTTATGGGGACTAGCCTAGTCCTACTGGTCTGTTGACGGCACTCCACTGGTCAGCATGTTCACTTGACCCCGAATAACATTGTCTGATGAGTAGATTTTCCATGGCCAAACGTTAGTCTCATCTCCCTTACTGCACAAGAAATGCGGAATGAAAGACCAATACGCCATAATATAACCAGGAAGACTGAATGAATGTGCGTGCCTTTGTCTAAGGAAGATAAATAAAACTCTTCAGAACAACATCTGCATGAAATGAGGATAAGGTAGTAAGTAGGTCACAGCCTGATATGGGGTAGCTAAAAATGCAGTTGGTAGAAATGAAAGGTGTCACTGGGTCAATGATGTTGTTTTGCTGTTTTGGGATATTTTTCCGCGAGGCAGTGCGTGGAATTCAATTTCTTGCATTCCATAATTGTAAATCATGTAACTATTTACAGTTGGGTTTACTGAAGCGCACTAATATCAGAGAGTAAACTCTGTACAATTGTCGGGAAAATTGCTTTTATATATGTGAAACTCAGACTCTGATTACATACTAATAATGCAGTAACCCATCAAAATAGTGTTAACATGTTGCATTGCTCCAATCTGGTGTAGCTTTGAAGACGAATGACTTACCTTGAAGATGTGCTATAAGACTAGATACACATCGTGTGCTTTATGTACGCGCTTGCTGTTTTCACAACCTTGTCGATGCGTTGGATATAGTCAGGACCGGACTGGTGTATCTGAAACACTTGTAATTTATAGATGCTTTTGATATATCCAGTATTGGGTGAAATCGTCTGAAACATTCCATATATTGTATGTGCACTACACGCATTTGTTACAATATTGTAACAGATCCCTGTAGAACAGAGGAGATTGGGGCTGGATATTTATTGTAGGCGAGCCAAAATTAGCTCAGAAAGTATTTGGATGTCTCAACTCAGAATCTCAACTGAGACAAGGTCAAGTCAATCCAAAGTCACAACACGACGCGTGTCCATTGGCAGGACTGGGTTTGCATTTGCAACACGATAGAGAAGCATTTATTGTTTACTTCGAGTTGGAGACAACCGTCAGAGAGGGGTGGAGTACAGGACAACTAATGCATTCCGGTATTAACTGGCCCTGTCAGATTGACAGGAATGACAAGAAAAGCCAGCTGGGGAAAATAAGTTTAGTGGGAGGAACTTGTCAGAGTGAAAAGGGTTGCAGGCACAGCAGTGATTTGTTGACTGCTGAACGGTCAACAAGGAAGGGATATAGGTACCACGTGTCACTGTCAGCTTTGTTTAGGTGGAGTTAAAAAGGCAATGCAAGTTGGGAACTGAGGACAGCGAAGTCAGAGCTTGAGAGGGAGTTACCCAACCATACATCAGAGGCAAGTGCACTACTAGCCATTGGTCCGAATCGTGGACTCCCTATTATAAGTGAAACGAGGAAATCTGATCACTTTGACTGAGACGGTTTGACCGTACGAAAAGAGGTCTGACGAAGACAATGTCTGAGTCGAAACGGGCCTGGAGACACAAAGTCTCGTGTCGAAAGGTGTCTAGTGAACCCAGGGATACAAATTCCAGAGTCTGAGTCGAAAAAGCTCTGGAGGGTCCAGTCTTATGACGAAAAGTGCCAACACACTGTACGGAGCAGTGAAACAACTGAAGAAGACCTGTATTTATATAAGAATGGCATTGTGCTCTCAAGAGCAGGCTTGTTCAGCAGCTATAGGATAAGAAAAACAACAAAAAGAACTTGACGAAGAGGTTCTGGTGAACCATGGCATACCAATCCCAAAGTCTCATGTAGAAACGGTCTGGAGAACACAGTCTCGGGTCGAAAAGGTCTGGTGAACCATGGCAAACCAATCCCAAAGTCTCATGTAGAAATGGTCTGGAGAACACAGTCTCGGGTCGAAAAGGTCTGGTGAACCATGGCATACCAATCCCAAAGTCTCATGTAGAAACGGTCTGGAGAACACAGTATCGGGTCGAAAAGGTCTGGTGAACCATGACATACCAATCCCAAAGTCTCATGTAGAAACGGTCTGGAGAACACAGTCTCGGGTCGAAAAGGTCTGGTGAACCATGGCATACCAATCCCAAAGTCTCATGTAGAAACGGTCTGGAGAACACAGTCTCGGGTCGAAAAGGTCTGGTGAACCATGGCATACCAATCCCAAAGTCTCATGTAGAAACGGTCTGGAGAACACAGTCTCGGGTCGAAAAGGTCTGGTGAGCTTTGGGATACCAATTCCAAAGTCTCATGTAGAAACGGTCTGGAGAACACAGTCTCGGGTCGAAAAGGTCTGGTGAGCTTTGGGATACCAATTCCAAAGTCTCATGTCGAAAAAGGGTTTAGTTTACCCAATGTTCGAGTCGAAAAAGTAGTTTGTCTATGTCGGAAAGGAAGTTCCAGCACATGGATTTTCGGAGAACACATCCTCTCAGAACGGGTGTAACACGGGCACCAGAGGGACGCATTCCCAACGTTTGAGAATCATTGAATGGCCCCAAGTGAGTTGTACCTAAGCCTCCTCCTGGAACTCATTCTAGCCCACGTGGCAAGATTTTGTTTGACAGCATAGTTCAGTCATCCAGAGAGCGGCAGTTACAGCATAGTTCAGTCATCTAGAGAGCGGCAGTGACAGCATAGTTCAGTCATCCAGAGAGCGGCAGTTACAGCATAGTTCAGTCAACCAGAGAGCGGCAGATTCATCACAACACCGACGGCCTATACGAACGTCAGAGACAACGAGTCTAGCTAGTTAGCCACTAATGGGAAAACAAGATTTGTATAGATAAAGTTTAGTGAATTGTGTAGTATAGATAGAAGACTGAGAATATGGGTCAATTAGCTGCAGGAGTTTCATCAATAGCTTATGCCTTTACCATATGTGTTAATTAGTGGAAGTAAGGCCTCGGGTGCTGGAGGTCGTGGGTTCAAATCACGGTGGAGACTGGGATTTTTTGACGTGGATCATCAGGTAAATATTTCTCCTGATGTCTGAGTAGTGAGATTAGACACCCGTGTTCAATGGGGCGCACGTTAAAAATACTTAGCAGTTGAAAATCTAAAAGAGAAGTCATTCTCACGTGTGTTACCCCATGGACGTACTTCTCACATGTCTTCCCCAATAGACTTACCCCTCACATGTCTTCCCCAATAGACTTACCCCTCACATGTCTTACCCCATGGACCTACTTCTCACATGCCTTACCCAACAGACTTACCCCTCAAATGTCTTACCCCATGGACCTACTTCTCACATGTCTTACCCAATAGACTTACCCCTCACATGTCTTACCCAATGGACGTACTTCTCACATTTCTTGCCCCATGGACGTACTTCCCACATTTTTCACATTTCAATACTCCCGTACATGCTCACATGCTCACATGCTCACTGCATATCCCACAGATTATACATTTACTTCTTTATTCAAATACCAAGTCTATATATATATATATATATCCTTCCCCCTTCCATAAAGATTGTTGGCATCACTCTGGAGGTCGTCAAGAGGTTCACTTATCTGAGGTCTGTCATCAGCAACACACTCTCGTTCAAGAAGGAGATCGTCAAAAGGCTTGGTTAGGAGATTACAGTCATGGCCCGCCTAACGAGGAGAGCCTGGGAGAACACTTCGCTTTCTCACTACAATATGGTCCCTGTCTATCAGACCTGCGTTCTTAACACTCTCATGTACGAAGCGAGACTTGGAGCACTTACACTAAGCAGGAACGGCGACTCAACACCTTTTGCATGATGTGTCTACGGCGTATATTGAGAATTGGATGGCAAGAGAGAGCACCGTATAATGTGGTCTCATATGGAGCAAATACTCACAGCATGTACCCATTGTTGAGACAGCGACGTCTTCGTTAGTTGGCACACGTTTATCGCATGGGAGATGAAAGGTTGCCAAAGAATATCCTCTATGACAGCTGGCTTTTAGAGCTAGAAGAATAGGCTGTCCCACACTGCGATTCAAGGACGTTTGCAATAGGACATGGAGTCATGCTATATCCCATCCGATGGCTGGGAATCAATTGCTCAGGAACGAAGACAGTCAATTGGAGGGGGAGTAGTGGCTGCCGACGCTCGTAGAGGTATTCTGGCTGCGGAGAGAAGAAGAAGACAGAAGAGATTGAAGAACACCCCGAGGAGTCTGCCTCCTCAGCATGGCTGATCGATCTGTGGCAAGGAATGTCGCTCCCGGATCGCCCTTTAGTCCTAACAGACAGTGTCGGAATATAGGGGACAGAGCTGGACAACACTCACAGGGCGTCGCTCGAATGGTCTATATAGACTGAGACGCCCATGATGATGATGAGGATGATGATATATATATATAATTATCAACGTGAGCGTCTTTTGTATGGCCTTCTTAAGGTATATAGAGTTGGTTGTGATCTTTTATTACTCTACTACACGTGTCAATGCGGTAATCTAACGCCTTCCATATGTGTTGCAGAATGTTTTTGTCAATGGTTTCCACTGCAGAATTACCGCTGCATTTGGGAGGTAACTTCGGGATAACCATTAGCAATTGAACTTGGACAGCTACATTATATATGTGTGAAATTACATCTTAATTTGACAATTTATGAATAAAATATAGCAAGCTGAAATCGTTGAAATCATTTTCAAATGACCTGTGTGTGAGTGTGTGTGTACAAATAAAATATAAATATGTATATATACTGGCCTCGGCAAAAGCACTGGTCTGCTTGTCTGTGACGAGTAAAAATATTTGCTTGACGAGTAAAAGAATATCCATTGTTAATTGTTAATGACGTTTTTAATCCTTACTACATAACGACTCTCGGACGATTATTAATGATTTAACGGTTGAAATAGATTGTACATGAGCTAGTTTGTGATAGTGAATCTAAATGGACCTTTACTGCCACAACGTAAACCTACTAAAGACATCAATAAATGGTACTTCAGTGCTAAAACTGCCTAGCAATGTTCAAGAACACAAACTCCATGCCTCTCACAGCAGTGCATTTTTTCTCCAGAATAAATAGCCTAATAGTGTGTATGGAATACAATATATGTTTGTTTGGTAGGTATTGTTATTTAGAAATAAAGGTGAATTAGTGCCTGGTTTAAATCTGCTAACATAAATTGCATGACTAGTCCGACCACGCTGACTTGTGAAATTGTTGACTGCCTGGTGAACCATCCTAACATTTGTCAAGCCCTGCATATATATATATATATATATATATATATATATATATATATATATATATATATATATGTATATAATATAATAAATACCACATCCTCCCCATCGGGAACAATACTTTTATACCTGCACTGACACAGATTCTGTACTTGGGCTGGGCACGCTTGTGGGGTGATACTGGGATCTCACATTACATGAGATCATACAATTGCTCTGTTCACATGCCATTTCTATCTGAATGTTTCTGGGACTTGCCTGGTGAAGGTCAGACCTTGGTACTGGGCGTTGTGCAAGAGAAGTTGGCAGGGCGACCTAAACTCTGACTTTGGGGGTGTTAGGGTCTTCCCACTCTCTTACTCACTTCCTCCCTCCTTATAACCCCCTCACACACATGTGAAGAGAATCGCAATCTCTTTTTTGATTTTCTTTCTATCTATCTATCTATCTATCTATCTATCTATCTATCTATCTATCTATCTATCTATCTATCTATCTATCTATCTATCTATCTAACTATCTATCTATCTATCTATCTATCTATCTATTTATATATATATATTTATATATCTATTTATATATCTATCTATCTATCTGTCTTTCTGTCTATGTCTATCTGTCTGTCTGTATCTGTCTGTCTGTCTATCTAGTCATATCTATCTATCTATCAATCTATCTATCTATCTATCTATCTATCTATCTATCTATCTATCTATCTATCTATCTATCTATCTATCTATTTATATATCTATCTATCTATTTATCTATCTGTCTGTCTATCTGTCTATGTCTATCTGTCTGTCTGTATCTGTCTGTCTGTCTATCTAGTCATATCTATCTATCTATCTATCTATCTATCTATCTATCTATCTATCTATCTATCTATCTATCTATCTATCTATCTATCTATCTATCTATCTATCTATCTATCTATCTATCTATCTATCTATCTATCTATCTATCTATCTATCTATCTATCTATCTATCCATCTATTTATCTATCTATCTATATATCTATCTATCTATCTATCTATCTATCTATCTATCTATCTATCTATTTATATATCTATCTATGTATATATTTGTTTCTCTCTCTATCGGTTTGTCCATCGCTTAACCGTTTTACTTATCCAACATAAGATATCTTAATTTTTAGGCTAATATACACAGCGATAGCATTTTGCCAAACCATTTATAAAAAGTGCAGGCAGTACAAGCATGCATATCTTGAAACTTTGGATCGTTCTGCATATAGTTTACCATCTGTCTACCTCCTCCCTGGTAAAAGTACAAGCTGCGGTGTAACGCCAATGCTACCACCGCATCCACTGGCGTGCCAACGTTTCCGTGTACACAAACTGCTTGCAAATTGGAAGCAGGAGCTTATTGCGTAAGTAATTGTTTGAGCTGTTACCATTGCTCTCACTTATTATATTCTCCTAGATTCGCATTTTAGCTAAAGTAATAGTAGCATTAGTAGAAATGGAAATATTAGTAGTCATTTCAGATGCACAGTAGTACTAATAGTAAAAACAGTAGTTATGGTGGAAGTAATAGTAGCATTAGTAGAAATGGAAATATTAGTAGTCATTTCAGATGCACAGTAGTACTAATAGTAAAAACAGTAGTTATGGTGGAAGTAATAGTAGCATTCATATAAATGGAAATATTAGTAGTCATTTCAGATGCACAGTAGTACTAATAGTAAAAACAGTAGTTATGGTGGAAGTAATAGTAGCATTCATATAAATGGAAATATTAGTAGTCATTTCAGATGCACAGTAGTACTAATAGTAAAAACAGTAGTTATGGTGGAAGTAATAGTAGCATTAGTAGAAATGGAAATATTAGTAGTCATTTCAGATGCACAGTAGTACTAATAGTAAAAACAGTAGTTATGGTGGAAGTAATAGTAGCATTAGTAGAAATGGAAATAGTAGTAGTCATTTCAGATGCACAGTAGTACTAATAGTAGAAACAGTAGTTATCATGGAAGTATTAGTAGCATTAGTAGAAATGGAAATAGTAGTAGTCATTTCAGATGCACAGTAGTACTAATAGTAAAAACAGTAGTTATGGTGGAAGTAATAGTAGCATTAGTAGAAATGGAAATATTAGTAGTCATTTCAGATGCACAGTAGTACTAATAGTAAAAACAGTAGTTATGGTGGAAGTAATAGTAGCATTAGTAGAAATGGAAATATTAGTAGTCATTTCAGATGCACAGTAGTACTAATAGTAAAAACAGTAGTTATGGTGGAAGTAATAGTAGCATTAGTAGAAATGGAAATATTAGTAGTCATTTCAGATGCACAGTAGTACTAATAGTAAAAACAGTAGTTATGGTGGAAGTAATAGGGAATATTAGTAGTTGCAGTGGCAAGGTGGTAGTAGCAGTAGTATTAGTAGGTGTAGTAGTAATGACTATAATGGCCGTAGTAGAAGTAGTAGTAGTTTTGGAAGTTGTAGTGACAAACGTGGTAGTAGTAGTAGTAGTATTAGTAGTTGTAATGGCAATAGTGGTAGTGGTAGTAGTAGTTGTAGGGGTAATGACAATAGTGGTAGTAGTAATATTAGTAACGGTAGTGGCAATAGTGGTAGTAATAGTACTATGTATTATTAGTAGATGTGGCAGTATTGACAGTAGTGCTAGTAGTATCAGTATCTGTAGTAGTAGTGGTATCAGTGGTACTAGTATTATTATTATCTTCAGTAGTAGTGGTCGCAGCGGTAATTGTAGTATTTGTGTATGTAATAATATTGGTAGCAGTTGTATTTGTAGCTGTAATAGTAGTAGTAGTAGTGGTAGTAGCAACAGCAGTGCAGGTACAGTTGTTGTAGTAGTGGTAGAAGTACTAACAATAGTAGTAGTTTTATAAGAAGTAGCAGTAGCTGTAGTGGTAGCAGTAATTGTAGCAAATATTAGTTGCAGTAATAGTCATTTTAAGAGCAGTGTATGGTACTGATGGGGTCACGGATAGTGTTGAAATCACTTTTAGTGTGAGATAGGGGTGTATGCTTTTCCCTTTGCTGTTCAGCACATACATGTACAAAATCATAGCAGAAATAAATCAAAATGAAACCGCAGAAGTAGAGTCAAATTCAAAACACGAATTACTCTTTGCAGATGATCAGTGTATGTTACACAATGATGGACAATAAACTGCAACATCACATGACCGCGCTCGTGACAACCGGTGCAAATCAACGAGATGAAGGCAGAAACTATGAGAGTAGGAAACCATGGTAACTAAACCTAAACAGAAGTGATGATGAAATTGCTGATGAGTCCATCAGCTCAAGTATTTATACTTTTTGTGTATATAGATCGTAGGATCGACACGGAAATCGAGGATATGTGCCAGAAAGCATCTGCAGTGACGTATCAGCTGTCACCACTACTTAGGCACCCGATATTAAGTTTGGAAACAAGGCAACAGTGATAAACAGTATATATTTATTCCGACTTAGCATTACCAGGGCTAAACATGGATTCTGTCTATGGCTCGTGAGAGCAGAAATTCGACGTATAAAATTAAATGTTTGAGGATGCATCCGTATTGCTAGAAAACACAGCCTGCGAAACTAAAACATTTGAGTATAGTCTGCACTAAATTTTGTGCAGATTTGCACCTCCAGACAAAATATATGTTAGTTTGGTCATCTCATCAACTTCCACTGATGGCTTGCAACGCTGGTAGATCTGGCTATACGGCAAGAGGGCGGCAAGTGAATAACTGACATTGGAGTTATTGTGCAACAACACTAAGCAAGTGAATAACTGACATTGGAGTTATTGTGCAACAACACTAACTCACAACGACCAACGCAACGCAGTTGGCGCAGGACTGACGGCTTAATCATCTCACTACAGAATGATGCGATCTTGAAGTGCTAACTCTTTACTGAGTTTATGGTTTTCTTTCTCCTTGCCGTCCCAGTTACCCGTATTGCGGGAGGTTTTTGTTTTACCCAGAATAAGTTGGCTCTTCATAGTTCATCTCCACTTGGATCGATCTGAAGGTTAGTTTTCCCAGGATGTCAGACTCAGGTCTGGTGACCTCATGTCTCGCTTACATAATACATATCTGAACTTCCGCTGCTACCGACTCTTCGTTTGCCATCCACCAGTTGTCCATAGAGAATTTGGGGGCGGGAGGGATTGAGCCTTCTTCCATGCGACAAATACGACTAAGCCATCTCAATCTGAGCTGACTAAGGAGAGTACATACTTGGGACATAGGTGCAAGTGTCCACATCTGCATTTGTCATTGTATCCATCTATATAATTCCAAGAACAAATCGTAGGCGCCGTAGATGGAAGTTGTTCAGCCTGTTTGTTTTTTGTTTTTTTGTTGTTGTTTTTTTTTTTTTTGGGGGGGGGGGAAGGGGGGGGGGGATGTTTGTTTTTACAAATCCTGCTAAAGTTTGGCTACCACATATGAGCGAAATGACGACATATCTGTTATGGTTGGGGTTTGTTTGTTTTTACAAATCCTGCTCAAGTTTGGCTACCACATATGAACTAGACGTCGACATATCTGTTATGGACGATGGTCTTGATATTAATTGTTTGTAAGTTTCTGGTTTTCTCAAACACGCTTCAGAAGGTGAGCAGAGGTAGCAGCACTCTTGCCAGTGGGCCTATCTATTTCTGGGTCTAGATAGAGCTTGCCCTTCATGAGAAACCATCAAGCACCCGTGAAAAAGACGACGGAGTCCGGAGTTGAACCCCACCACCTGATCACGAGGACGATGGCTTAACCACTTCGCCACGAAATCCTCAAGTATAATCAGGATTAATGTTTTCAAATTTAGAAGCAACAATAGCAGGAACTGTAGCCTTAATGCTAGTTGCACCAGCAACATTAACAGTAATAGCAGTAGTAGAAGAAATAATGACCATGTGGTTGGCAAACTCATCACATAAAACTTATTGCTGCAGAAACAACAGCCACAGACACGTACTTCTTACAATGAGGCGAACTGTGGTAGTGTTCTCATGGTTCTAAGGGAGCACACAAGCATAATCATGATGAGAAGTAGTGTGCTCATATAACGTTGGTATAGAGTTATTTGTTTTCCATACAGACGGAGAATCAGATCCAGAACGGTTTGTAGATAGACAGATTGACGTAGATAGATACGCTTGTCGGCTACACAAACAGATGTAGATAGATGGTGATCCCATCTCCTAGAAATATGTGCATATGTGGTTTGGCCAATTCTCAGAGTGGATTTCATAAACACGAAGCACATTTCTCAGTTTCCTCATTTATGCCAGGAAAAACTAAAAACCGTTGGCACGCTTCCGCCGATGTTTGCAGTGTATAGATTACTGCAACTCGCTGGTGGTTTATAGCTACGGGGATTTTCTTTAAATGATGGCTCATTTAAAGAAAAGAATGTCGGTGTTCAAAAACAATGTAAATATAATAGTAATTAACATATTTTGATTCTTACAAAAAATATATATCTTCATCAGTTATCATTAATGCACATCGCTTCTTTGGGGGCATAGTCCATTGACAAGTCCTTTGTTGCATCTTTCCATTTGAGGTGATGACCGAAGTTTATTATCAGTCTCTTCTCCAGGTGTTTCCTGATCTACCTCTCTGCCTCTTCTTGTTAGGACTGTCTGATCGCATTTGATAACTCTTTCCCATTCGCGTATCCTATCCAATGCCATTTGTTGCGGTAATTATAATGAATACTACTAACATTGCAATGTGTTATATTGATTGTGGGACAGAATAGGAGAAAGAATTTCTACACTCATTGCTTAGGCTTTGAAAGTTTGTGTTGGTGGTAGGTTTGTGTTGGTTATAAGTTTGTGTTGGTTAGAGGTTTGTGTTGGTTGTAGATTTGTGTTGTTTGTAGGTTTGTGCTGGTTGTAGGTTTGTGCTGGTTGTAGGTTTGTGTTGGTGGTAGGTTTGTGTTGGTTGTAGGTTTGTGTTGTTTGTAGGTTTGTGCTGGTTGTACGTTTGTGTTGGTGGTAGGTTTGTGTTGGTGGTAGGTTTGTGTTGGTTGTAGGTTTGTGTTGGTTGTAGATTTGTGTTGTTTGTAGGTTTGTGCTGGTTGTAGGTTTGTGTTGGTGGTAGGTTTGTGTTGGTTGTAGGTTTGTGTTGGTTGTAGGTTTGTGTTGGTTGTAGGTTTGTGCTGGTTGTAGGTTTGTGTTGGTGGTAGGTTTGTGTTGGTGGTAGGTTTGGGTTGGTTGTAGGTTTGTGTTGGTTGTAGGATTGTGTTGGTGGTAGGTTTGTGTTGTTGGTAGGTTTTTGTTGGTGGTAGGTTTGTGTTGGTGGTAGGTTTGTGTTGGTGGTAGGTTTGTGTTGGTTAGAGGTTTGTGTTGGTTGTAGATTTGTGTTGTTTGTAGGTTTGTGCTGGTTGTAGGTTTGTGCTGGTTGTAGGTTTGTGTTGGTAGTAGGTTTGTGTTGGTTGTAGGTTTGTGTTGGTTGTAGATTTGTGTTGTTTGTAGGTTTGTGCTGGTTGTAGGTTTGTGTTGGTGGTAGGTTTGTGTTGGTGGTAGGTTTGGGTTGGTTGTAGGTTTGTGTTGGTTGTAGGATTGTGTTGGTGGTAGGTTTGTGTTGGTGGTAGGTTTTTGTTGGTGGTAGGTTTGTGTTGGTGGTAGGTTTGTGTTGGTTATAAGTTTGTATTGGTTAGAGGTTTGTGTTGGTTGTAGATTTGTGTTGTTTGTAGGTTTGTGCTGGTTGTAGGTTTGTGCTGGTTGTAGGTTTGTGTTGGTGGTAGGTTTGTGTTGGTTGTAGGTTTGTGTTGTTTGTAGGTTTGTGCTGGTTGTACGTTTGTGTTGGTGGTAGGTTTGTGTTGGTGGTAGGTTTGTGTTGGTTGTAGGTTTGTGTTGGTTGTAGATTTGTGTTGTTTGTAGGTTTGTGCTGGTTGTAGGTTTGTGTTGGTGGTAGGTTTGTGTTGGTGGTAGGTTTGTGGTGGTTGTAGGTTTGTGTTGGTTGTAGATTTGTGTTGTTTGTAGGTTTGTGCTGGTTGTAGGTTTGTGTTGGTGGTAGGTTTGTGTTGGTGGTAGGTTTGTGTTGGTTGTAGGTTTGTGTTGGTTGTAGGATTGTGTTGGTGGTAGGTTTGTGTTGGTGGTAGGTTTGGGTTGGTGGTAGGTTTGTGTCGGTGGTAGGTTTGTGTTGGTTGTAGGTTTGTGTCAGTGCTGGGTTTGTGTTGGTGGTAGGTTTTTGTTGGTGGTAGGTTTGTGTCGGTTGTAGGTTTGTGTTGGTGGTAGGTTTGTGTTGGTTGTAGGTTTGTGTTGGTGGTAGGTTTGTGTTGGTGGTAGGTTATTGTGCGTGCATCACATGGTGAAAGTAATTCTTAAAGTATTATATCTGTTAATTTAACTTAAATTTATTTTATTCTCTGATAATTGTTGTAATAAATACAGAGCAGGATATAACAATTATAGCATTTATGATTGTAAGTCGATTGAATTGTTTCTACCTCTGCCAAACCACTGTGAGCTCTACCTTTGAAGGTTTGATGAACGCTTGAGAAGTAATATTTACCTAGCACGTTCTTTCCCCCCTTTTCTGTTGTGTACCTCGCCTTCCTGTCTACTGTTTGTATTACTCTCTCTCTCTCTGTCACTCTCTCACTCTCTCTCCCTTTCCTTTCTCTCTCTCAGTCTTTCTCTTTCGCTATCTGAGACTTTTTCAACTTCTGATAATGTACTCTCTGTTATTTCAGGTCAAAAGTGTAATAACATGAAGTGTGAATGGTTTGTGTTTGTGGTAGGTTTGTGTTGGTGGTAGGTTTGTGTTGGTGGTAGGTTTTTTGTTGGTGGTAGGTTTGTGTTGGTGGTAGGTTTGTGTTGGTGGTAGGTTTGTGTTGGTGGTAGGTTTGTGTTGGTGGTAGGTTTGTGTTTGTGGTAGGTTTGTGTTGGTGGTAGGTTTGTGTTGGTGGTAGGTTTGTGTTTGTGGTAGGTTTGTGTTGGTGGTAGGTTTGTGTCAGTGGTAGGTTTGTGTTGGTGGTAGGTTTGTGTTGGTGGTAGGTTTGTGTTGGTGGTAGGTTTGTGTTGGTGGTAGGTTTGTGTTTGTGGTAGGTTTGTGTTGGTGGTAGGTTTGTGTCAGTGGTAGGTTTGTGTTGGTGGTAGGTTTGTGTTGGTTGTAGGTTTGTGTCAGTGGTAGGTTTGTGTTGGTGGTAGGTTTTTGTTGGTGGTAGGTTTGTGTCGGTGGTAGGTTTGTGTCGGTGGTAGGTTTGTGTTGCTGGTAGGTTTGTGTTGGTGGTAGGTTTGTGTTGGTTGTAGGTTTGTGTCAGTGGTAGGTTTGTGTTGGTGGTAGGTTTTTGTTGGTGGTAGGTTTGTGTCGGTGGTAGGTTTGTGTTGCTGGTAGGTTTGTATCGGTGGTAGGTTTGTGTCGGTGGTAGGATTTTGTTCGTGGTAGGTTTGTGTTGGTTGTAGGTTTGTGTTGGTGGTAGGTTTGTATTGGTTGTAGGTTTGTGTTGGTTGTAGGTTTGGTGGTAGGTTTGTGTCGGTAGTAGGTTTGTGTTGCTGGTAGGTTTGTATCGGTGGTAGGTTTGTGTCGGTGGTAGGATTTTGTTCGTGGTAGTTTTGTGTTGGTAGTAGGTTTGTGTTGGTGGTAGGTTTGTATTGGTTGTAGGTTTGTGTTGGTTGTAGGTTTGGGTTGGTGGTAGGTTTGTGTTGGTGGTAGGTTTGTGTTTGTGGTAGGTTTGTGTTGGTGGTAGGTTTGTGTTGGTGGTAGGTTTGTGTTTGTGGTAGGTTTGTGTTGGTGGTAGGTTTGTGTCAGTGGTAGGTTTGTGTTGGTGGTAGGTTTGTGTTGGTGGTAAGTTTGTGTTGGTGGTAGGTTTGTGTTGGTGGTAGGTTTGTGTTTGTGGTAGGTTTGTGTTGGTGGTAGGTTTGTGTCAGTGGTAGGTTTGTGTTGGTGGTAGGTTTGTGTTGGTTGTAGGTTTGTGTCAGTGGTAGGTTTGTGTTGGTGGTAGGTTTTTGTTGGTGGTAGGTTTGTGTCGGTGGTAGGTTTGTGTCGGTGGTAGGTTTGTGTTGCTGGTAGGTTTGTGTTGGTGGTAGGTTTGTGTTGGTTGTAGGTTTGTGTCAGTGGTAGGTTTGTGTTGGTGGTAGGTTTTTGTTGGTGGTAGGTTTGTGTCGGTGGTAGGTTTGTGTTGCTGGTAGGTTTGTATCGGTGGTAGGTTTGTGTCGGTGGTAGGATTTTGTTCGTGGTAGGTTTGTGTTGGTTGTAGGTTTGTGTTGGTGGTAGGTTTGTATTGGTTGTAGGTTTGTGTTGGTTGTAGGTTTGGTGGTAGGTTTGTGTCGGTAGTAGGTTTGTGTTGCTGGTAGGTTTGTATCGGTGGTAGGTTTGTGTCGGTGGTAGGATTTTGTTCGTGGTAGTTTTGTGTTGGTAGTAGGTTTGTGTTGGTGGTAGGTTTGTATTGGTTGTAGGTTTGTGTTGGTTGTAGGTTTGGGTTGGTGGTAGGTTTGTGTCGGTGGTAGGTTTGTGTTGGTGGTAGGTTTGTGTCGGTGGTAGGTTTGTGTTGGTTGTAGGTTTGTGTCGGTGGTAGGTTTGTGTTGGTTGTAGGTTTGTGTCGGTGGTAGGTTTTTGTTGGAGGTAGAGTTGTGTTGGTTGTAGGTTTGTGTCGGTGGTAGGTTTGTGTCGGTGGTAGGATTTTGTTGGTGGTAGGTTTGTGTTGGTGGTAGGTTTGTGTTGGTTGTAGGTTTGTTTTGGAGGTAGAGTTGTGTTGGTTGTAGGTTTGTGTTGGTTGTAGGTTATTGTGCGTGGATCCCAGGTTCAGGTAATCCTGGTTAGACTTCCTTGTGAGCCCTAATGCGAGACGAATCTCTTGCTCCGGCCCAGATTTCCTGCCTACAGATTACCTAATCGTTTCGTTACATTCATTATTCACCCCGACAATGTATCTGACTTTCATCGCAGCTGGCCAAACTATTGCGTCATTTAAAAGTATGTAATATTCCTATGTTTGTTCTAGGAGTTCCTTCATCTCGATAATAATGCCACGGCTGGACAACTGCTAACCTGTCCCCTGGTGAGCGTTCGCTCAGACAAAGAATTTCGCCTGTCCGGTCGAAGTTCTCAAAGTGTCCTCCGAGCATCTCAGACTAACAAGGGACCCTGGGATCCACATAGGAAACTATTCCAATCCATCGCAATCCATCTACCATGCGTGTTATACAGTAACCACACCCACACACACACACACATACACCCACCCACGCACGCACATAAATACACCTGTACGTCCAGAACGTTCATTCATTAACATTTATACAACACATTGTTCACTTGAGTACACATATCATACACGTAGACATTTTTTTTGTGGTTTAAAGTTATCGCTCATCGCGAAGCGATGATGTCCACAACATCAGCCGGCTCTGTCTTAATCTGATGCTCGCTGCCATGCACTTGAATTACAGTGATTAAACATATGAGCTAGTCATCAATCACACTCTTATCCCGAGTTACCTTGGTTCAGTGGCAAGACTATTGGTCGAGACGACTGGAAGTAACTTGGGATGCAGGTACTCTCGTCTTACCTCCCATTACCAGGAGGTCGCTTGAACCCTGTGGGATTCGATCGCCTATCATTCCCGTGCAACACCTTAAGAGGTGAATGCCTTGACCTCTTGACCACAGAGACACTAGACACATACATCATCACATGACTGCACAACACAAACATACATGCTGCACACTGTCGCCACCCAGACACCCTTGCCTAGTGAATAAAGGGATAGAACCCAAAATTTGTCCATCACAATTTTTTCTTTCCCCTTTCAGTATTTACATTTCAAACAAATAATACATTGTGAAATTTCGACATTACGACTCTGGAAAAGTTAGAGAAACGTAGAGTAAGTACTGGACTCGGTTAGACTCATAGAGTTTCTGTCACTTTCCAGAAATGTCGAAATATTCTAGCAGTCATTTAAAAACGGATCACCTTATTTTATTTTAATTATTAACATTAACACAAACCCCAAAAGTGTGCAAGTGGGTAGGCCATGCTAACCTATTTTCCTGTGCATGCCGTGTTGACTTCTAATTGTACGTGCTTCACGTGCAAGACAACGAAGTAATAAAATCAAGAATTTAGGAAAATTCGAATCACGTTGACATTTGACACACACGAAGTTTCAGCGAGTAAAAGTCCATCATATGTTTTCATCGAAATAAAATCTGTTAATGATTTTGTAATGCCTCGACTGCCGTCACCAGATCGATTGCAAGCTGCTGGCATGCACAAGCGTGAAATGGCGACCAGAGATGTTGTCAGACATTTTAATTGTAACCAATCCACTATAGTAAGGCTGAACCAGCGGCTTCAGGTGACATGTACCACCAATGACCGTCCCAGACCTGATCAACTTCATGCAACAACACAAGCTCAAGGTCGTCAGATTCTGTTGATACATCTGCACAACCACTTCCAAACAGCATCTCAGACATCAGCTCATGTACCTGAGGCTGTGAAACTTGTCAGCGCAAACTCTGTGCGACGGAGATTTCGCGCCGTTGGTTTGCCTAACAGACGTCCCAACATTGGATTTATCCTAACAGACGTCACCGGACAAACAGAATCACTTGAGTCCTACACAATATATTTGTTGTCCAAGGTTGGAATGGCGAGCAACGATGTTCTCTGATGAAAGCTGGTTTAATGTCTCCTTTGATGATAGGAGAAATCTCGTCAGGCGTCGTCCCGAGAAAGATATACCGATGTCTGATTAGTCCAGCGTGACAGATGTGGAGGAGGAAGTGTGAATCTGTGAAGTGGATTCTCTAATGACCACCGTACTCCCCTTCATGTTTTCATAGCTTACGTTACCGCTGACGTCTAAGTTAATCAAGTACTGCTACCCACCGTGGTGCCTTTCTTCCAGAAACATAGAGATCTGTAAATCGTTCAGTACGATAACTCTACGTCTCACACAGCTAACGTTGCAAGGAATTTCTTAGCCCAGCAATCTCTTCTTGTACTGGATTGGTCAGCAACCTCTTCTTGTACTGGATTGGTCTGCAATCTCTCCTCACATGAACCCGATTGAACACGTGTGGGATGAACTGAACAGAAGGGTCCGCCAGCATGACATCAACAATGTGAATGATCTGAATAGGGCACTCATTGCAGAATGGAACATTTTTCAAGACACCCTGCAATAGCATGAGAAGCCGATGCTTGTATTGATGTTACAGATGGTGTGGGTTCACACACATTATTGATGGCTGTGACTTTATGACAGTGAATGCGACTTTTTGTATTTACAAATAGGGATGACAACTGCTTATGAGCCGCCTCTGAGTCGTCTCATGCTAACGAATACAGTAAATGTGGATCAGTAAATGTGGTGGATCAGTAAATGTGGATCAGTAAATGTGGAGTAAATGTGGATCAGTAAATTAATGCAAAATGTAAAATCAGCTGTTTCAGTTTCTTTAAATTTAGCACAACGAGTGGCGGTTCATAAAATAAAGCGATGCGTTTTTAATGAATGCTAGTGAGAACACTGATTCACCTAGCTCAATGGTAATTCAAACTCGTGATAAGGGTGCACATGCAGACAACATCTTATTCCAGTTAATCTGATTCGTCGATTTCAGTGTCATCGTGTAACGTGCGATCAGAGTATTTTCTGTTTATCCACACATCCCCATATCCACACTTTGGTTTACTTCGAAGAACCATTTTGAAACTTCCGGAGCCGGACTGTGAGTCTGGGGCTAAAACTGATCTGATGAATGAGGTATAGAACAGCGACCTTGGAACTGCAGTAACTGTCTTAATGTACAGCTTCTACTGCAGTCACTCCTTTGCAATATGTGAACAGCGAGGCTAATAAACGCTATAGAGCACATTCAGTACAACAAAATAAATATGCCGAGCCTTTGACTCGGAATGTAAGAGTCGTGTTCAACAACATAAAAGTGTCGGACCTGTGACTTAATTACTTTCTGTGTGGTATACAGTATCGATACTGAGTGACGTGGATTGCCATGGCATTTACCTCTAGCATGTCACACCTATTTCCAGGAGGTTGGGGGTAGTCATCGGGTTGTCAGGGTCCTTTATTTCGCCATAGTCACATGTACCCCCATCGTTTCATATTCCTCTTGCCCCATGATACACCAGTGGGGAGTCTGTTCAGAGACTTCCATGTTGTGTGTGGTAGATGATGTCAGTGGGCAGGTTCCTCCCGAAGCTCCATCTCTGGGGCCTGCATTAATTCGTGCCATCACTCGGTACGGCGACTTTCAAGGTTTGTCTGTTTGGGCTGTAATGATTTTAGGAAGATGTTCTACATGTGTTAAACAATGAAAGTGCTAGGTCGTATATTGTTTTTTGTTCTTGTTGCTGTTCTGGTCTGTACAATATCGACTTCACGGTGCTGATGTCCGTCAATCCGTCAATATAAGATATTTGGTAAGCTAAAGGATACAGCCACTGCCCCATACACGAGATGATCCCGATGGGGAAGAACAGCAGTTTACCAGCACACACTTTGAAGGCAAACTAGATAATTTGGTATTGGACAGTCTAAAACGTGGCAGCTTCGTCCATCCGCGAAAGAGAGTGTAAAGACAACACCAAGCGGACCTACATATGAAGACAACACCAAGCAGACCTACATATGAAGACAACACCAGGCAGACCTACATATTAAGACAGCATAAACCAGACCTACACATGAAGACAGTACTACTGAAGCCCACCCTACAACTAAAATCATGGGGATAGGATAGCGAAACCCTAGACATTATAACATCAATCAGTGGTCCCACTCAGGAATTTCAGTGTAATGATCTGCAAAAGCGATTTGCCACACTGAATGAGCTCGAAGACAACTGCTCAAAACAATCGTGGATACATGCCTACACGATTGTGGATACATGCCTACACGATCGTGGATATATACCTATACGATCGACCTGCGGCAGAAGCAGTCAAGAATTGAGGAGCTGGTATCTTTGTCTCATTTCCCGAAAACCATTGTGAGACAAGAAGTATCCTCGCCGACACTGTCTTCTATAACTATACAAGCTAAGGTTGGATCCCTTGAGACAGCTGGAAGTATCCTCGCCGACACTGTCTTCTATAACTATACAGCTAAGGTTGGATCCCTTGAGACAGCTGGAAGTATCCTCGCCGACACTGTCTTCTATAACTATACAGCTAAGGTTAGATCCCTTCAGACAGCTGGAAGTATCCTCGCTGACACTGTCTTCTATAACTATACAGCTAAGGTTGGATCCCTTGAGACAGCTGGAAGTATCCTAGCTGACACTGTCTTCTATAACTATACAGCTAAGGTTGGATCCCTTGAGACAGCTGGAAGTATCCTCGCTGACACTGTCTTCTATAACTATACAGCTAAGGTTAGATCCCTTCAGACAGCTGGAAGTATCCTCGTTGACACTGTCTTCTATAACTATACAGCTAAGGTTGGATCCCTTGAGACAGCTGGAAGTATCCTAGCTGACACTGTCTTCTATAACTATACAGCTAAGGTTGGATCCCTTGAGACAGCTGGAAGTATCCTCGCTGACACTGTCTTCTATAACTATACAGCTAAGGTTGGATCCCTTGAGACAGCTGGAAATATAATTTATAACAACAATTCTGACTGCCACCACGTACAAATCTTCACAGATTGTACTGCAAGATCTTAAGGGTGGTTTATCCCGTACACGAGGACTGAACTAAGCAATGTAGCTACTAGAACGCTATATCTCAGTGACTACCATGATATTGTGGCGAACCAGGGAATGCGTAGGCAGACATGCTTGCAAATATGAGCGGAAAATGTGAACAAGAAGATATTGAAATAATATACTTTGGAAAAAGAGAGCTATCCAGATTTTCCAAAGACAAAAGACTAATGCAACGACGACTATTTAAGCTTAGATCGGCAAGGACAGATCAGCATTCTGCACCTCAGGACAGGACGCAAGCGATTGAACCAACATATGCACAAGCGTCGGCTGTCTACATCAGGACTCTGCTCATGGGGACTGAGCGAGTAAACGGCTGAGAATGTGCTACATGACTGCCCCCTGACCGACCAGTCGAGAAAGATGCACTAGCCCAATGATTCAACACTTGACTCAGAATTGCAAAAATACATAATAAATGGTTAGATACCCCACCAAGACGAAAACAAAAAACAAAATCTACGTTACGACTATAAGGTCTTCATCTGGGATAACGAACAACAACAATAATGAGCTAGCGAATCATATAATAAGGGAAGATAACACAAAACAAAAATACTAACACATGCATAGGAACTCTCATGTACCGGTGGCTGAAAAACAGTTCGTCTGAAAATGTAAACATCGGTGATGCAAATAAAGAATAGTTCTGCACTCCAGAAATAGCCCTTAGGTCTTTAGTCTCTACCAACAGCATGTGACTGATGTGGGTGTAACTAGTTGGTTGAATACACTCCTGCTATGTCCTCTCGTGTGTGCTTCACTTCGCTCAATCATCGATTGTTTTCAAAGTCATGAAGTCTGTCAACTGCCGACTCATATATTGTAGTGTCATTATTTAAAAGGCAGTCATTGACAAACTTCAAAATGACAGCACTGATCAATATCCGATTTGCCCCTAATGAGAGTTTGTGAAACCATTGCGTCAGGTATTCCCTTGCCTTAAACTCCAGGACAGTAGTTGCACACTAGAGACCTGAAAGTTTGAGACCTCTACAGCTGCGGTCCACATGCTAGCTAGCTTGTATGTATCTTTCGAAGTTGGAAATTGAAGTCTGACACGATTACATCCATTGTTAAAGAGGTACCATACAGCCATCTCAGAGCTGCGGTCACTGCGTCCATATACTTTCTCGTTCTGGATATCGCCATGTATGTCCCACTTCTCTCAGCTGTAGTCTGTCGTCCTCACTTTAGTAGAGAAGCCCGCTACTTACGACGGCATCACTGTTGTGAGTGTTATCACAAGGACTAACGTCTGGTCAGGTAAAACATACTGATCAGACATATTAGTCAGGGTCAGGCAAAACATACTGATCAAGACCGTCACCTCGCCTTCCTTGTAGCCCTTCTTGGAAACGGTCTGTTTTTATGCCAGCCTGGCTAAGGAGGTGAGGAATCGACGTGATCCCCGTAATAGTGAGCGACACGCATATGAAACTAAGCATAGCACAACAGCCTGAAAGTCCTCGGTCCACCGTCATCAGCATGCTCGGGATGTGAGGAGAGCTACTACAACCCGTCACTTAACATTCTTTTTAGTGCGCACAAAACCAGTTGAACAGAAGAGAGCAGGTCGTTGTCTTCAGACTTCGCACTGGCCACAAAAGACTGAGGTACCACCTATTCAACAAATTGAAGATAGGTGGTACCGTCGAATGCCCGTATGGTACCGAGAAAATAACCGCTGAGCATCTGCTGCAGAACTGCCCGACATACGAGGATCAGAGAGAGCAGATGTGGTCATCACCAGTGGAACCACAAGAGAAGCTCTATGGCAGTGTCGACAGCCTCAGGATGACCGCCGCTTTTTTCGAAAAAATAATGGTTACTGTCTGACTGCGTACGAAGAAGAAGAAGAAGAAGAAGTTATCTGTTATGTTATATAATGGATTGGTATATTATATAAGAATGAAAAAATGGATAAGATGGGAAACGCTGAAATCACTCCAGCAAAACATGTATTAATGATGAAGTTAAGGTGTACACCGTCTCCACATTTGATGAGGATTGTCGGTATTCTATCATCATATAAAGTGCCTACTATTCTCATCACACCGCGAGTACCTAAATATTTTGCGTAGGAAGCGAGTTTGCTTGTTTGAGTTGAAGATTGTAAAACGTCTTCCAGCAGAAAGCCGTGTGCAGGGATGCAGTTCTCGGCCTAGCTGTCGGGTCATGTACGCACTTATTTAAAAACTAAAATAGTTTCTGTCTACTAGCCAAGTATTGTAAGGAAAGAAAAATGGCGGACAAAAATGGCTGAATTCACATTCCAAGTTTACTTTCCTATCTACCTGTTGCTGATATCGTCAGAGCGAGACTTGGCCCCAGCTCAAATATTCAATGGTTCTCCAGAAATATTCACAGCACGAGGCAAATAATAGTCTAGCAACTATATCAAGGTAGCGCCGTGGTTAGTGAACTGGCTTCCAAACCAAGAGATCGGGGTTCGGTTTCCAGCTGGTGCGGCATTTTTCGTATCGCAAAACGGTTCCTGGAGTCGACCCAGTCTAAAAGCTATTCTGGGAAAATAAAACCGGTCGGCATGATGTTGGACACCTCACGCCTAGTGGGCCGTTGATCACCACGTCACGCCTGGTGGGCCGTTGGTTATCACGTCACGCCTGGTGGGCCGTTGGTTATCACGTCACGCCTGTGGGCCGTTGGTTATCACGTCACGTCTGGTGGGCCGTTGGTTATCACGTCACGCCTGGTGGGTCGTTGGTTATCACGTCACGCCTGGTGGGCCGTTGGTTATCACGTCACACCTGGTGGGTCGTTGGTCACCACATCATTCCTAGTGGGCCGCTAGTCACCACATCACACCTAGTGGGCCTATTGTCACCAGATCACGCCTAGTGGGCCTTTGGTCACCACATTACGCCTAATGGGCCGTTGGTCACCACGTCACGCATAGTGGGCCGTTGGTCACCACATCACGCCTAGTGGGCCGTTGGTCACCACGTCACGCATAGTGGGCCGTTGGTCACCACATCACGCCTAGTGGACCGTTGGTCATGAAAAATATGAACCTAACAACATATTTTCAACATGCCACATTGGCGTGTAAACGGGATCTTTACTTTACCTTCTATCTTAACTTAACTTAACTTAACTTAACGTCTTTATACTGGTTTAGAAGACTGCAGAGTCTGTATCCAACCAGTTTTATTTATATTTCCTTGCTCTAAAAATTATGCACATTCAATCTATTCTTAAATGCATTAATTGTCCTTGCCTCCACTACTTCCTGGTGCAATGCATTCCACGCATTCACCGCTCTCTTAACTAAACAATTATTTTCTAATATCTAATCTGGGCCTTTCTTTAGTTAATATGTAGCTATGCCCTCCTGTTCTTGTATGTGGTTGTATTTAGAAAAAAAACTTGTTATAGTCGAATTTATTCATTCCTCTGATTATCTTATAAACCTGAATTAAGTCACCTCGAATTCTTCTCCTCTCTAGACACTACTGCGTAATGAACAGCTTACTGGATGCGTTAGCTATGTATGCTTATTGTTAATACTAAATCCAAACTAGTATGTTATTCACTGTGAGGTCACCTTGACATGTTGGTTATCATGTGCATTGCCTCTGGGGTTCATGGCATGGCGGTTCTAAAGATGAGTAAGACACTTATTTCGGGATCCTGCGCCCTCCGCTTACTATCTGTGAACATCTTAATACTCATCCCGTGCAAGCATTATGTTATTATCTGTAAGAGCAGAAAAGATGGCGTTGTTTAGGACTCGGGTCTTTAATTGCTCTGTTGTTTTAGTTCATTTTGAATGCCTGCAGGCCACGGATTTCCTGGAATGCACACTAGTTGACGACTTACATTTGTGTTCATGGGACATTTCACCAGAATGGTGCATTTCGCCCTAGCTGCAGACAGTGTTGGTTTTGGTGTGACTGTGAAATAAAAACACAGGACTATAATGGACTGAAACACGTCACCCGGAAGAGATGCCCAGCACATCACTCACACGCTGAGTGATGCCCCTTACATCTCTTGCTGTTTTGGAAAACGTAAAACACAACGATATATGCCATGTCCCTTTCCCTGCCTTTCAGAATACCTGTTTACAGGAAAGACTTCGGTAGTAAATCCTAAGAGAAAAATATCATCCTGTGCTGTTACCAGTCGTCTCGATAATGTTTTGCCACTGATCAAATCTAGCTCAGGACGAGAGAGGGAGGTTGACAAAAGCCGAAATTTCTTGCTCGCTGTAATCCAAACCACCCTGCAAGACACCTTTTTCAGTGGACAAAGCAAGAGAAAAGACTGTCCATGCGGCTAAACAAGGAGAGTGGTCTTCATTACGTGTGATGGGCGAACATCATCATAATGTTACTGTGGTATTTCTCTAGAAAATTCGATGGATCTTTCTTGGACAGGTTGCATAGAGAAGAGAGCAGTGTGGGCCTTCCTTTTTACATTGCTTTCTAAAATTTAGCCCAGTTCAGAAACAAAGCAAGTGCGCAGCTCTTGTATATATACATTCTTAACGTGATGCGATATATAGCTGAGTCCTTCTTGAGTTTTTCATTTGAATGTCCTGCCCATTTTGCTTCGTGTTCCTGCTCTGTGACGATGACATTGCCATGCTTATCTCTATCGGGTCTAATGTTTGCACTTCACTTTCTACATATGGTTTTTGTTATTTTGTATACTGTGCGTAGTTCCTTTCTTAGCATTGTTTCCTCGTGCCGTGTCGCAAGGTCATCCAAGAATACCCTTTTATTGACTGTTATCCTCCAATTTCCTTATTCAGTTTCGTAAATTCGTGCTTTATCTGTCCATTAGTTTAGTGCGCTTTAATTACTTTTTTCTAATTTACTTTCTCATTTGCAGGGATTTTAATGCTTATCTCGTATTGTTTTACCCTTTCACTGAATGCCAATCCTGATTTACTGCTGTCTCCGTAACAGTGTTGATAGTGTGTTGAAATTATTGTCTACATTGTCAGTTAGTAATTTATCATTACTTGTGTGGTTTGAGATCGCTTCTTAAGATCTGCAATGAAAACTTTCTTTTAAGGAAGCGTTTCGGGGTCATATATACGATAGGGTAACGAAGAGTGATCAGGGTCAGGGTCAAAGGAAACATACTGATCAAGTGGGAGAAAAGTGTAATCGAGGTCAGTGAAACGTACTTATTAAGGTGGGAGAGAAGACTGTTCGAGGTCAGGCAGAAAATACTGATCAATGTGGGAGAGAAGACTGTTCGAAGTCAGGTGAAACATAGTGATCAAGGTTGGACAGAAGAGTAATCGGGGCCAGGTCAAACGTACTGATCAAGGTGACGAAATAGAGTAATCAGTGTCAGGTGAAACATAGTGATCAAGGTTGGAGAGAAGCGTAATCAGGGTCAGGTGAAACATACTGATCAATGTTGGAGAGAAGTGTAATCAAGGCCTGATCAAACATACTGATCAAGGTTGGAGAGAAGTGTAATCAAGGCCTGATCAAACATACTGATCAAGGTTGGAGAGAAGGGTAATCAAGGCCTGATCAAACATACTGATCAAGGTTGGAGAGAAGGGTAATCAAGGCCTGATGAAACATACTGATCAAGGCCCAAACTCACATCTTCGCTCGTGCTCCTGGAAACAGGCTGTCACTTAAATCAGTTAGTGGCGAGGCACTGAACAGCCGTGCATTGTGCTACAGTTGAAAGACTCCAGGTCCACCTTCTCAAGTACGCCTCCGGATGTAATAAGAGCCACTGTAACCCCTTTGCCAATAAAACGATGGCAAGAGTTAACTCAACTCAGCACGAATAACTTCTAACAACAAAAACAACAATATCTAAATCCTTTTTCTTTTGTTCTAATATCTATGAACTGGCAGTTATGACTTTCACTAAAAACGAGATGGAAGGACAATATACAATTATGAACTAATCTCCGACCAGAGCAGGGTACAGGTCTCGGCCACTGACACAGAAGGGTGCCGTGAGCTTGTGGAGGTGTCTTCGTGTGTGCCCCAATAATCTCACCCGTTACAGGATGACCTGATTGACTATAAATATAAGAACTATCCAAGCTGTTAGAAGCAAGCAGACGCCTGCCATACTGACACGGACAGATCACCATTCTTCTTCTCAAGGCAGAGTAGCCACATTTGAAAGCTTGGACTATCTGCTTCACATGTGCTTCACTGTGCACATGTGGATGTAGGGAACAAACGGCAGAGCATGTTTTATAAGATTCCTATGTAAGACCATTTAGGTAAGACACACTGGCCCAAGGATTCAACAGTAACTTTAAAACTACGATGCTGTGGTGAACTCGTCAGTCGGAGTAATCATCAGGATGCCATCACACGAAGAAGAAGGTACTACAATGTATATTTGTTCCTACATCAGAACTCTTTACTTAACGAATTCAGTTCTGTTATGTTCATCCCGTGAAATTGTTGGAGCACCTCTGCTGACACCTCCACAATTCTGCGCCGTCTTCCTCAGTACTTGAGGTTGCTTTATGTGCCTCTGTGGGTCGTTTGTTATATGTATGTTGTCTTCAAATCGTTTTCTTGAACGTCCTCGCCTTTGCTTGCCCTGAAGTATAGTGTTTGCAATGCCCTTGGATCTCGATACGTGCCCATTTTAAGTCAGCTTTCGCCATTTGATCGTTGAGAGCAAGGTCGTCGTACAGTCCACTTGCATTTTCGATTCTTTGTCATACTTCATTATTTGTGATACGGTCTTTGTAGGCGACATTTAGGAGTCTTCTCAAACATTGTATCTCCATGGTCTGAATTCTTTTCTGGGGGTCTACTCTTTTGCAGCCGTAGAGAAATATGGAAAGAACCAAGGAGCGCATTAGTCTGACCTTAATGGCCAAGGAGACTCGTTTATCTTTTCATATACGTTTCAATCGAGAAAGCGCTGTTGTTGTGTGTGCTATTCTGGACAGGATCTTTGGTTTAGATCCGTCATTTCTGATTGTTAATCCCACATATTTAAAGTGGTTCCCTGTTTCAAGCTCCTGCCCCTTTGCTTTGATCACAGTGTTGATTCCTTCAGTGTTGTTCGTCATCAAGTGTGTATTGTCTGCGTGTATCTCCACGCCATAACTCTGTGCTGTTACATCCAGTCTTCGGATCAATTCCCGAAATTATGTCTCAGTCCTCGACAGGCCGTCAACGTCGTCCGCAAATTATGTGTTGATAATTATGTGATTTTATCTTCCTTCTGTCACGACATTTTGACATTTCATTGATCAAAATGTCAGCCACTATCCACTTCCAGTAATCCTGCTGCCGCTGTTTTCCTGACCGGGTTGTCAGCTCTTTCATTACCACAAATCCCTGCATGGCCAACAACATCCTGCAATTAATACCACTTTAGATTTCTTTTTCTTCTCTTTTTTCTTTTAAATTGTTATTTATGAGTACGTATGCCGAGGCACATGTTATTGATTCATTTATTTAACAACGCATACTTCTTCTGGCAATGAGTGAAACAAGTTTCTGAGTCAAGTGCTACACCATAGGAACGAAGTGGTCGACTCAGTATTTCTGTCTCAATGGATATGGATGGTTATATAATAACATAATTGGAAAGATAAGAACATGCAACACGTAATAAATGAGCGATACGGGAAGTTCTAACAACATGGTAAAGACTGATCATACCGGAGCGTCTGAATGGAAGTGTGATTGAGCACTCGCTTTGCCGACACATGTACCAGGTTTTATCTCTGGTAAGGACACTCTCCGACTGCCTAGCTGTAAACTGGTACATGGAAGGAAAGGTCACGACTCATAACACATTTGATATTTCATGATGTCTTAAATTCTAATTTCTTAACTTCTCTGTCTGGTTTCCGATTACCTTTATTATACCATTCTTTCACATATAATGTACTATAATTATATTATTCCATTCTTTCACATATAATGTACTATAATTATATTATTCCATAAATTGGGAGATCTCATGAAAGATAGCAGAGTGGGCTGGCTCAGTTTCAGCTATAGTAATCCCATACTGCAACAGATGCACAACGAGAGGGCTGGAGATCACACCACCAACAGCGGGATGTCTCCAGCCATGGCTACCAGGTGTGAGAGCTATGGAAAACTGATGCAGATAGACTCAGCGTTACCCAACAAACGATGGAGCCAAGAACAGTGTAGATCTTCCTTCATGACCAAATCCGCAGCGAAGAGATCAGAAGTTGAACGTCCTTCACTGACATAATAAATGTCGCGCTGTTAGAAATATACAGATGGGCCGGTCATGTAGTGCGCATGTCGCCTAACAGGGACACGTGGAGTGACGTCCTGATGGCCCTAGAATTTCAGACGCCAATCGGACAACCGAGCTTAGGTGAAGAATTGACCGGAAGGAGGCCCTGGGTCCAACATGGTACATCAAGTCAAAAGAACGAAATGAGTTTCCTCAACATTTGCCTACCTGGCATCAGACACAAGTCACGTGGCTGGATAAATTTCAAGATTGAGTGATTGCAGAAATATATTATTGAACACCTTATAATTAGTACACGTAATATCCGTCATGGATGACTATAGGTTGGTGCGACCTTGAAATGCACTTGACTAAACTTGTTGCTCTTCTTTCTCCGTGCAGCAGTGTAGCTTCATTTCTCCGTGCTGTAGTGCTCCTTACAAACCAGTCTGAAGTGCTTTTCAGGGCACATCTCAACTTATGTCGGTCTGCAGCTTCCTCTTCCTAGGTTGTCAGTTCCTGGTCCAGTGCCGTCAATCAATGACGTCACTATCTCTACCCTGAAAACCTGTGTAATGAAGGTTATTCTTGGCTGCCCTCCGCCTCACTTGCCATATTTTAGTCTGTCATGACGTCCTAGTCTGTCAGGACGTCCTGGTCTGTCAGGACGTCCTGGTCTGGCCCAACGGACCTCAGATTGTGGTCAAGATATTCATCTTCTTCTTCTTCTTCCTATTATTATCATACGTTTTGTCTCATCATCCGCTGCCTTCAGTAGCACCTCTTATCTGTTAGGTGATCTTTAGATTATTTCGATAAACCAAATCTCAATAGCTTCCAAATTTCTTTCTTCTCTCTAGTTTCAAGTTCATGTCTCCGAACCATGCAATACCACTGACCACATTACTAATTCTTAAACTGACGGATATGCTTCTAAATTTTGAAGTAACTATTCTCCGATTCTATTTGAACTCTGTTTTTATCACTGCGATTCTAGCTCTTATATCTGTATGGCTACAGACCTACTCTGTAATGATTTGCGCGAAATATGAGAATTGGTTTACTTGCTCAATCCATTGACCTTCTGTAATTAGATTTGCTATTTGTGGTTCTCTAGTGAGGATCGGGGATGTCTTAAGTAGACTTACAACACATGATGATGATGATGTGGAGGACATTGTGAAGAATAGAAACGTATCAGGATTGTATCTTATATGCAAGAACATCACAGGTCTAGAGGGATAGGGAAGTTGTTGGTCGTTTAGGCCCTACACGAGGGCCGCAATTGTGTCAGACTCTCAATTCTGGCTAAGGAAGGTAACGAAGGACTGACATTGTCGTGAATGGATATCGGTCATATAGACATCACATATTAGCGGGCATAGAGACATCACATATTAGCGGGCATATAGACATCACATATTAGCGGTCATATAGACATCACATATTAGCGGTCATAGAGACATCACATATTAGCGGGCATATAGACATCACATATTAGCGGTCATAGAGACATCACATATTAGCGCGCATAGAGACATCAAACCTTGGCAGTCAAAGAGACATCACATATTAGCGCGTATAGAGACATCCAACCTGGGCGGGAATAGAGACATTAAGCTTTGGCGGTTGGCCATTAAGACATCAAACTTAATTGGTCGGTTATAGAGACATCAAACCTTAGTGCTGGGTCATAGAGACATCCAACCGTAGTGGTCGGTCATTGAGACATCAAACCTTAGCGGACATAGAGAACTCAAACTTTGGCGGTCAGCCATTAAGACATCAAACCGTATTGGTCGGTCATAGATACATCAAACCTTGGTGGTTGGTCATAGAGACATCAAACCTTATCGGGCATAGAGACATTAAACCTTAGTGGTCGGTCATAGAGACAACAAACCTTATCGGTCATAAAGACATCAAACCTTGGTGGTCGGTCATAGAGACATTAAACCTTAGTGGATATAGAGATGAAAAGTCTTCCCAGTCTGCACCGGTTATGCTGGAGTTAGCGGCAATGAAAGAACTGACGTTCTGGCCTGTAAGAAACCAGCAGTAGTGATATTTGAAGACAATCAATGACTTCCTACTGGTTGGTGACACTGCAGTCCACATTTAGCAATCTGGCGTTTCTCCAGCACGTAATGGATCCTGGAAGACGGCGCAAATGTGTGTGCTACATACGAGCTGCTGAAGCCATCAGTATACATCTTTCGTCATTTTCTGAAATTGACAAGAGGAACTATGGATCTTCCTATGTGTTCATATTTTCAAAATGCGATATTAACAGGTACATTTCAAATTGTATTCTCAGGGGACGGCGTGGTCTACTGGTTAAGTGGCACGGCTCACAACCCGAAGGTGCTGGGTTCGATCCCCATCACAGCACCGGCCGTTACCCCGGGGAAGCAAACCCTTAGAAAATGCAGGCGGAAGCAGACCCTTACATAAAATGCATGCTGAAGTCGGATGCACTGGGCCAACAAACGCAAAAACAAAAACCAAAAAAAAACATGGTATTCTTCATTTCTGCTAACGCTTTCCTTATTTTTACAGATTAGTCCAAGAATCATACAATGGTTCATTCAGTGGTCACCATTGCCCTGACGGCCCTCCTGTTAGCAGGGCTGCTGGTGGCTCAGGATCTGACATCTGAGCAGAATGCTGCACTAGACAGAACAGTCAGGGAGGTGATGAGATGTGCAAATATCCCGTCTCTCAGCCTAGCATTTGTCTGTAAGTGATGCTTAACTTGACTTAATGTCTTAATATTGTTTAGAAGACTTTACATAATTTATATACAACCAACTTCTCACTGCAGTCGTGTAGTGTCGTCACAAAGTTGCCAGCGAATCATTGGAATGTTCATGCCGCAGAAGTCTCCCCAGCGCGGTCATAATGGTGATGGAGGGGTTTGCACTGTTGACAGCGGGTCATGCTTGATCAAGGTCGTTGGTTTGACTACCTCTGTCTGGTTGATGCACCTCTCCCTCTGCTCACTCCACCCATCGTTTACTTGTAAATTGGCTGTCACTTGGGTAAGAGCACTGATCAGGAACAGATTATGCTGCATTAAAATGCCCATTAAAACGGGATGTATATAGCAAATTTCTAGTAATATTGCCGGCAAGGCATCACACATCATATCATGAAGGTACTCATTGTAGCGGGTAGCGACGTCTGGGCTAGACGTCCGGCTCATTAAAGGAAAGTGAAGCGTCTGATATAGCCTCTCATTTCCAAGTGTAGATGATCACCCCTGGATTCACTGTTCGGCTTGCCGTTCAGGAGCTGCCATGCCAATCGCTGAGCTAGTGCCAAATTGGCATGCTTTGCATTCCTTTGGATTACACCAGCGAGGCCAAGAGGTGATCCTGCAGTTTGGGAAGCACACACATTATCTCTAGTATACATAGATACATACACACATTATCTCTAGTATACATCAGTGCATACATACATTATCTCTAGTATACATCAGTGCATACACACATTATCTCTAGTATACATCAGTGCATACACACATTATCTCTAGTATACATCGATGCATACACACAATATATCTAGTATACACTACCTTTCACACAAACGTGTGCAGCTAAACATACATGTACCATTTTCGTATGCGGCAACATGCGGCACCGAGGACTTCGTCTACCTGAGCAGCAGTCACGACATCCCCAGTAGAATGGATCGGGCAGCTTCATCCATGCGCTCGCTCAACAGAGTGTGGTTTCAGGGGAGGTTATCCCTGGAGACCAGGCTACGTATTTACTCCTCCTGTATTGTCCCCTTTCTCCTGTGCGGTTCCGAGACAAGGACACCACTACAGCGGGACCGCAGCGTCTTGAGGCCTTCCACCTGCGCATCCTCGGGATTGTCTGGCACGACATGACTTCCAACAGTGAAGTAGCTCGACCTACTCGACCATTGATCACCGACGATTCTCCCGCATCGGTCACGTTGTTCGCATTTCCCTAGACGTCCCAGCCCACAAGTTGATCCGGCAGGCTATAGGGGCAAGAGACGGGAAAAGGCTGGGCATCCTGGAGTCATCCTCGGATCTGCCCTCGCAAAACCTGGCTAACACAGATCGCCACCTTCCCAGCAGAACTGGACGAGGACATCATACGTGGTCAGGAACATGTTCATTCGACGGACCTTGGTCGCATAAGCCGTACTATTGTATATTGTATTGTATTGTATTGTATTGTATTGCATTGCATTGCATTGCATTGCATTGCATTGCATTGTATTGCATTGCATTGCATTGCATTGCATTGCATTGCATTGCATTGCATTGTATTGTATTGTATTGTATTGTATTGTATTGTATTGTATTGTATTGTATTGTATTGTATTGTATTGCATTGCATTGTATTGTATTGTATTGTATTGTATTGTATTGTATTGCAACATAAGCATGTATGCTTAAAAACAATAATTGACGACAAAGAGAATGCCGATAAACATTACAACAATTTTAAATGGAAGAAACATGATCATCATCAGCTATAAATAACACTTGAGCAGAAAATGTTATGGAGAAGCAGCCTGTTACACCCCCGCACACGTGTGACCCTTCGCGAGCGATCATGGGCTTCACGTTCAGGTCACGTGCATCAGTTAATGGAAACAAGTGCTAATAACGTGAGAATATTTTGGGATATTTGTTTTCAGTTGGCCATGAAAGATGTTTCTGTCATTATCTTATGGTGATGAGTACATCGCTCGCACATCCTGATTATTAGTCTACTGTCAAACCATTTATCTATTGACCGAACATCTTACGGCGACCAATGATCTGATGTCAGTTATTATCTCTGTCTGGGGAAAAAAACATGAAAACAAACTTGTAAAAGTTGATTTAGGTTGAGTTTAATCAAAATTTAAAAATGGGTATGGTCAGATACCGCACCGAGACGAGAACACAAACAAAACCTACGTTACGACCAATAGGCCTTCATCAGGGACAACAATACTTAACTAACAAATCAACATATAAGAAAAAAATGGTCAACTCATCTGTTTCTGATAGTGGACCCAGTCTGTCTAAGCGACCGGTAGGGCCAGATGCTTGACAGAAACTGAATCAGAGCGGTCAAACACAAAGTGGGGGAATGTGCCGGATAAGCCAATGGTGGCCATTAAATAGTGGTCCAGATGGGAGAACAAAGAGAAGGCAAAATAAGCCGAGGGGGGGGGGGGCATGAGATTGATATAGGAGGGGGGGTGAGAACTGGTAGAAGAATGGGGGGGGGCGGGGCAAAGGAAGACAAATAGATGGGGGCCAGTGTGAGGGTTAAAGAAAAAGTATGGAGGATATTAGTGCCATGTGGTTGGAGACAGCCCATACTAGAGATAAGTCGGTTCTCAAGGGCGAATCGATGACGATCGTCAGAGAAGCACGAAACTAGACCAGTGACACTGACGTCAGCCATACCCCGGTGCTCAGGACCATTTAAGTGGCTCCCGCAGTTCCATACCAGTTTCCCTAATGTATATCATACCACACTGGCGGCAGATGATGGAATAGATGAGGTTACGAGATTTGCATGTGAACCCCTCTTTGATGAAGAATTCTGCCTTAGGAAAGGTGATGGAGCGAGAAGGGATGACATGAGGGCAGGTAACACAGCCACGTGAATTGTTGCACGGCCTGGTGCCTGGGAGGCTATGAGGGCTGGTGTGTAGGCGACTACTGATCAGCAAGTCTCTCACGTTCCTGTCTCGTTTGTAGGCGACAAGGGGGGGATGGGGAAAAACTCTGTCAGCAACTAGTGCATCCTTTTGGTTCTTGCTCTTCCCTTCTGGTCGTCAGAACAACGATATAGTGACTCTTGTACAACGATATAGTGACTCTTGTATACATGTGTAAATACTGCCAAGGAAAACGACAGAACGACAACACACACGCGAAAGAGAAACAATGGCAGAAGAATTAAATTGTAGTTCTAATTAGTATCGAGACAAGAGAAATATCGAGACGTAGGCTGTTCTGGATCAGGTGGCAGGTCAAAATACCTAACTCTGAAATTGTTAGCAATACTAACATGTTGAACATTCATACACTCTAGCTGGGCTACCATGGACGGGACACAAGTCAGCGAAAGCATTCTACCCGACCCGAAACAATAATACTCACAACAATCCCACTGCCGGCTCATGTGTTCCAATTCTGTGGCAAGGTTTTTTTATAGCCTTAATTGAACACATTTCGCTTAGTCTGATGCTATCGCCATCTTTGCGTGCGATTGCCAACTATTATTGATATTATTAGTATCGCTATCCCCTGCATAGTTGTCCTCACACAATTCTCAATAGTCTCAGTTGTTATACCTTGCTCACCCGGCGACGTATTTCTTATGCTGTTCTTTATAGCTCGTTCTGTTGCTTGAATAGAACAAGTTCCAGATGAACTGCATTTGTTTGGGCAAATAATGATTTTCATTAGGGGCTTATCGGGTTGTGACAGAATTGTTGTTTACATCACTGTTTTCTGACATGCTCGTCAAATATTCAGGTTCCATTGTTGTCGTTAATGATTGAAGAAGGGTTGAAGTTCGTATCAATTAATATTATTAAATTGATAGTTTGAACAAATATAAAAGAAGGTCACTGATAAAACACAATCACCCACCGGAGGAGGTCGGCAGTTATAAAGAGGTCAAGAAAGCCATACAACAAAAGATGAGAGAGGCGAAAGAAGCGTGGATATGTGAGCAATGCACAAACATCGAAGAGGGACTAAACAGAAATGATGCTAAAGGAGCATACAAGGTTGTCAAAGAACTGATAACACCAAGACAAAGCAGGAACCTTATGATCCATGATAAAAGCGGCAAGTGCCTTATTGAAGAAAATGACGTACTGGCACGATGTACAGAGTACTGTTCCGAGCTATCTAACTATGAAGGGCGAAACAAACCTGAGAAAACAACACCCCCCCCCCCCTCCCAACACCAACAAATATAGAGGATAACTAACTGATAACGAAGGAAGGGGTAATTGCAGCGGTAAAGACATTGAGAAGAGGGAAGGCGGCCGGAGTGGACAATATACCAGCAGAGCTCTTACGAGCAGGTGGAGAGATAGTGGTGGAAGGCCTGACACACATCTGTAACAAAATTTGGGCGACAGGAAACTGGCCGGACTTATGGACGAAATCAATAGTTTTTCCGTTACATAAGTCTGGAAACCTAAAGCTGTGCCAAAATTACAGAACAATAAGTCTCATCAGCCACCCTAGCAAGGTCATGCTTAGATTAATCCTCGACCGATTGAAACCCAAGCAGAGAACATTATTGCCGAGGAGCAAGCAGAGTTCAGACAGGGAAGAAGCACTACAGAACAGATATTTAATTTAAGGCTGCTAAGCGAGAAATATCTAGAACAGCAGCAAACACTGTATCATGTGTTTGTGGATTTTAAGAAGTCGTTCTATAGGGTATGGCATAAAACGATTTGGGCAACCATGAGGATGTATATTATCAACGGAAATATTATAACGGTCGTTGGACACCTGTATGACAAGGCGTCTAGCGCAGTTCTTGTGAATGGGAGGCGAGGGGACTGGTTTCGCACATCAGTTGGTGTGAGACAGGGGTGTCCACTCTCTCTAACTCTTTTCAATATATTCCTTGAAGAAATGAGTGAGGCACTTGAAGGTCACGTTGGTACTGTCAAGATAGGGGGGGGGGGGGGGGCGAACGATTACCAACCTTTGTTTTGCAGATGATATCGACGGGTTGGCGGGTTCAGAAACAGAACTCCAGGAATGGGTCATTAGACTCGATAAAACAGCTCTTGGCTATGGTATGGAGATAAACGCTGGAAAGACAAAATTAATGACCAACAACGCCAAGGGCTTCAACAGCAGGATAAAAGCTAACGGCCAAGAACTCGAAGTGGTTGACCGTTTAAATATCTTGGGTCGATTGTCAGTGATGAAGGATCAAAATGTGAGGTGTTGGCCAGAATAGCACAGACAATAGCGGCGCTTACACGGCTTAACAAAATCTGGCAAGATAAATGGTTAGCACTATGCACGAAAATCAGATTAATGCGTACACTGGTCCTGTCAATATTCCTCTATGCATTTGGGACATGGACAGTTACAGCTGACCTTCAACGAAGGATACAGGCCTTGGAGATGAGATGTTTCCGAAAACTTTTAAACGTCACGTACAAAGATCGAGTTACAAATGAGGAAATACGAGATAGAATTACAACAACAATGGGGCCTATTGAAGACGTCTTGGCAACTGTCAAAAGAAGAAAACTCACTTGGTACGGTCACATATCGAGATCAAATGGTCTTGCAAATACAATCCTCCACGGAAAGGTGCATGGCAGACGACGAAGAGGCCGGCCCAAAAAGAGATGGGAGGACAACATAAAAGAATGGACCAATCTCCGACCAGAAAAGTCACAGGCAGCGGCATCTGACAGAGAGGGATGGCGTGGAGTTGTAAGGATGTCTTCATGTGTGCCCCAACGACCTCACCGGTTACGGGATGACCTGACCTGACCTCGTGTGATTTTGTTAAATGAAATTATAGACGTTTCCTCAATTTTTTTCACCATTTTCTTTGCCGAATTTTCATGATTTGTTTGGTATTTCGTCTGGTTTTTTGGAAAGAAATATGATCTGTTTGGATTTTGTCCTTCCAAAACATCTTTCAGAATTTCTTTTTAATGCAAATAGATTATTTGGCTTGAAGATTCCGCCATTCTCTATATCACATCCACAGTTCTTTATCCCAGATCTCACATTGAGTGTGGAGGTCAAGGACATTTAAAGAAGTCGCATCCAGAGTTTGTGTCTCAGTTTCCAAACTTTTTGTCCCCCAAACTTTCATTTCACCCTATATGACATCATTGATAAATAACATTACCCCGCCCCCGCCTCCTCCCCTCGCGTTATGGACTAGTTATCTAATTTTTCCAGGATGCATGCATTCATCTTTCCAAACTCATCAAATAATCGATTTCCTCATTCCTCAAACAGCCTTTGATCCCCGAGTATTGCACAAGAAAGGCTACGGGACGCACGATCATGGAGGACAGAAACACGTTGACACCAGAAGCGTGTTCTGCATAGGCGGTGCTACCCAGGCCTTTACATCAGTTTTACTGGCGAAACTTCTGGACCACAACCCAAAGTGAGTAATGTTGAGACGTTTGTTAATGAACTAATGAACTAAGTGAAGGCGATCGGTTAACACATCCTCTGAGAATGCCGTGGTCGAGATCTCGGTGCAGGAGTCCTTCACATTTGTATCACAAATGTCCTCTAGCAACCAGCTACACATTTACACTTCTGTAGGCTAGTTTGTGACAAAGATTAGGTAGCTTGTTCATTTAGCCTTGTCGTAAAATGAATGTTTTACAGCCTCTGGGTGACTGTAGAGGCCACATTGTGTACAGGACTAACATGCTCTATAACTCAGTGCTGGCACGACCTATAACTCAGTGCTAACATACTCTATAACTCAGTGCTAACATACTCTATAACTCAGTGCTAACATACTCTATAACTCAGTGAAAGCACGATCTATAACTCAGTGCTAACATACTCTATAACTCAGTGATAGCACGGTCTATAACTCAGTGATAGCACGATCTATAACTCAGTGATAGCACGGTCTATAACTCAGTGCTAACATACTCTATAACTCAGTGATAGCACGGTCTATAACTGAGTGCTAACATACTCTATAACTCAGTGATAGCACGGTCTATAACTCAGTGCTGGCACGGTCTATAATCTAATGATAACATGCTCTAGGGGTGGTCACCCTTGAGCAGGTCTCAACTCAGGAGCCAGTCGTTTATGTCTCAGGCTCATGTCTTCCAGTCTGATAGTAGTCTGTGATAGTAGGTCGTGAATGTTGTACTTTTCTAGTGAATCTCGCCAGCCGACCCCGAGGTCTCATTTTGTCGCGCGGGTAACACTTGGTGGTTCTGGTATTCCATCTTACATCTTGTTTTCTTGATATATGAGCAGCTCAGCGGTGTTTCGAATGGTTGACGTACTGTAGGACATCTTTGATGTGTACATTCTCCGGATGTCGCTATTGTGTAGTTCCCTCTGCCGCTGTTGTCTGAGAGTTTTCCCCACGAGGCGTCTTTCAAGAGCTGCGTGTGCTGTTCTCAGTTGGTTCTCTGCTCCTCTAGTTAGAGACCACGTTTCGCTACCATAGCAGAGCGCTGTCAGGACTACCGAGGCGAAGATGTCCGCACGTATTCTGTTGTCATGATGGATTTGAAAGCTGCCCAGTCCGCCCGTTTCCGTCTGGTGAACTCAGGTTATTTGTTGTTCTCCATGTTGAGGAGCCTCCTAGATAGACATTTTGGTCAGCGTCCTCTATGGGCGTTCCACTCAAGAGAATTGGGTTGGGCTCTGCACCAGTCACGTATGCCGTATTCGAGGAAGCCAGCAAACTTATGCATTCGTTCCCATCTTTTGCAGTGCTTTACCAATGCGGATCTCTTGCAGCTCGTTATAAAGTTTCTCTTTCTTTTTTTTTCTTTTTTTCGGTCTCGTTTCTTGTGGCATAGCATTGAATGATATTGATATTTAATTATTGTTTTCTTGGTCTTAAAGCTTTCACTCATAATTATATGACTAATAGCTTCCCACTTTACGAGCTCCCTATGTACCTTTCTCGCAAGCGATAGTGTCATCGCCTTTGTGTGTGGTCCTTGTACCCCTCGTTTGCCGAGTAAATATTCACATCCCCGGTTGTCAGTCTCATCTTTCTCGATTGTGTCCATCTTGTTTCGCCAATGAACTTGTCAGATTAACAGTGTTACACGTACAACTGTGACTCGGACTACTAGCTGATGACTGGAGGTACGACACATAAATAAGGCGAGAGGTGACCATATTGATACGGAAGGAGCAAAAGGCGGGATTTAGGAAACCGAGAATTTGGGTAGAGCTTTTCACAAGGCTATACCATTATGTTCCATTTGAAATTGAACTAGTGTCAATGTGAATGAATGGTGGTCTTTCTACATTAGCGAAACAAGAGAGAAAGAAATATTGCTTACAGTTTCAGTAATAAAGCCTGCTGAGAATGACAACAAACTGAGTCGGTCAATTCAGAATTAGTAACGAAGAAAGTGGTCGTGATGTGTTACAAACTCCTGGGATACAATCCAGAAGAGAGTGACTCGGTTCAGTTCAGGCAGGTCGAAAGCAGCTCCCCCAGAGCGAGAATTCTAACCTGAACTCTCAGGGAGCACCTTCTCTCAGAATGGGGGCAACACGAGCACCAGAGGGGAACATTCCCAGGGGTTGGGAATAGTTTTCTTTCACGGGGCAGTTACAAATACAGAAGTTGCAGACTGTCAGAAACCAGCCAGTCACGCCGCACCGCCAACTGCCGAAGTCCTCGACGAGACCTCGCGATTAGATAGTTTGTTTACGTGAAATTTTGCATAATAATATAAGAAATCTAGGAAGGACGTCAAAATCGGGTTATAGTTCCACGGGTTTCAGCCAGCTCAAGCTGACATTCCCTTAGTTAGACAAATTTAGTTATAGTTAGTTTAGTTTGATAAAGTTGTAAATGATTAGATTTGTAATCAATGAATTATCTTATGTTTTATTATCCACAAAATCTCAGTGGTTTCTGTGTTGTTGTTGTTATTGTGCTAGAAGAAGTGAAATAGGTCACTAACCGTCACAGAGAAAGGTCAGAGCGATAATAAGAAGAAGAACAATGTCATGTATAGGTTAATTTGGTTAATTTGGTTAATTTGGTTAATTTTGTTAATTTGGTTAATTTGACCAGGATTGGCAGTCACAACTTGAACGTAAAAAATGTGAAAGTGTTTTCTGATATACGCCTATATTGAAGACTTGAATATAAAAAGGCGAGTGAATGGGGCCATTCGTCATTATTGTAGACCTGAATATAAAAAGGCGAGTGAATGGGGCCATACGTCATTATTGTAGACCTGAATATAAAAAGGCGAGTGAATGGGGCCATACGTCATTATTGTAGACCTGAATATAAAAAGGCGAGTGAATGGGGCCATACGTCATTATTGTAGACCTGAAAATGAAAATAGGATTGTAATTGGTACCATGCGCTAATTTGGTAGACTTGTACGTGTAAAAGAGGAAGTCATTTATTCCATATGCCAAGATTCTAATAAAGCAAAGTAACCCATAGCATTATTGCCGTAGGGGAGTGTGATATGTTATCGATCTGACTTTTCAAAGGCTTACCTATATGAGGGCGGTAGCCATCTCCTCTCCCTCGCTGCTTTTACTTCCCAGACTGAACCGATACCCTTTAAAGGCTTGGTCGACCCGGGAGCTATTACAGTCTTAAAAAACAGTTCCTCCTCAACTGGGGAATGAACCCAGGTCGTGAACTCCCCTTCCACTCAAATGAGAAGCCAGCTCGCTAACAACTGTGCCAACATATTTCAGACATTATAAAATATTAAACAGCTACTGACTTTTTCATTTTAAAAAAAATTAAGTTTAGGGAGTTTTTGCAATTTAGACGATGTTTTATTTTTTCCTTTCTCCGTTCCTGGTCTGTCTCAGTTTGAAAAGTGTTTAATGTCTAAATAAATTACTAAACTAACGTTTTATAGAAAAAAATTATTGAATGAATATCAAGGACACATGCTCAGAAACGAGATTATTCAGTTGATGAAGAAGTGATAAGTTTAATTTAGGTGGTACCTTGGTCGAGTATTCATTAACTAACGATGACACAATGCCATACATTACCAGAGCTACTTCAATAATGTATACACGTTCTTTGGGGTCTCTCAATTCTGTTAGAGCGTGCCACAAAACTCTGTGCATCCTGACTTATGTGTGTGTCTCTCCCAAGCGTTACGTGCCCTTGATTTTTATTTTAAAAAGATGGTTTGAAGGTGAAACGAAACGAAATATTGCGTCCTGTATAGGATCTATAGATGCTGAATAAGAACAACATACTGAAGTGATTTACCGAGAGGTGTGGTCTCTGAGTGATTCTGCATTGAGAAATATTTGGTGGAGGGGCTGACTTGTGAGTGGGTGTATAGAAACACGTTGGTGAATGTTGTATGTATAAAGTAGGCTGGCAAAGAAACAACATGTAAAGATTGCATTTGATAGATCCATGCAATGATGGATGGATGGGATAATTTGATGAATGGATGGGATTATTTGATGAATGGATGAGATTTGCAAATAAATGGACGGATGGATGAGTGTATGGATGTATAGATTGACGATAGTCAGCATAGATCGGTAGATCAGTAAAGATGGATTTAGGGATGGATGGCTCATAGATCTGCTGTAGAAAACGATTCTGAAATAGCTACTGTGAAACAGTAACGATGGATAAACAGTGCACTTTCCACGACATGAGCACAGATAGCGTACCGTTGTTGGATGAAGCGGTACAGACAAATTGTTACACAGATAGCATACCGTTGATGGGTGAAGCGGTACAGTCAATTTGTTATACATCATTTAATGTTGATGGATGCAGCAGGGCCTCCACAAGCCTACTGTTAGAAGAGCAACATGACCTTCAGTGAAGATCATGCCCGAAAAATGGATCGCTCAAATGCCGACCAAAGATAATACGATTCATGCAATGTCAAATGACTATTTTGATGGTTTATATGAACATCACTTATTCCTGTTATATTTTAATTATGCATTTCTCGTTGCTGGTCTTGCGTCAGTCGACGGCCTGCATTCATGTCTCGTAACATGCTATCCTACACACGCGCAGACCTCACAACGTAACATGCTATCCTACACACGCGCAGACCTCACAACGTAACATGCTATCCTACACACGCGCAGACCTCACAACGTAACATGCTATCCTACACACGCGCAGACCTCACAGCGTAACATGCTATCCTACACACGCGCAGACCTCACAGCGTAACATGCTATCATACACACGCGCAGACCTCACAACGTAACATGCTATCCTACACACGCGCAGACCTCACAACGTAACATGCTATCCTACACACGCGCAGACCTCACAACGTAACATGCTATCCTACACACGCGCAGACCTCCCAGCGTAACATGCTATCCTACACACGCGCAGACCTCACAGCGTAACATGCTATCCTACACACGCGCAGACCTCACAACGTAACATGCCATCCTACACACGCGCAGACCTCACAGCGTAACATGCTATCCTACACACGCGCAGACCTCACAACGTAACATGCTATCCTACACACGCGCAGACCTCACAACGTAACATGCTATCCTACACACGCGCAGACCTCACAACGTAACATGCTATCCTACACACGCGCAGACCTCACAACGTAACATGCTATCCTACATACGCGCAGACCTCACAGCGTAACATGCTATCCTACACACGCGCAGACCTCACAGCGTAACATGCTATCCTACACACGCGCAGACCTCACAGCGTAACATGCTATCCTACACACGCGCAGACCTCACAGCGTAATATGCTATCCTACACACGCGCAGACCTCACAGCGTAACATGCTATCCTACACACGCGCAGACCTCACAGCGTAACATGCTATCCTACACACGCGCAGACCTCACAGCGTAACATGCTATCCTACACACGCGCAGACCTCACAGCGTAACATGCTATCCTACACACGCGCAGACCTCACAACGTAACATGCTATCCTACACACGCGCAGACCTCACAGCGTAACATGCTATCCTACACACGCGCAGACCTCACAACGTAACATGCTATCCTACACACGCGCAGACCTCACAGCGTAACATGCTATCCTACACACGCGCAGACCTCACAGCGTAACATGCTATCCTACACACGCGCAGACCTCACAGCCCCAATACGTCATACATGCACTAGATCTTCTCAACCCGCTCAGGCCGCTGCCAACAATGTCAACGGTGTACAGCCTTTCAAATGTGGACCCGATAACGCTATTCCTATAAACATGCAGCCCACATTTGGTCGAATACAATTTAGATTACTCGATTTTCAATGGGCATATTGTCAGTACATGACAGATCTGAGAAAAGAAGTTGCATGTATTAAGTCGTATTTTGTTATGGTGAGAAGCGTGTGTAGTGGACCAGCCTCACAGATCAAGACTGAGAAGGAAATTTAGCAAATCAGATCAAACTTCTCTCTACCTAATTGCAAATTGTTACATGACAACTATTAGAGTTAGGACAAAGCAGATCAAATGGAAACTAGTTATCTTTGCTGTTGAAATGGCTGTATTTACTGTCTGATGTTGCGCGACATGGAGGTCTTTGACTACCATTCGTCGGCACACACCAGTTGCAGAATCACTGTTCGTAGTTAACACGACCTCTTGTCATGCACAAAGGCATTTAGAACAATTGGCACTATATCAATTTTGGCAGATACCTCTCAGGAAAGTGGTTGTTTACCTAGGTTACCACTGCAAAAGTTCAGCAGCTAACAGTACTGACGAGAGGTGGTTACGCCCTTATTTATCTCTCCTAAATTAGCTAGAATGTGTAACGGCACGCTGAACACATCTATTGAGACGCAGTACTGCTCTAAGACAGTGGATCTCAAACGTGCATCCCTGAGCTGCACTTTTAGCCATACCTATTTTAAAAAATTGCTAATGCATATAATTTCAAAAATTACACGAATCAGAGCTTCATTTATAAGAGTTTACCAGGCAAGCAAGTGTCACCAGCACCCTGCCTACACAGACTAGGTGAGGCGGCTAAGAACCTTTCACGTGAGATGCCAGCGCACAATCCTGGGAGTTGGGTGGAAGAACACGATCACTTACGTAAATGTGTTGGAGAGAACAGGCACTGTGACGGTTATTCCCATGTTTAGTCTTCGAAGGATTCGATGGCTAAGACACACAATTGGGGGACGGAGGCTGGCAGAATACCAAAGGATCTTTTCTATGGGAAATCATAGTTGGGAAAGAGGTCTTGGGGTGGACCACTATTTTTGTGTAATTGTGTGTGCAAGATGAATATGAATGATGCAGGCTTTGATTTGTAATCAAGGGAACAGGGCGTCATGGATCGTGTTGGATGGAGAGCAGGATTACGCATGGAATATGGACAAATGAGATAATGTTTCTGTTTCTAAGAATCGAAGTCACATACCCATAGTTGCTCGGTCTCTCTCAGGAAATGGTGCAGGGTCTGGATGCTGATGGTCCCTGTAGCTCGCTGGTTGTACACTTCCCTGCTCCATCCGGTCATGTGCCCCACTCCCCTATCGTTTGATTTCGAAACTTTGCAGTCTGTGGATTGCTAATTTATTTATTTTGGTGTGCTCCAAAAGCGGTCGTTGATTGCTTTCAAAATGTAATTTTTATCCAACACTAACGTGCCATTATGGGAACTTATGAAGTCAAACATCAGCTCTTTCATTGCCCTGGACCCCAGCATGACCAGGACAGTAGATCCATGTCAAAGAAGATACTGACTGAAGATAGATTAAGGACACAGCTTTTGAGAAAACACCACACCAAGCGATGACGCAATCAGTCCTGATTTTCTTTGCACACACTGTGGAAGACGCTTCTTTGATCGGATTAGTCTTACGAGTCATATTGGTTATTGTCATGGACTGTAGTTACATCCTTTTTTCAAAGCACAACTTACTATCGTCTGACAATACAGAGTGTATATACGGGATATGTATATCAGAGCCTTAATGATAATAATTATCTCTACAATAGTAATTTATACCAGAGCTTATAAATGAATATGCGCTACAAGTATTATCCAACGCTTCTTTATAATCGTCTGATCAGCACAGATTGTAGAGTGCTTCTCACTACCCATTTACTGAGCTGAAATGCTCTATCTCGGAACGCTCCAGCCTGTCCAGTTGAAATTGATACCTCACTTGACAAATTTAACTGATCGACCTACACAGATGAAGCAATGTGAGATGTAGTAAAATGAAGTATTCAACACTTTACCATCGATGGCACTGCTACATTTAGATGATATTTTCCTTTCTTCTCTTTATATATAATATTAGAACGAGCTTTTGTATGCCAGAACTCCATTTAGTTCCTGAAAGTTCTTTCAGGTTTCTTGAACGAATTAAAAAAAAAACAACACCGACCTGAAACTCTTGATATATATAGTCAGTGCTAAATCAACAAGTCAGACGTCGGGGATGACGTGTTATGGACGTCATCGTACAAGGTCTAGTTTGTCCAGGTCAGGGGTCGGGGATGACGTGTTAGCGATCTTATTGTACTTTATTGTACCTTATTGTACAAAAACATGTTTGCACGACAAATATTGTGTACATTACAAGAATGACGCAAGTATCATCACCTTTTTGGTTGGTCCTAAGACTGGTTGTGAGGTTGTCTGAGCATATCTCTCCATTTGAACATATCCTCTGCAGCTCTCTGACCTAATTTCGCACTGATGTCTCTTCATGACTGAGCCATGAGCCTTAGTTGCCCCTTCCTCTTTTCATCTGGATTTTGCTTTCAGTATTATGTCACATATTGTGTCCTAGCCAACTGAATTGGTTTTCCTATTATTTTCAATATTTGTGTTTGTGCGCAACAAATAGGTGTCCATAATCCAAACATTAGGTTAATTCAAAACATCTCTGAAAATCAAGAGGCATTATATCAATCAAAGAAAAACAAGCAGATCCAGATTCAATGCGCGGGAATGGATGAGGCACTAACCCAGAAACTGAAGTCCAAGCACATAGAGCTGTCGTTGGTGCAACCATTTTCCACGCTTGCAAGACGGAGTACGGTAGTCGTGCCGGAAACCTCAATCACTTTCACGTGGACTGTCTATGCTGACTGCTCAAGATCAACTTTGCAGGACAGGGTACCGAACTGCGAAGTGCTCCAAAGTAATACAGGATTCGTTTTATTTTATTTTTTTTTGCGTTCGCCATATATCCCTAATCCCCAAGGCGGTGTGTGTTGCACTGTGGTTTTTATTTTGCACCTGTCGGCCCAGTGCATCCGACTTCTGCATGCATTTTATGTAAGAACCTTTCCTCCTGCATTTTCTAAGGGCTTGCTTCCCCGGAGTAACGGTTGGTGCTGTGATGAGGATCGAACCCAACACCTTCTGGTTGTGAGCTGTGTCACTTAACCACTAGCCCACGCCGCTCCCTACAGTGTTGTTTGAATTCACCTAGTCTCTATAGTACATATTCTGATTTGATCATGGAATAAGTTGTTCGGAGTTGTAAGAGGGGTGTTAAAGTCAAATGTACGAAGGTTAATGCCATCACATTTACTGATGATCAAGCCATAGTAGTGCTTTCAGTAGAAGAGTTGCAAAAGCTTCTTGAAAAAATTTACAGCACAGCCAAAGAGGTCGGCATGAAAATAAACATGTTGAAGACAAAGATAATGGTAAAGGGCCAATGAGAACAGGCTCATAATTATAATCACCAATGGCGAAATAATGAAAGTAGTACGGAATGTTGTGATATTTAAGGTTAACCATAACAGAAAACGTCAGCAATAAGACACAAATTAAGACAAGGATGGTATTGGCAAGAAAAGGCATTGTGAGGAGATCAGCTAACCTCAAAAAATAGGAAGAACTGAAGAAAACAATAATCACTTCTCATGTTTGGCCAATTACACTTTATCGAGTAGAAGCATGGACTCTAGCAAAGAAAGACGAAATAACGTTGGCAGTGTTTGAAATGTAGCGATACTGTGGAATAGAAAGAGTGAGTTGGACAAAAATAGTGAGTTGGACAGAAAGAGTGAGTTGGACAGAAAGAGTGAGTTGGACAGAAAGAAAGAGTGAGTTGGACAGAAAGAGTGAGTTGGACAAAAAGAGTGAGTTGGACAAAAATAGTGAGTTGGATAAAAATAGTGAGTTGGACAGAAAGAGTGAGTTGGACAGAAAGAGTGAGTTGGAGAGAAAGAGTGAGTTGGACAGAAAGAGTGAGTTGGACAGAAAGAGTGAGTTGGACAGAAAGAGTGAGTTGGACAGAAAGAGTGAGTTGGACAGAAACAGTGAGTTGGATAGAAAGAGTGAGTTGGACAGAAAGAGTGAGTTGGACAGAAAGAGAAAGTTGGACAGAAAGAAAGAGTTGGACAGAAAGAGTGAGTTGGACAGAAAGAGAAAGTTGGACAAAAAGAGAAAGTTGGACAGAAAGAGAAAGTTGGACAGAAAGAGAAAGTTGGACAGAAAGAGAAAGTTGGACAGAAAGAGAAAGTTGGACAGAAAGAGAAAGTTGGACAGAAAGAGAAAGTTGGACAGAAAGAGAAAGTTGGACAGAAAGAGAAAGTTGGACAGAAAGAGAAAGTTGGACAGAAAGAGAAAGTTGGACAGAAAGAGTGAGTTGGACAGAAAGAGTGAGTTGGAAAGAAAGAGTGAGTTGGATAGAAAGAGTGAGTTGGATAGAAAGAGTGAGTTGGATAGAAAGAGTGAGTTGGACAGAAAGAGTGAGTTGGATAGAAAGAGTGAGTTGGATAGAAAGAGTGAGTTGGACAGAAAGAGTGAGTTGGATAGAAAGAGTGCGTTGGATAGAAAGAGTGAGTTGGACAGAAAGAGTGAGTTGGACAGAAAGAGAAAGTTGGACAGAAAGAGTGAGTTGGACAGAAAGAGTGAGTTGGATAGAAAGAGTGAGTTGGATAGAAAGAGTGAGTTGGATAGAAAGAGTGAGTTGGACAGAAAGAGTGAGTTGGATAGAAAGAGTGAGTTGGATAGAAAGAGTGAGTTGGATAGAAAGAGTGAGTTGGACAGAAAGAGTGAGTTGGATAGAAAGAGTGAGTTGGATAGAAAGAGTGAGTTGGATAGAAAGAGTGAGTTGGATAGAAAGAGTGAGTTGGATAGAAAGAGTGAGTTGGATAGAAAGAGTGAGTTGGATAGAAAGAGTGAGTTGGACAGAAATAGAAAGTTGGACAGATAGAGTGAGTTGGATAGAAAGAGTGAGTTGGATAGAAAGAGTGAGTTGCATAGAAAGAGTGAGTTGGACAGAAAGAGTGAGTTGGACAGAAAGAGAAAGTTGGACAGAAAGAGTGAGTTGGACAGAAAGAGTGGGACAGAAAGAGTGAGTTGGACAGAAAGAAAGAGTGAGTTGGACAGAAAGAGAAAGTTGGATAGAGAGAGTGAGTTGGATAGAAAGAGTGAGTTGGACAGAAAGGGTGAGTTGGACAGAAAGAGTGAGTTGGACAGAAAGAGAAAGTTGGACAGAAAGAGTGAGTTGGATAGAAAGCGTTGGACAGAAAGAGTGAGTTGGATAGAAAGAGTTGGACAGAAAGAGTGAGTTGGATAGAAAGAGTTGGACAGAAAGAGTGAGTTGGATAGAAAGAGTTGGACAGAAAGAGTGAGTTGGATAGAAAGAGTTGGACAGAAAGAGTGAGTTGGATAGAAAGAGTTGGACAGAAAGAGTGAGTTGGATAGAAAAAACAGTGATAATGTTACAGAAAGATCCTCAGAATACCCTGGACAGAGAAAAAGACAAATGTAGACATTCGGCAAGAGTTGAACATAGAGGAGAACTGGTTTATCAATTCAAATTATGGCCAGAAAATGTAAATACTTTGTTCACATCAAGAGACACAACGGTCTTGCAAGAACAGGTATGGAAGGTATGGTGCCAGGCAAAAAAGGCAGGGTTAGACCAAGAAGACGATGGTACCAAGATATCCAGGAATGCCTGGGAATGACTGGCGGACGCTGGAGTTTTGGCAAGGGAAATAGTTTCTTTCAGACTGTGATAGGAGCGACGTTCTATAAAGGACATGCTTCATGATGATGATGATATTGATTAGTTGGCCGCGTACATGTCCACTGAAACATATATACATGTAAATGTGAGCTCGTTCTATTGTAGGGCAGTTTATCAATCTTCCTCTGGGTAACCCTTCTACCATAATTTGTCAAAACCGATTTTACTCTACACTGAATAAATGTGAGCCTACTCTGCTGGCGTGTCTGGGTCACGTTACTTCTCCGCGTGCTACAACCTGACCCTGATTTAGGTCAAATAGCACCTATTTCTAGCACCCAATTTTGTAATAAGCACTCGTGTTCAGTCAGACGTGCACACAATTACACAGAAGTCATTGTCAGTTACTTCAACTCAACATTTAGTATTCATTGAACGTTCCTTTTCTTAGACTTCCTATCTACTCTATCTTACGAATATGCAAGGGAAGATGACGATTTCTATATGTGTGCGTTGTTTGTTGTTGTTGTTGTTATTGTGTTTGTTTTGAATGCCCACAACGAGTAGGTTACTCTTTTGTGCGACATGAAAAGGACGTTACGTGGCGGGTTGCAGTAGCTTACCTCACATCCCAAGCGTGCAGATGATGGTGGACCGAGGTCTTCCTTGCGGTTGTGCTTCATCTGCGTGTCGCACACTACTACGGGGATCGCGTCGATCCGTCACCTCGTTAGCCAGGCTGCCATGAAAACAGCCTGTTTTCATGGAGGGTTGCGATGAAGCCGAAGTGAGGTAATTGGCCAGTATATTTTGCCTGACTTTGACTAACATGTCTGATCAGTATTGTAACATCGTAAGGCGTTTAGAGTTGCGTAGTACTTATCCTATCAAAGATATCCTGGTCACTCGGACCAAAATAAGATGTGTGGTAGTTTAGGTTAATCTGAGTAGTTTACTTATCTAAAGAGTTACAATATGTATCCACACTACTACACGACTTCACACAGTAAATAACACAGTAAGCACTATCCTGTCATAACACATAACAGTATCATTTATTGACATGCATATCACCAAAAAGAAAAAAATACATCTAAACTAAATAATCGTAATATATATATATATATATAGAACCACATAGGAGGTTTTTAAGAACTAGCTTTTGTTGTTTCTTCCCCCCCCCCCCCCAACTACATAAGCCAGGCTCTAGCCGCTGCACTCTCTTTATCTACATATTCAACATACAACCACAAACTCGTCCTCACGATCGAATCACGTACTCAGTAGTTCTGTGCAACCCTCCAATATAATCAGATCACCTTCAATCAGGTGATCTGTAGATCCAAATACAATCGGTTCACCTATGCTCAGGCGATCTGTGCATTCATTTGTAATTAGATCACGTCACTTATAGTGGGGGAACGTACTCACTTGTGGTCACATACTCAGTTGATCTGTGCATACATATACAATAAGAACACATCGTTCACAAAGTGCCCTGCACATACCACAGCCATTCATATCTCGTCCTTGGGCGATCTGTACATTCACATATAATCAGATCACATACAATCCGACGATCTGTGCATTCACAATTACTTAGATCACTTCACGTTTTCACACGATTCTGTACATTCATATGCAATTAGATCACGCATCGTTCATTAGGTGTCATGCTCGTACGACACACATTCAGATCTCCTACTGTTCACAGGGTGTTCAACATAAACACCTATAGAACGACTGGTCAAAACGCGAAGTGTATGCTGGTCCAGTCTTCCTGCAAACTCACTCACTCTGACTCCTAACAGCCTCTCAGCTTTCTTCCCAGCCAGTCTCTCAGCCACTTTCCTAGCCAGTCTGTTTGTTCATCGTTACAGAGCATTTTATAGTCTCAAGCAACAACATGGCTGTCCAGTCTTCTTCTGTTGGTTCTCTGACTTAGCATCACCCTCATTTGGAACTACCCCCAAATAATTGTTATTGGATGACTATCTCCGAATCCCTGTCACTCTAAATGTCGTAGCCGATCGTGGCGACATCAACTGTCACCCTCTTACCCAGCTACGCTAATTCGGAACGCCAGAGTGGTCAGCTACGCACCACCACCTCAGCTCTGAACACCCCCCCCCCCTTTCCCTGTACCAGACAAAGTCTTGCACTTAAGCCCCTCGTTTCCATTGTCGACCTAGTGTTGAGACGGTGATTGGCCTTGGCACACATTCAGGCAACCTTTGTTGCCGGAGTCGACAGCCCAATCTCCCCTGCCGTGAACACCAGATGCTCCAGCTGGAACTGTCACAGTATTGTGTGCCTGACCAGACGTTAGTCTTCCTTCCCGTATTCTGTGTTATTAGTTGTAAAACATGTTAGTAACGTGTTCTCTTTTGAACTTCTTACAACCTCTAACACATTTGGTTGTTATAAGTTTCTTGTGGTAAGTTGCTTTACTTGTCGGTATCGGGGGAGCGATCGTACCGTGACAAAACAACCTGTGTCTGCCAAACTGCACATGGTGGGATTCCAACCCTTAAAGTTGGGATAGTAAAACGACGTTTCACCACCAGACCACGCTGCTTGTTATTGCTGTTATATTTTGTAAAAGAACACTAGCGTAAACAGGTATAGACAGGTACAGAAGTAGAACAATAACATAAACCACATGTGCCTGTGGGCATTACAGACTTAAAACAACAATTGTTGGCAGAGTCCATCGCGAGAAACGAAATATCTGGAATACACAATAATACTTAGTAACCTATACTAGGAGGAAACAGGGTTTTACCTCACCTTATACAGATGTAAAACTAGTTTGCTCAAGCCCGCCAGGTCTCCGCTACTAGCTCGACACTGCACTGAGCCGACTGCAATCAGTTCAGCATCTCACATCGTTGAAGGCGCAAAACTCGGCATAGAACATCACCGATCGTGCCCAAGGCAGAACACGTCAGCACTGAGGGTAAGCAACTCAGCACAGCACAGCGCTGAGAGTAACAAACTCAGCATAACACATCACTGAGGGTAACTAACTCAGCACAGCACAGCGATGAGAGTAACAAACTCAGCATAGCACATCACCCAGTGCGTCCAGCTCAGCCAAATACAGCGCTAATGGTGTCCAACTCGGCAATGCACCTCGAGAAATATGCCTCTTTACCCATATGCAAATCTGAACCATGGGGCAAGTGACGGAGTAGGACTACTTCGGGGCTCCTCGTGTTGGTGGAGATGGTAAGGCTCACCAGTGACTCCTCAGAGTTGTTTTAACTTGGAACTGGATATTTTCTTCTTCTTCTTCGTTCGGTAGCAGAATGTAGTCCAGAGAACGGAATGCGTTGTGTCATAGTTTACTGCTTGGCTGCGATATTTGCACCTTTCAGTCCAACACATCCGACTTCAGCAAAGCATTTTTTGAGTACCGGGTTAGCATTCCTTCTTCGATCCCTTCTCCTTAGCCAGTTTGCCCTGCTGCAGCCTGTTGTCCAGGATCACCGCGTGGAGGTGTAGAAGGGTCTAGGCAGCTATGGTTCGCTGGCCCTGACGCTAGCAGTCAGCTATGGGTCGCTGACCACTGCAGCATCTTGATCCCGAACTGGATATTTCACACTCTGTGATCGGGAAGGGGACACACTGTCTGAACTTTTGACAGAGATGAGAAGAAAATCCACAGGATCCCCGGCGCTATTAATCTAGAATCGACAATAGATAATCGTTCAGGGAAGATGTAAAATAAACGTGAGTGCTCCCATCTGGCTTTATATTTATATTATCACAGAAGACATTTTTGAAGATATGGAAGAAATGTCATGACATGCCATCAACAATTAAAATCCGCAAATATGACGACCATACATCATCAAGTCGCTCAATCAGCAATGGAGCGAAAACATTGGCAGTATATGTACTGGAATGGATTTAATACACAAAAACAAGGCGTCGAACTGCCTTCAATGAGCAATGGAGCGAAAACATTGGCAGTATATGTACTGGAATGGATTTAATACACAAAAACAAGGCGCCGAACTGCCTTCAATGAGCAATGGAGCGAAAACATTGGCAGTATATGTACTGGAATGAATTTAATACACAAAAACAAGGCGCCGAACTGCCTTCAATGAGCAATGGAGCGAAAACATTGGCAGTATATGTACTGGAATGAATTTAATACACAAAAACAAGGCGTCGAACTGCCTTCAATGAGCAATGGAGCGAAAACATTGGCAGTATATGTACTGGAATGAATTTAATACACAAAAACATGGCGCCGAACTGCCTTCAATGAGCAATGGAGCGAAACCATTGGCAGTATATGTACTGGAATGAATTTAATACACAAAAACATGGCGTCGAACTGCCTTCAATGAGCAATGGAGCGAAAACATTGGCAGTATATGTACTGGAATGAATTTAATACACAAAAACATGGCGCCGAACTGCCTTCAATGAGCAATGGAGCTAAAACATTGGCAGTATATGTACTGGAATGAATTTAATACACAAAAACATGGCGCCGAACTGCCTTCAATGAGCAATGGAGCGAAAACATTGGCAGTATATGTACTGGAATGAATTTAATACACAAAAACATGGCGCCGAACTGCCTTCAATGAGCAATGGAGCGAAAACATTGGCAGTATATGTACTGGAATGAATTTAATACACAAAAACATGGCGCCGAACTGCCTTCAATGAGCAATGGAGCGAAAACATTGGCAGTATATGTACTGGAATGAATTTAATACACAAAAACATGGCGCCGAACTGCCTTCAATGAGCAATGGAGCGAAAACATTGGCAGTATATGTACTGGAATGAATTTAATACACAAAAACATGGCGTCGAACTGCCTTCAATGAGCAATGGAGCGAAAACATTGGCAGTATATGTACTGGAATGAATTTAATACACAAAAACATGGCGCCGAACTGCCTTCAATGAGCAATGGAGCGAAAACATTGGCAGTATATGTACTGGAATGAATTTAATACACAAAAACATGGCGCCGAACTGCCTTCAATGAGCAATGGAGCGAAAACATTGGCAGTATATGTACTGGAATGAATTTAATACACAAAAACATGGCGCCGAACTGCCTTCAATGAGCAATGGAGCGAAAACATTGGCAGTATATGTACTGGAATGAATTTAATACACAAAAACATGGCGCCGAACTGCCTTCAATGAGCAATGGAGCGAAAACATTGGCAGTATATGTACTGGAATGAATTTAATACACAAAAACATGGCGCCGAACTGCCTTCAATGAGCAATGGAGCGAAAACATTGGCAGTATATGTACTGGAATGAATTTAATACACAAAAACATGGCGCCGAACTGCCTTCAATGAGCAATGGAGCGAAAACATTGGCAGTATATGTACTGGATTGGATTTAATACACAAAAACAAGGCGTCGAGCTGCCTTCAATGAGCAATGGAGCGAAAACATTGGCAGTATATGTACTGGAATGGATTTAATACACAAAAACAAGGCGCCGAACTGCCTTCAATGAGCAATGGAGCGAAAACATTGGCAGTATATGTACTGGAATGAATTTAATACACAAAAACAAGGCGTCGAACTGCCTTCAATGAGCAATGGAGCGAAAACATTGGCAGTATATGTACTGGAATGAATTTAATACACAAAAACAAGGCGTCGAACTGCCTTCAATGAGCAATGGAGCGAAAACATTGGCAGTATATGTACTGGAATGAATTTAATACACAAAAACATGGCGCCGAACTGCCTTCAATGAGCAATGGAGCGAAAACATTGGCAGTATATGTACTGGAATGAATTTAATACACAAAAACATGGCGTCGAACTGCCTTCAATGAGCAATGGAGCGAAAACATTGGCAGTATATGTACTGGAATGAATTTAATACACAAAAACATGGCGCCGAACTGCCTTCAATGAGCAATGGAGCGAAAACATTGGCAGTATATGTACTGGAATGAATTTAATACACAAAAACATGGCGCCGAACTGCCTTCAATGAGCAATGGAGCGAAAACATTGGCAGTATATGTACTGGAATGAATTTAATACACAAAAACATGGCGCCGAACTGCCTTCAATGAGCAATGGAGCGAAAACATTGGCAGTATATGTACTGGAATGAATTTAATACACAAAAACATGGCGCCGAACTGCCTTCAATGAGCAATGGAGCGAAAACATTGGCAGTATATGTACTGGAATGAATTTAATACACAAAAACATGGCGCCGAACTGCCTTCAATGAGCAATGGAGCGAAAACATTGGCAGTATATGTACTGGATTGGATTTAATACACAAAAACAAGGCGTCGAACTGCCTTCAATGAGCAATGGAGCGAAAACATTGGCAGTATATGTACTGGAATGAATTTAATACACAAAAACAAGGCGTCGAACTGCCTTCAATGAGCAATGGAGCGAAAACATTGGCAGTATATGTACTGGAATGAATTTAATACACAAAAACATGGCGCCGAACTGCCTTCAATGAGCAATGGAGCGAAAACATTGGCAGTATATGTACTGGAATGAATTTAATACACAAAAACATGGCGTCGAACTGCCTTCAATGAGCAATGGAGCGAAAACATTGGCAGTATATGTACTGGAATGAATTTAATACACAAAAACATGGCGCCGAACTGCCTTCAATGAGCAATGGAGCGAAAACATTGGCAGTATATGTACTGGAATGAATTTAATACACAAAAACATGGCGCCGAACTGCCTTCAATGAGCAATGGAGCGAAAACATTGGCAGTATATGTACTGGAATGAATTTAATACACAAAAACATGGCGTCGAACTGCTTTCAATGAAATCCGTGATGCTGCATTGTTGCGTAAACCAAACATCTTAGATCTTAGTCGACCTGTACTTCTACAAGGGTATATGATACTGTGCAGGTCCCAGCTCTGAAATGAGGTGGATGTAGCCGGGAGAAGGGTTTCCTGCTTAGCGGGCTAGGTTCGAGCAGCTTAATACTCCGCTGCGTTGGGACAATCGCTTACAGACGGTGGTTAACCGATGTGCGAGTCTATCTTAATAGACTCAAACACTAGAGCAAACTAGACACGCAGCCTGTTAGGTGTCATCTGTGCTGCTCTAAACAAACCACCTAAGCATGGCCGGTGTTATGCCGTTGCCACACAATTAGTCACCTCTTACGGCATGCTCTCTGTAAGACAGGTGTGTTATTCTTGTCCTTGTCATACACAAAGACCCTGGTAGACCACTCGGACATTTTATATTATTATAGTTAATATAGAACATATACTTGTGGAAGAGTAAACAATATAGCTGGAGATAGAGACACAGTTGGGACGGATAAATCGCACACGCATGAAGGTGATTACGGTATAATGTGTTTTCCGTGTTCCTTATTTCTCTAATCCCCAAGGCGGTGTGTGTTGCACTGTGGTTTTTATTTTGCGCCTGTCGGCTCAGTGCATCCGACTTCAGCATGGATTTTATGTAAGGGCCTGCTTCCTCCTGCATTTTCTACGGGTTTGCTTTCCCGGGGTAACGGCTTGTGATGTGATGGGGATCGAACCCAGCACCTTCTGGTTGGGAGCCGTGTCACTTAGCCACTAGCCCACGTCGTTCCCGCTTAACGGTATAACTGCACCCTGGAATGTGAGGCTGCCATAGAACTCTTTGCTAAAAACGGCGCTAGATGAAGTCAGTTATCCGAATTCTCAATGGGAGAGCTCTGAGAGACGGTCTAAAGGACTCGTCACCGTGTAACTGGTGCAGTCCTTCATTTCACAACGATGCTATAGTGACCAGTAATCAGTAAGTATATAATCAGATAACCTTACTCACATATTTTTGATACATGTACCAATGACGTAGACACGTAAGTAAAAATATGCCAACACTCAACCAATCGTAATTATTCTTTTCCAGCGTCACGTGGGACACCCCAATCCAGAACATCATTGGCCACAAAATTGCTTTGCCTGAGCAGTACTTGTCACGAAACCTCAACCTGAAGGATATACTTGCCATGAGATCTGGTCTTTCTGGAATGGACATTGTTCCAGTAGCCAAGCCCTTCTCTGTAGAACAGCTCGTGTCGTAAGTATACAGATAGCAGCATGCACCATGTACAATGCTGTAACATCGGTTGTGTGTAATAAATAGCAGGGCGTTAGCTCTCGGGTTGAAATAGTTGGTGCGGGAGGTCGGAAAGTTATAATTCAGGCCCCTTAACCAAGCTGGCATGAGTTCGAAAACACGGTAAGTTCTTTGTTTTCTGTTTTTGTATATGGAGTATACAACAATCTAGCACGTACAGTGCATTACTATAACAGAGTTACAAGGGTGCAGCGAGCCAACGCCATGGAAGCCCTGAAAATCCCGTTCGTGGTACCAACACAGAACTTGAGAACTCCGCCCGAGAGGTTGAGTTCATTGAACCAAGCATTGTCCTTAATTCTTAAACAATACAGTTTAAGACTGTCCAGCCAAAATAGTTACCTTCCCACGAAGGGAATTTCACGAACTTCTAAGTTACATAGTAGGTTGAAAAACAAGGTAGCCTTTCTCTGGCGACACGCCAGTTCAAATAACGTTTCAGGGAATTGAACTCAAAAAAATAAAAGCCATTGACCAAAGCAGGCAGCTTAGCATATACGCTGGGGGTGAGTGTGCTAGAGAAGAAGAGATCAGAAAGAGCAGAGAAGAGAAGACTACCGTGCAGTTAGTAGGTAGGAGATAGACGAGAACAAGCAGCTAAAATAGACTACAGAACATAGCCAGTGAGTGACAAGAATAGAGAGCTAAAATTAGAAGCCACCGAAGCAGACCAACACTGAAAGGCAACGAGAGACCACGCACGTACAAGAATCTGTATGTGTGTAATGTTCTGTTTGAGTCGTCGCTAACACCTGTCACACGTGACCCGACTTCCAAGTCCCTGAGTGGCATTAGTCTGCATTCTCGTCAGAGGGAGACATGTTGCTTCAACATGAACTTGTCGTCCTGGACAACACGTCGTGACTCATGTGTTACCTTGGCCTGACAAGCACAGCAACAGAACCACTGTCCTCTGTCCTAGGCACGAGCACAGCTACAGTCACCGAGTCCCTGACGTTGAGACGAGACAGGAGGCTCAGTAGACATCTTCCTGACGTTGAGACGAGACAGGAGGCTCAGTAGACATGTTCCTGACTTTGAGACGAGATAGGAGGCTCAGTAGACATCTTCCTGACGTTGAGACGAGACAAGAGGCTCAGAAGACATATACGTTGTATAAGCTGTGAGGTGGGGCATAAGGCCACCAGACGAGCGCGTCCAGAGAGATCATGACTGAGAACAAGTAGCTAGACAGCATTATATCAATGCACAGAGATATACACGGTGGATAGAACAATAACTAGATACAACCACGTGATATAACTCTGGGTAATTTTAATGCAAGAGAAAGACCTGTGCTAATTGTACGCAACTCTTGAAAGTCATTATAGTTAGTTAGAGAAGTGTTGATAACGAAACTCTTGAAAGTCATTTTAGTTAGTTAGAGAAGTGTTGATAACGAAACTCTTAACGATTCTCATTCTTAGTATTACTATTATAATGTGTATAATGTTCTACAAATAAATATTCATTGCTTTGCTATAGTTAGAAGAATTGTTAGTGGTTTAACTGAAGTGTGAGTTAAGGAGAGATAGTGGTAAGGGAGAAAGTTAGTAATAAAGTGGTGATAGAATAATGGTAACCCTGTCATATAAACATTAAATAGTACGGTGACCTAGGATAGCTGTCAAGTTAGAACCTGCTATATAGCGATGAGATGGGTTTTTTTATTTCTCAGCCTTAAAATCCCACGTGTCCACACCCATACTAAAAGGCTGATCGTAATCTCGTTGAGGTAATCTCGTTTCAGTCGATCAACGGTGGTAGGAAAATGTTTCTTCCAATGAGACCAGATCAACTTAATACTTTGTCTAGTACTAAGCAACGATTAACAAACAAGTGCGTATACCGTTTCATGGCATTGGGTCGAATAACGAGAGCCCGAATGCTGCTAGATCAGTATGAATCTTACAAATCCCCTGATTTATATGTAGTTGTGTAGTTGTAATAATTGAAGCAGTTCTTCCCGGAAATAAAAAGAAATAGCGCCCTTAGCAACTTTCTGCCCCTGTCATTCTAGCAAACAGAACCAAGATTTAGGAGTGTATGCTATATCGATTTCGATTGGTCAGCATGTGTACCACTTGTCAGGCTATAACTTGACTTCATGTTTCAGTTACTTTCAAATATGACTTAACTAGAAGATACATCTTAGCAGTAGTGGAGGGGATACTACTACACAAAGAGAAGAAAACGTTGGGATAGTACACACATTTTGGTCAAAGAGGGACATAGATAATATTATAGATAAACAATACTCGACATTTGCAAAACATTTGGTACACATCACATTAGACAGGAAGTTATGGTAGCTATAAATACGGCCGGTCAGGAAGTTATGGTAGCTATAAATACGGCCGGTCAGGAAGTTATGGTAGCTATAAATACGGCCGGTCAGGAAGTTATGGTAGCTATAAATACGGCCGGTCAGGAAGTTATGGTAGCTATAAATACGGCCGGTCAGGAAGTTATGGTAGCTATAAATACGGCCGGTCAGGAAGTTATGGTAGCTATAAATACGGCCGGTCAGGAAGTTATGGTAGCTATAAATACGGCCGGTCAGGAAGTTATGGTAGCTATAAATACGGCCGGTCAGGAAGTTATGGTAGCTATAAATACGGCCGGTCAGGAAGTTATGGTAGCTATAAATACGGCCGGTAATCCCAAAACTAAAGATTATATCTCTCCGCTAGCGGAAGTCCTGACAAAAAATTCATGTTTCAGACTGCACCTCTTAACACATTTTGTCGATTTTTTGCGTTTATAAATTTGGAAAATGGAAAACGGAAATCATTTCAAAGAGCCGACGTCATTGTACATGGGCACCCCTATTTGTGCTCAGTTCCTTTGTTGCCTGAGAGTCCCGACGACAGAGCAGGTACCCATTTACAGCTGGTTGACTAAAAAAAGCAGTTTTACAATGAATAACATGTCAATAATGACGCAAGTAAATTTAAAAAACATATTTGTTAAATATTTTAAAGTCAATTTAAAAGCCCTTTGATAACCTTCAATAATGGTTTTCAAAAATACATTTTCAAACTTTGAAAGATAAAAATTTTTACATGCCGGATTTAAGCAGCAGACCTAAGAATTTCTACATTTTCTCCTACAGTTTCAGATCTTCCAACAGGACATACACATGTTTGCCGTACTTATGTTTAGGATGAAAAATTTGTACCGACGTACAAACACACGGCGAAAATTAAAGGATTACATCTTCAGTATATAACATTATTCGGTCCCTCTCTTAATGAAGGTTGCAGACCACTGGTTTACCTCAATCTGCAGTACACTTGAAAAAAGGAGTTGGAAAAGAAAATTGTAGCTATAAAAAAGTTGGCAACTCATTCCGTTTACGTGCGTGCTGACAACAGGAAGAATATCCATCCTGGCATCGATAACCATAGAGAGTTCTTTAGATAATGACAGCTTAAGTCTCTTATTGTGCCTGGTCAGGTCCTGATCCTAGATTTGAAGACATCGATTCAACTGGACCATGAGAACGAGTACACAGACGAAGACATTTTCCTGGCAGTCGCTCAAATCGTCTGTTGACTATCGCTTAAATTTTTGTATTACTGTACAAGTCAGCTGGTTTAACCCAATATATATGCAAAATACCACTACTATTATACAGTTTGATTTGTTATGGTCCATTTATAGAACAATATAATAGACAATGATAAACTGTAACCCAACCCTGTTTGTTTTTAATGTTTACTACATTTTCCTGTTCAGTCCTTCCAAAAATATGAGAGCGCTAGTCTGCAGAAAATATTAAACAAATACCAGTTTGACTTCAGACTAGCGAGGCAGGTTCATGTTGGAAATCAGCTCCCAACTTGTAAAAGTTCATTTATCAGCAGTATAATGTGCATCTCAATGAGTCCGTTAACTTAGTGGTGAGGAAGCGTGCATGTCTGAATGCCTACAGGAGCTAAGCCAATGAAAACGGAAGCTCCAATAAGGGTCATCCAGACTAGATAGGTCATGCGTGAGAAAATAGACTAAAACGGACAACTCACCGAGAGTATAACAGTTTAGATTAGTGTCGATCACTCAAATCGATCAAAACAAATTGGCAATGGAAAAATTAATAATAAAACTAAAGCAAATGATCTTTAGACAAGAAGGGGCCCAGGAAGAGAGGAGAATGTGGCCTTAGAGTGAAAGACGCAAGGAATCTACACAGTTGACTTTCCTTATGACTATCAAGGAAAAAAAATCAAAATGTTGGAATTAATGTTAGAAAATTATACCAGGCAGGAAAGACAACATAAATTTCTAAAGAGATTAGGAATTACAAACTGGCAATCATAGGACTGCGACACAATATCCATACAATCGATACAATGACACACCTGACAACAAGGGGACTGATGCCGACACACAGAACTAACGCTTTATAGAAAGGCACAGAGGGTGCCTATAAAGTGGGGAGGGATATATTTACCATATAATTATTAGCGCAAACTCGAGAGATCTGGCAAATAATAGCGAGATCATATTACTGTCGGTGTCAGGCAAGATATTAAACGAAATCATTTTGAACAAATTTACAGAGGAAGTATTCAAAATATTCACAGAGAAACAGGCAGGTTTCCGCCACGGAAGATCGTGGTTCAAGCTATTCTCATCAAGCTATTATGCGCTTCATAGTAGAGCAAATTATTGAAAGAAAAACACTCTTACACGCTATTTTTATGGACTACAAAAATGCATTTGGCAGTGTGAATCCATGTACACTTCGGCAACTGTTGAAACACTGTGGAATGCAATAATCATTAGACAGAATATCATGGACTTTAAATTAGCAGAAGGGGTACATGGAGAAAGGATGATGGACAACTTCTGGGTGCAAACAGTGGGGAGACATGTATGCCTTCTCTCCTCCTTCCTGTTCTTGGATAATGAAGACATCAATAGATGGCATTAAGTTAATAATATTGTTGTAAATGGATTACGCAGATGATCTAGTACTTTTGTGACACATTCATAGCTTTAATGGAGAAGACACTTGGAAAGGTGAAAGAATAAACAATTAAGTTGGGACTGAATAACAAAATGAAGAAAGCCAATCTCCTTAAAATCAGGGCTATTAACAAAGAGCAGAGGGAGATCCGTTCGAAGAGGTGGCTGCCGGTACCTATTTAGAAATCGGAATTGGCACGTCAGAAGGTACTGATGAAGAATTGGAAAAGGCAAGAACTTCATTCTTGACACTATATAACATATGGAAATCCAGAGAAATCAAGATTCACACCAACGTTAGAACAATCAACGCTGGACTCACATCGGTGCAGTTATTTCAGGTCAACACATGCAGACCACCAAGGCAAAACAACAAAGACCCCAGTCTGTCGTTAAGAGCCTGCAAACGATGTTGGGCATACGGTGGTAGGACATGGTGAGGACTGAAGACCAATGCGACATGAGCCAACAACAGCCACTGGGGCAGCTCATTAAGAGAAGAAAATTGGACTGGATAGAAGGAAAGCAGGAATTGACGTAGAATTCTAAGGGGAAGATAGAGATAGAGAGAGAGAGAGAGAGAGAGAGACAGAGAGAAAGAGAGAGAAAAAAACTTTAAGCGGGAACTCGACTTCCTTGCCTCGGGTTTTTTCGCCATTTTAGCTCGGTCTCTCTCGGCAGATGGGTACTCCATCTGTCGAGAGCATCGCACAAAGCACGAACTCAGTAGCTCCAGTGATGAACCCAGGGATCTCCGGGAAAATTAACATCATGGACCGACCGTCGCAGCTCGAAATCGAATCCCGAAGAAGAAGAAGAAGAAGAAGAACCCCGACCGTCTGAACACGAGGCAAAACGGAGAGAACTGAAAAGGAGATGGAAGAGGAAACTACGATTAAATTTTTACACCTGGAGAAAGTCAGAAAGTGAAGAATTCTATCGAGATGTGGTCAATGACGTCTGCACCGATAGATTGATTGATCGATAATTAACGTTTTTCTTATATCGTATTACCCTTCTCGATGACTTTCCTATCCATGTTCAAGTGCAAACAGACATTTTTTTTGTTCAATCCCCTTTTCTTCTACTTTCTACTTGTTCGGAATTTGTATCAACATAAATTAATGTCTGATATGTAATTTGTATAGCGTACGAGTCATGCAATTCTCTTACCAAGAATGGGTTTGCGGGTGTATATGTCTGTGTGAGAGTGCGTGTGCTCGTGTATATACATGAATGTGGCGTGTGTGCGTGCGTGCGTGTGTATGTGTGTGTGTGTGTGTGTGTGTGTGTCTGTGTGTGCGCGCGCGCGCGTATGTGTGTACACGCGCACTTGTATTATTGTGATCACATTTAATGAAAGAAATAGTAAGAGCGAAGAAGAGTTTCTTGTGTTTGTGTTGTTCGTCCATCGTAATCGACGAGGACCACTTTGTCATCATTCACTGTTCACACGAGTTAGAAGATGGCTAAGTAAGTCAATAGTGGTGCAGGAATTGTCTGTCCTATTCAGTTCACGGAAATAGGACACACCCTATCACAGGGGTTGGAGAAGGGTTGATGTGAGCAGACTTGCGGATCGATCGTCTCTGTATAGCCTCATCTAGTCTTGATGCCTGATGTCTCTGAACACCCTCAGTAATAGTTTTGCGACAGTCTGTGCGATTGATGGCAGTTGTTTTCCAGTCATCATGGTTAATACCGCACCGGATCGGTGATCGCTTAAGCGTGTCCTTGTACCGTTTCCGCTGCCCACCGCTTGCTCTCTTGCCATTTTGGAGTTCATCATAGAGCAGCTCCTTTGGTAGACGTTGATCCGACATGCGTTACATCTCAGCAGTGCTGTACATATCATGCTGCGTATACTGGACTTGCCCGATCGCGCTAGCACATCTGTATTTGGAACCATGTCCTGCCATCCAATCCTCAGTAGTTTCCACAAGCAGTGCATGTTGAAGTAATATAATTTCCCAGCATGACGAGTACAGACGGTCAAGGTCGCACACGCATATAAAAGGGTGGGCAGAATAACTGAACTGTAGATCTTCATTTTTGTTTGAGGTCTGATCCCTCGCCTAACCCACACCTTACTACCAAGTCTGCCAAATGCTGCATTAACTTAGCTATTCTTGTTTTCGCTTCATCATACATGAGAACAAACTGAGACAGAGTACTGCCAAGGTTCGTAAATCAGTTAACATTTTTTAGACAGTAACTGTGTACCGACCGTGGTTGAATGTTCTGAATAGGCCATATTTAGAGCTTGTTGGTGTAAAGCTTTGTCTTTGCCATAGAGATGGTGCAGCCAAAATTTATGCACGCCGTGGCGAACCGGTCCACGCATTCTTGCATGACAACCTCCATATTGGAATTTTAGAACAGTAATCCACATAAAAATAATTCACGTACAGTCAGTCACATTGTGAATTTTGGTTTTGGCTTTGAACCGTCTCAAATTGAATAGCCCGACGTCAGTGCGGTAATGAAGCTCAATTCCAACGTTGCAGTCGCTGTAGGCATTCCACGGCATGGCAGAAATCATCATACTGAAAAGAGCTGAGGCCAGCACACATCCCTGGTTCACACCATCAGTGACAGAAAGAGGGGTGGGTAGTTTCCCAGATCAATAACTCGGCCATGCATGCCATCATGAAATTATCGAACAATTGCAATCAATGTTGCCGGGCAGCCAAACGTGGCCATAACTCTCAACAGACCGTTTCGATTTACGGTTTCAAAGGCCTTAGCGAAGTCCACAAACGTCGTATAGAGAGAAACATTCGGTTTTTGACATTTCTCTTAGATCTGTTTTGCGATGTTCCCACTGTTCTTTCTAAAACCACATTGAATCTCAGGCAGTAACCCCTGCTCCAGGTGAATATTTAGTCTACAGAGAAGTATTTTTGCATACACCTTTCCTCCGATGCACAGCAGAGATATTCCTCTATTGTTATCACATATTGTTTAACCTTTTTCGCTTATGTATATTAACAATAGACGCATCTTTTAATTCTTGTGGGATACTCCTAATTACCCATTTCGCCAAATAGATGAGTAAGTTTTTGAACCATCTATTGTCGGCCAGCGTTGTAGATCTCTGCTTGGACGGGGTCAGCTCAAGGAACGTTATCGTTTGAGAGGAAGTCAATCCTGGCCCTAATTTCCTGCTTGGTCGGAGGGTCGTCTATGCTCTCATTCCTTTCGCTTTGCGGAAGATTATCAATTGCCTCCTCATAAACACTAGAGGGTCTATTTAAGGACATTATCAAAATGTTCAGCCCATCTTACCAGTAGCTTTTCTTTCTCAGTGATTACAGAATTGTCGTCTTCGCTTAACAGCGGTTCCAGATCAGATATATAGGAACCGTAAACAGACTGCAGAGTACTGCAAATGTTTCTCATATCATGCCTGTCATCAAAAGCCTGAATCTCCACAACTTTACAACCGGGCCACGTATCTGGCATATCACGGAGTTGCCACTGTACAGTGGCTCGAGCTCTTGCGAAAGTATCCGTTTTCGCCACACATTGAGGGTCGTTAGTGTATGCACGATGGGTGCAGTGCTTCTCGTCTAGCAGAGGCTTAATCAATTGAAAGTTCTCCTCAAACCAATCTTGATGATTGCGCTTAGAGTTACAGAGAGCAACAACGGCAATACAGTAAACCGTTGTCATAACGTTGACCCAACTGGATTCTATGTCAGTCATAGCTGTATGCATTTTAAATAGCTGATCTGCCAGAGTCTGAGCAAATGATTGTCGTGTACAGTTATCTCTGAGTCTGAGCAAATGACTGTCGTGTACAGTTATCTCTGAGTCTGAGCAAATGACTGTCGTGTACAGTTATCTCTGAGTCTGAGCAAACGACTGTCGTGTACAGTTATCTCTGAGTCTGAGCAAACGACTGTCGTGTACAGTTATCTCTGAGTCTGAGCAAACGACTGTCGTGTACAGTTATCTCTGAGTCTGAGCAAACGACTGTCGTGTACAGTTATCTCTGAGTCTGAGCAAACGACTGTCGTGTACAGTTATCTCTGAGTCTGAGCAAACGACTGTCGTGTACAGTTATCTCTGAGTCTGAGCAAACGACTGTCGTGTACAGCTATCTCTGAGTCTGAGCAAACGACTGTCGTGTACAGTTATCTCTGAGTCTGAGCAAACGACTGTCGTGTACAGTTATCTCTGAGTCTGAGCAAATGACTGTCGTGTACAGTTATCTCTGAGTCTGAGCAAACGACTGTCGTGTACAGCTATCTCTGAGTCTGAGCAAACGACTGTCGTCTACAGTTATCTCAGAGTCTGAGCAAACGACTGTCGTGTACAGTTATCTCTGTGACCGGAAGAGCTGAGACGCTTTGAGGTTTTTGTTGTGGACGCCTAGGAAAATGGATACGGAAGTTCATTTTAGAAATAACCAGAAATGACCAGTCTGTGGTCCGTCCAGCATCCCGCCCTACACGTAGCCTTCGTCACACCTTACATCATATATATGTAGCATGTATGACACATATTTATTTGTGTCCCATTGAAAGAAACGCTAAGAGAGAAGAGGAGTTGCATGAATCACACCTTAACCTTGTCTGTGTCCCATTCAGGAATCTTCGCTACGCTCCACGAGTGGCAGGCTTCAGGGACAAGTTTATCTACAACGAGGTTTTGTTCTCAGTGCTAGAGGAAGTGTTCAAGGTTCTTGGCGGTGGCACGTGGCGTGACCTCATCCGACAACACATTTTAAAGGTTGGTAGATATAATGGGCATGGGCACTAAACAAAAAGGATGAAAGAACATTATACTTTTCAGATGTGATGAATCGAGAGATGCAAAAAGTGGACAGTAAACTAAAGTCAAACGAACAAGTACTTAAAGATATAGGGTCATATAGAAAACGAATGACGAGTTTACAAAAAGGTTTAGTCATAACATGAGACATAGAGGCCTACTACTAAATATACTAAAAACGAAATTCATGGGAAAAGAGGAACAGTACATCCAAGAAACAATCACATCACATAGGCTTGCAGGAGTGATGCAAACTAAGGCTGGGCTGAAGAGATCTGCTGGGAGGCCAGTAGAGGGATATGATCACAAGACTTCAACACCATGTCTCCGGCTGACTCAACCTGAAGATGATGACAAAGAATGGATATGTTTGTTCTATTATTTGCAAAGATGTTGTTCTAGTTGTGTTTAGAAAATAGCACAGTATGGTTATTATTTTACAATAATCATTAAGCTGTGTCGGGTTGGTCTTATTGGAATACACCTTTTACTCTGCATAACTTGATGCCGAAACATTGATAAGAAAGAAAAGGGTCGGAAAGAAGTTAACACACGATGGCTTCGTTGTTTTTTTGTTTTTGTTTTTTTCATTTAAAAGTTTGCCTTTCTGGATTCTACTGGCGAACGCACGCCCATCAACCCCAGACCGTCGTATTTTCTACGCAAAATAAGGACGTATTGGCCACTGTATTGTTACAAATGCTCTTGAAGTAGAAGACAAACATCCTTTACTCATTTATAATACTAACAAAAGCATCAAATAGATCATATCAAATATTATAATCAGCTTGTCACTACGTTCTTTATCAGATTGAACAAAAACCAGGTGATACTTTCTAAAAGCAAAAACATCCGATAAATATTGGAATACAGTGGATATCGGTGTCCATTACAGTAGACATATGAGATGATTACCGCAACAGATTGTTAAGTATTTTCGTGGAGCCAGGTCTCTTTATCACTCGCCCATTGCAGGTTCCAAGCGCGGATAAAAAGGAAGAAGGTAAGTTCAGCTCCCCCCCCCCTCGCCCCCCCCCCTCCCAGGTACCAAGCGCGGATAAAAAAGAAGAAGGTAAGAAGTGAGGTAAGTTCAGCTTTCCCCCCCCCCCCTCCCAGGTACCAAGCGCCGATAAAAAAGAAGAAGGTAAGAAGTGAGGTAAGTTCAGCTTTGATGTTAAACAACAGAGGAGAAAGCACACACCCTTGTCTCACGCCGGTAATGATTTCAAGAGCATCTGTGACACCATCAGTCGTTCTGACGACGTTTGTACTCGAACGATACAGTGCTCTGACATTATCAAGAAGTTGGCCTTGTACACCATTATCTTCCATTATCTTCCAAAGTTGAATCCTGTCTACCCTATCAAAGGAAATGGGGTTTCATTTGCACACAGTCCATCTCATTGAAACATTATACCAAGATCAACAAGCCGCTGTCCGAGTATCTGGGCAAACATCGGATTGGTTTGCAGTACAAAAGGGAGTCCGGCAGGGATGTATCCTCTCACCTTATCTGTACAACATATATGCGGAATGTATAATGAGACATGTTCGAGAAGATGTGAACATTGAAAGTTTCAACCCATTTACGATTGGAAGGGGGGGGGGGGGGGGGGGGTACGAGATTCCAGAGTTACGCTACGCAGATGACACAGTGATACTATCAAGAATTGCAGAAGGGCTAGAGCAGCTACTTTCAGCCGTTAATGGACATAGTAAAGATCAAAATCTGTTCATAAACATAAATAAAACAAAGATAATGACCACCGACAAAACACAATGTCAGCATAAATTTACAGTGGGTGGTGAGGAAATAGATCAGGTCACACATTTTGTATATCTGGGCTCCAGAATTGACAAAAAGTGCCGACTGCTCGAAAGAAATCAGAAGAAGACTAGCTATGGCAATGCAGAGACTGAACAGCCTGAAGAAATAATGACAGGGCACCAACAAAATGATAAAAGTAAAAGTCTTGAGAGCCTGTGTTTTTCCTGTGGCAGCTTATGGCTGTGAATCATGGACGATCACCAAAACTTCTAGACAAAGAATCTAATCCTTCGAGTCAAAATGTTACAGAAAGATCCTCAGAATACCCCGGACAGAAAAAAAAACAACAAATGTAGACATTCGGCAAGAGTTGAGCATAGAGGAGAACTGGTTTATCAATTCCATTTTGGCTAGAAAATTCAAGTACTTTGGTCACATCAAGAGACACAATAGTCTTGAGAGAACGGTGATGGAAGGTATGGTGCCAGGCAAAAGAGGAAGGGGTAGACCAAGAAGACGATGTCACCAAGATATCCAGGAATTTCTGAGTATGACTGCGGTGGAGGCTGGTGTTTTGGCAAGGGAACGATTTTCTTTCAGACTGTGATGGGAGCGACGTTCTACAAAGGACATGCTACATGATGACTCTTTCAAACGCTTTTTCTTGATCAATGAAAGCAACACATAGATTTTAATTGTATTCTATTCATCTTTCACTTATTTGCCTTAAGGTGAACAATACGTCAGTGTAACTCATTCCTCGGCGGAATCCAAATTGAGCTCTGGACAGTTGATGTTCAACAATAGGTATTATTCTATGTTCCAGGATTTTGGCATACATTTTACCAGTGGGGCTAAGTAGCGATGTGATTCTGTACGTGTCACAGTTTCTTTTGTCGCCTTTTTTCTTCAAAATTGGAACGATTATAGCTCGCTGCCAGTCATCCGGTACGCGTCTGTCTTTCCATGCCTTTATGAAAAGTCTATGTAGCCCTGTTTTCCCACATGCGCGAATCACCTCCATTGTTGTGCTGTCCTTGACCGGTGACTTATTCCTGGGACTATTCTTTATAACTTTCTCCGTTTCTTGAATCATTATGTCGGGTTCGGTATGATCTGGGTTGCATGGTAGAAAAACTGAATTCCCCGTGGAGGTAGTAGGGTTGAAAAGTTCTTGAAAGTATTCCTTCCACCGATCACTTCTGCTGAGCTCATTAAATATAGGGAAGCCATGCTTGTCATTGATGGCTGTAGTAGGATTGAAACACTCGTCTCTAAATCGCATCGCCTTGACATTTTTAAAAACTTCTCTAGGACAATTTTAACGTATGGAAGTGAGTTGTCGCCATGTTTCCAAGATTCTTCTCTGTCGTGTGTTATTACCCTTTTGGCGTTTCGTCTTGTTGTCTGGTAGACGATGTAGTCATCTTGCTTTTTGGAGGTCAAGAAAACCTCAAAATGAGCTGCAATAATCCAAAAAAATAACAGCTCAAGAAAGCAATTAGTCTTCTGAAGAATGTAAAAGTCGTAAGGCATAATAAGACATTAGCTGAAGCTATTAAATCAGATATTGAAACATCTAGCAACATGTTTCACTGTTTTATTGCAAATGCAGGGTGTCAAATTTGACATGGACATACTTTGGTGTGCGAGTACAGTCATGAGCTGAAAATATGAAATAAATTACTTTTCGGTTAGGTCAGGCGACTTTGGTGGCCAAAGTCCATAAGAAATTACATGATTTTCAGAGACAGAAGCAATTTCAGTCATGTTGGCATATGAGGTATGGCATGCGACTCCTTCCTGCTGAAAATAGCCAATTCGGAGTTCTTCGTCGTCCAACGTGTTATCGGTATGTAGGGTCCATGCATGGCCATCTGTAGTCTAAACTATAGATGACCATGGTCCATGTCACATTTTGTTGACATACGCTCATTAGTTTAAATTGTAATTGGCTCATTGGGACCGGCATCGAGTGGGACACATATATCTGTACATTAGACAGCATTTTAAAAGAGTGGAGAGAAGGCTATCTGGTTCAGCTATCAAAGAAATGCGATCTTCAAGAATGTAAAAATATACAAAAGAAAAATGCTCTTGTCCGTAGCTGATATAGTGTTAAACAGAGGTATACTTGGAAGACTAAAGACACAAGCCGTGAATACCATGAAGAGACGACCAGGCAGGGTTCAGATAAAATATATCACGTGCATACTAGATATTGCGCATATTTGTAGAGCATTCATCGGAATTCTTCCTCTTCTTCTTCGTTCGTTTTCAATCTTCCGCTACCAAGCCCTGAAAAGTAGCAGCATATAGTCGAGAGAACGGAATGTGTTGTATTGTAGTTTACAGCTTGACTGTGATATTTGCACCTTTGCGTCTGACACCACTTCAGCAGGCATTTTTGAGTACCGGGTTGCCTTCCCTCTTCAATCCCTTCTACTTAGCCAGTCTGCTCAGTTGCAGGATTACCACGAGTAGATGTAGGTAGAAGGATCATGGCAGCTCTGGTTCACTGGCCCTGACGCTAGCAGTCAGATATGGGTCGCTGACCGCTGCAGTTCATGCGCTGCTCAACATCTTGATCGAAATTCAAAATTGTACATCTACTTTGTTGACAATGAAAAAGCCTATGACAACTCGGATGGCGAAACAACTATGGAAACTTCTAAGATATTACGGGATCCCACAAAAGCTGACGACGATAATAAAACAGGTATTTGAGAACATACAGTGTAGAGTTTTGCATGATGAACAACTCATCGAATCATTTAACATTAAATCTGGGGTTAGTCATGAATGTTCTTTATAACCTCTTCTGTTCCTGCTAGCAGTTGATTGGATTATGAAAGAAACTGCAGCCAATGGGAGAAATTGAGATTACCTAGACATTACAGACGACATCACATTCATATTGCACAGTGAATTCCAAATGCAAAAGAAGACAAACACATTAGACGGAATCTGGCAGCAAGTATGTCTTATTATCCGTACAAAAAAAGACAACAATTGTAAAAATAAATGCAGCCAACAATATGGCTCCTATCAAACTAAGAAAAACACCCTCGGTTGGGATAGAAAACCTTGCACACATAGGAAGTATCATAAACATTACACGCGGTGCAGATGAGCATATAACAGCCAAGATACAAGAGCAGCCTTTGTCATGTTAAAAACCACATGAGCTCTAAAATGGGCATAACTTATACAAACCCAAGGATCTCAACGTCAATGTGAAGTTGGTCCTTTTATGTTGTGCAGAAATACTGTGGACCCAGTGGTCTCAAGGTAAGTTGTTCGCATCGGGTGTTAGAGGCCGTGGGTTCAAATCACGGTGGAGACCACGATTTTTTCACGTGGATAATCTAGTAAACTTTTTTCATAATCTCCGAGTAGTGAGATCAGACACCGGTGTACAGTGGTGCGCACGTTAAAAATCCCTGGCAGTAGGAAATCGATAAGAGTAGGCTTAACTGTACAATTCAAGTTAAAAATCTACTCAACTGATTCTAGGGAATATCGCCCCACAGAGAATATATCATACAAAAGGGAGGGTGTGGCTATATAGCTACATAGATGGCGCCTGATATGCTGCGGGTCTACCTTGTTCTAATATGACGCTTCCACCAACCACAAGTCCCGAAAAGTCTATCGTACATTACAGAGACGGCTACAAACCGTGGTAACAGATACTGGGACGGACCTTGCAGATCACCAGCGGATGTTTGCCTGCCAACAAATATATTGGGTGAAGCAGGTGACCACTCTCCAGGACGTCTAACGGTACAAGTGGACTGGGGGAAGGTAGATAAACAAGTGGACTGGAGGAAGGTAGATAAACAAGTGGACTGGAGGAAGGTAGATAAACAAGTGGACTGGGGGAAGGTAGATAAACAAGTGGACTGGAGGAAGGTAGATCAACAAGTGGACTGGAGGAAGGTAGATCAACAAGTGGACTGGAGGAAGGTAGATAAACAAGTGGACTGGGGGAAGGGAGATAAACAAGTGGACTGGAGGAAGGTAGATAAACAAGTGGACTGGGGGAAGGTAGATAAACAAGTGGACTGGGGGAAGGTAGATAAACAAGTGGACTGGGGGAAGGGAGATAAACAAGTGGACTGGAGGAAGGTAGATAAACAAGTAGCCTGGATGAAGGTAGATAAACAAGTGGACTGGAGGAAGGTAGATAAACAAGTGGACTGGAGGAAGGTAGATAAACAAGTGGACTGGGGGAAGGTAGATAAACAAGTGGACTGGGGGAAGGTAGATAAACAAGTGGACTGGAGGAAGGTAGATCAACAAGTGGACTGGGAGAAAGTAAATAAACAAGTGGACTGGAGGAAGGTAGATAAACAAGTGGACTGGAGGAAGGTAGATAAACAAGTGGACTGGAGGAAGGTAGATAAACAAGTGGACTGGGAGAAAGTAAATAAACAAGTGGACTGGGGGAAGGTAGATAAACAAGTGGACTGGGGGAAGGTAGATAAACAAGTGGACTGGATGAAGGTAGATAAACAAGTAGCCTGGATGAAGGTAGATAAACAAGTGGACTGGAGGAAGGTAGATAAACAAGTGGACTGGAGGAAGGTAGATAAACAAGTGGACTGAAGGAAGGTAGATAAACAAGTGGACTGGGGGAAGGTAGATAAACAAGTAGCCTGGATGAAGGTAGATAAACAAGTGGACTGGGGGAAGGTAGATGAACAAGTGGACTGGAGGAAGGTAGATAAACAAGTGGACTGGGGGAATGTAGATAAACAAGTGGACTGGGGGAAGGTAGATACACAAGTGGACTGGAGGAAGGTAGATAAACAAGTGGACTGGGGGAAGGTAGATAAACAAGTGGACTGGATGAAGGTAGATAAACAAGTGGACTGGAGGAAGGTAGATAAACAAGTGGACTGAAGGAAGGTAGATAAACAAGTGGACTGGGGGAAGGTAGATAAACAAGTGGACTGGAGGAAGGTAGATAAACAAGTGGACTGGGGGAATGTAGATAAACAAGTGGACTGGGGGAAGGTAGATACACAAGTGGACTGGAGGAAGGTAGATAAACAAGTGGACTGGGGGAAGGTAGATAAACAAGTGGACTGGGGGAAGGTAGATAAACAAGTGGACTGGAGGAAGGTAGATAAACAAGTGGACTGGATAAAGGTAGATAAACAAGTGGACTGGAGGAAGGTAGATAAACAAGTGGACTGAAGGAAGGTAGATAAACAAGTGGACTGGGGGAAGGTAGATAAACAAGTGGACTGGGGGAAGGTAGATAAACAAGTAGCCTGGATGAAGGTAGATAAACAAGTGGACTGGAGGAAGGTAGATAAACAAGTGGACTGGAGGAAGGTAGATAAACAAGTGGACTGAAGGAAGGTAGATAAACAAGTGGACTGGGGGAAGGTAGATAAACAAGTGGACTGGGGGAAGGTAGATAAACAAGTGGACTGGATGAAGGTAGATAAACAAGTGGACTGGAGGAAGGTAGATAAACAAGTGGACTGGAGGAAGGTAGATAAACAAGTGGACTGAAGGAAGGTAGATAAACAAGTGGACTGGGGGAAGGTAGATAAACAAGTGGACTGGGGGAAGGTAGATAAACAAGTAGCCTGGATGAAGGTAGATAAACAAGTGGACTGGGGGAAGGTAGATGAACAAGTGGACTGGAGGAAGGTAGATAAACAAGTGGACTGGAGGAAGGTAGATAAACAAGTGGACTGGAGGAAGGTAGATAAACAAGTGGACTTAAGGAAGGTAGATAAACAAGTGGACTGAAGGAAATTAGATAAACAAATCCATGAGAAAGATTTTTGGCCGTCAGTGACTAGATAACTTTACAAACGATATATTATGGGAGAGAACCAGGTAAGGACATGTGGAACATGAGATCTTGGGAAGAAGATGATTCTGGACCGGCCACACGCTATGAAAACACCCCTGCCAATTTCACAATGCAATCTTTATCATTGATCGCGCAGGGAAAAAGAGGGAAGGGAATGATAAATAACAGAGAAGAGACATGTAGGCTGATTCTAACAAGTCTGGCTGGAGAGTAGGTCCATTTATGGCCTATGTACTCCAAGGTGATACGGGTGAAGAGGGAGGGAGAGAGAGAGCGGATGTGTTCATGAGAGAGAAAGGTATCTTTATAGTCACTGCGATTTTGAATGCAACCAATAGATGGCTGGATAGCACACTCCTTATACGATTACCAAATTTGCTATGAAACTAGGGTCTGAATCAAAGAACTCGACAACAGCTACTGAATCTGGGGATTACCGAGAGAAAGTAAAGATGAATAGGACACACCCCAAGGAGAGTCCTAATAACACAACAATTATATATGTTGTTTATTAGAAGCCACGCGAGAAACGTAGAGTCGGGAAGCCAAAGAGCAATAAGTGACGTTTAGTGGAATAGGAAACAAAGGCAGTTTAAAAGTCAATAAGATGGACGGATACAAATAAAATTGAGACAGGGTGGACCTTGACATCCCTATGTTCCAGCAGAACTTGACATCCCTATGTTCCAGCGGACCTTGAGATCCCTATGTTCCAGCAGACCTTGACATCCCTATGTTCCAGCAGACCTTGACATCCCTATGTTCCAGCAGACCTTGACATCCCTATGTTCCAGCAGACCTTGACATCCCTATGTTCCAGCAGACCTTGACATCCCTATGTTCCAGCAGACCTTGACATCCCTATGTTCCAGCAGACCTTGACATCCCTATGTTCCAGCAGACCTTGACATCCCTATGTTCCAGCAGACCTTGACATCCCTATATTCCAATGAGAACTAGACTGAATAAGTATGTTGCATATTTGTTATCAGTAACAATAGGATTGTACGATTAAGGGAGAACAGTTTGGACAAATTACAATTCTCGTTGGCAGAAGGGACATTTTGAGCATAATAGATAACATGAATGCGTCGTAGTGGCAGTGTGATTAGATCGATTGGTTATTGTGGTAGAAATATCAGGTTCTATTCTCGGTCTCAACACATTCCAAATCTACCGAACTGTAAATGGGTAGGCAGTCGACGGGGAGGGTAACTGATAACTCCATCTACCAAAAAGCTGAGACCTGGTACAGATTATCTCTAATACCTTATCTCCGGCGACAGTGTCGTATGTGGGACTTCCTTTCCGTGTCTATTTATTGAGAACTTTAATTTTGACATTTTTTAACATCCACAAGCGCAAACTTTGCTAGAACATAATCTCTCGTACATATGCTACATACCACATAGCCTCTTGGCATGATGTCTACAACATTCGCCGGACCACTATCATCCAATAACGAAGACCTGGTCAAGGGAGCAGTCTTGTACAGCAACAGACCATCAGTCCTGGAGGAGGACACTTACAGGTTAGTGATGTCCACTGTTGCTAGTATCCTCATCCTACTCCCGATAACTGTGCTCACTGTGGGCCCACTTTAATCATTCAAAACCTAATTTATACAACGGCCCTATACAGCTCCTGCAAAGAAGCCTTGTTTGTTCTGACTTCCTCTTTCAATGATAATATACTGGTTGAATGTTATTGACCTTCCTAAGTTTTAGGTCAAGCTCATGTTTGACTAAATGGTCATCTGGACGTGTTTATCTTTTTAAGGTTGACATTTTCAATTTCTCCTCTACTGTCTTTAATTTTCATCAAATTGGATTGTTTTCAAAAATATTTGCCATGAATATTGTTGTCTCTTAATTATTTACCATCGATTGATTTATAATTTCCTAGGTTTCTAAAATGACAAAACATATTGATAATGGTTTAATAGAGAACATCACTGTTCTTAAAATAAATATGTGCTTAAGTCTGTTTTATTGTAAATAAAAATCAGATAAATGCAAAATCCTATTGAGAATACAACTGTGGTAAAGTCATTTACCTTCATTCAGAAAGTTCATTGTGTTTTTGTGGACTCTTTACCACGTCCAGTTTATGTGTCGATAGCCAAATAAGTCCGTAAAGGCCAGACGATCTTCCCAAAGCTATTTACAGCGGCACTCTAAGATATTTTCCACAATTAAATTGGATGAAAAGATGTGTAGATATAGATGGCGAGTGGCTCACCTATTTCTTCTTCTTCTTCTTCTTCTTCTTCGTACGCTGGTTTCAGCGATATACGTTTCACTGTTTTATTTTGTTAAGCCTGTGGCTCAGTGCATCCGATTTCAACACGCGTTTCTGTAGGGATGCCCTCCTTAGCCTTTGGCTGTCCCCAGCTTATCTGCAAGGCAGCAGTTGTTTTTGGTCAGAGTTGTCTCTCTTAGGGAAGTTGTCTTGCAGGACTATCGAGTCTTCCCCACTCGTGTCTATAGGGTTTGGCAATGATATGATATGATGGACTATGTACTACTTTGTACTATCCCGGGAGAGAGGCAGTCCAGTGTGACTGTCTCAGGATCGTCACGTCCTGCCAGAAACGTAGCATATGCATGTGAGTGGGGTATCTCTTTGCTCCCTTTATTTTCTCGGCTCATCTGCAGTGATGGCACACCTAGCATTCCCCGCCACCTGGAAGGTTGTCACAATAGGGCAGAGGTGCCATGTCCGCTGGCCTGCATCTCTTCTGCGTCCATTGGGATGACTGATAGCAGACAGAGATAAAGAGCGAGGCAGGAGTCATTTAACCAGGGGACAAGCCTGGTCATGGCACGGAGATATTGTTCGCCTGGTGTGCGGACATATCTCATGATCAAGGGCTGAGTCTCAACAGTCCGCAGTGAGGTGGCTGCTCTACTGCTTACGACAACCCGACCGTGAACTAAGTCTTCTACTAGTGGTTTCACACCTCATCACCGTATGGGGTGAATATCGAGCAGCTTCCCGCCAGCTTTGATCGGCGGACAGCAGAGACCTCTTTCTGCGGCTCGGCCGGGTCGGGCTGAGACGCCAGCTCCAGGTCCCAACCATATCGTAGCCTCCCATCGCAGTAGTGCTGAGATTTGGGGCGGGATTCCGGCTTAGAGGCGTTCGGCCGTAATCCCTCACATGGTAGCCTCACGCCATTGGCTTATCAGCCTAGCACGTGGACCAAATGTCTACGACTCCTCTCAAATTGAGCAGGATTACCGTAGCAACGCCCTGTCATTAGTAGGGTAAAACTAACCTGTCTTCTGAGGGTCTAATACCAGCACCCGTTCACTATTAGACCGAACGAATCAATAGAGGGCGTTTTAGTCAGTTAATGACCAAGTGTCTGAAACCTGCGATTCCTGCACACCCATTTAAATTTTGTAGATGGCATCGTGCTCATCAGTTACACTATTGCGGAAGCCCAACCATCATTAAAACAGCCTAAATGGGGTCAGCAGAGCTGATGGAATGAATATAAATAAAATTAAAACTGAATGCCTCAGAAAACCTTATTGCTCAAAGCAGAACATCAAGCTAGGAGACGAAACCATCGATGACGTCAACTCCTATGTCTACCAAGCCCAAGAGATAAATGTTAATCACAATGTCGACCACGAAATCTCCTCTTGACGAAAAGCAGCTTGGTATTCCTTTAACTCCATTAAGCCAACATTTCGAGAGATGAAAGACACCATTGCAACAACACGCTTTTAATCCCATGGTCATTTCAGCAATGATTTAAGAATGTAAAGTGTAACTAGTGTAAAACAGCGGCTGGGAAGTTCCGAGTCACTCCAATAGCAATGAAACGACGCGTACTAACGCTTTCGATACTGGATTAGATCTGAAACGAAGAAATTCGACATCAAACTTTGTTTTGGGATGTTGTAAAAGCAGCGATATCACGCAAACATGGCTGGCCTAGACATGTAGTACGCATGATGGACACGTGAAACAACGTTTTGATGTACCAGTATTCGTCCACGGGGCCTTCCATCTATGCGAGGGCCAGATGGACTCACCAAAGACCTAGGCCCACATTGCAAAAGATCTGAACGCATACAAAATAGTGTTGACTTCCTCGCATGCGACACATTTGTCAGACTAACACCGAGGACAATTTGGTAATGCGAATATGATAGAGACTATTCTATGTACACTCAGTTTGGCGAGAAAACTCGACAAATATAAATAGTAGCTGGAACAACCCTGGTTTAGTAGTACGACGTAGTCATGACAACTGAAGGCAGGAGAAGGTGCATTAAGGTTTTTATCCTGAAGCCTTTCCTGCAATCAGGTATCTGGCAGGGGAGGCGGGGGGCAGTAATGGAGAAACTGATGAGACACGCATCCACTCATTCGTATCAAGGAGTAAGCATAGACTGGACCCAAGCATGGACTGGACCCAAGCATGGACTGGACCCATGCATGGACTGGACCCATGCATACACCGACGGTTCTGTAACAAACACAACACAGAACGGAGGGGCAGAGGTATTCCTGGGCCTAACAAATGGTAGAAAAATAACACTGTCAGTGGCAACTGGAAAATTCTCAAGCAATTTCAGAGCGGAGGCAGAGGCACTGAAGGCTGCAATAAAAGCAATGCTGACAGGCGAAAGCAATGAAAGCCAGATAGTCCTGTTTACAGATGCCCTGGCGTGGTTACATCACTAAAAAGCCAGAACAATACTGAACTTAATGATTTAAGAGCAGTACTGTGTCAACTATGCCAGCAGTCCGCACCAAAAAGAGTAGTGGTACAGTAGGTTCAATCCCACTGTAACATCCAAGGCAACGAGGAGGCAGACAGACTGGCAAAAGAAGGTGCAAGACTACCACAACCAGATTCTAGTGTGACCTACGAAGAGTCCAAAAGGTTTATTAGGGCTAGATACATGCCCAAATGGGAAACAGAACATACTGGCTACACACAAAAATGATGCCTACTACCAGTTGAACAGAAGAGAGCAGGTCGTGGTCTTCAGACTCCGCACAGGCCACAACAGACTGAGGTACCACCTATTCAATAAACTGAAGATAGGTGGCACTGACGAATGCACCTGTGGTACAGAGGAAATGACCGCTGAACATCTGCTGCAAAATTGCCCAATATACAAGAACCAGAATAAAGCACATGTGGCCATCACCAGTGCCAACACTAGACAAGCTCTATGGCAGTGTCGACAGCCTCATGATGACAGCTGCTTTCTTCGAACAAATTCAAGTTGACGTCTGACAGCGTACGAAGAAGAAGAAGTATCAAGGAGTCACGAATATTTCATTGATAACGCGTAATTGTTGACAAAATTGTCCGCTACTTGGATAAGTAGAGATAGAATAAGCGGGACACACCATGAGTGACCGCTGTACACTTCGTCGGTCATTGTGACGTCACGGTTGGTACCAGCGACAAGTATTCATGAAGACATTTCCAGTTTACTACTGATTTATAATAACACAACATACTAATATAAGGATAATATAATAAAATATAACATAATAACATAATAACAATAAAGTGGCGTCGCGACTCAGACCCCAACTAATCTTGTTTAACGGGTTTAGTCATTACAAATGGAGTTCGGAATGTTAGAACGAGTGACGTGAACTTCATTATGTGCCTTTTTGTAGTGAGGAATTATTTTCAAGGATTGAGATTACAGCGTCTGTACTATCTGAACAGACGTTCTACGGGAACAAATTCAGGTCCAAGATGACGCTAACCTGTCATCTCAATCGCAAGATGTGTTTTTCGAGGCGTAATTCACTGTTATGGATGCTCAAGATGCTGACTGTGCCAAACGTGTGACTGCCAATGCCATGCACTGCTCAGAGACATAATGTGTTCTTATTTATCAGTTACATACACCTGATGCGTACATGTAGTTGTGGACCACATTATGTTAGACAACATAAGCTTCTACGGAAAGACCACATACATTATAGGGCGCCATCTTTTTTGTAGGTCAAAACAGTTGTGACGTGCCCGTCGAGAGATACACGACAGATAATGGTGATGAAAGTGTTAAAAGCATTCACAAATAATTTGGAAAATTTGAAGGTTATTACGAAAACAAGCAATTATTGTTAAACGAAAAAAAAATGAATATGCAAGGCAAGTATATGAACCTACTAATGCGTCCTGACAATCTCTCCTGGGCAGTGGGTTGGAACTGGTGGACTCTGCAGCATCTTTGTGTACCACAGCCGAAGATATGTCTAAATGGTTGCACTTCCTCCTGGTTGGCGGACAATTAGGAACCGATGTGATCATTAGGAAGGAAGCTCTGGAAGCAACCTACGCGGCCATTCAGGTTAGTTTGATGAAAGGGAGGGGGAAGTGATGAGAAAGAAACAGACCTTAATCCTTTGACCACAAAAATGGCATCCTACATACACTCAATCTCTTGACACAAATGGCATCCTGCATGCACTTAATCTCTTGACAAAAAATGACATCCTGCATGCACTTAATCTCTTGACAAATAGGTTATGTAGCATGTCCTAATCTCTTGACAAAAATGGCATCCTGCATGCACTTAATCTCTTGACACAAATTGTATGCAGCATGTCCTAATCTCTTGACAAAAATGGCATCCTGCATTCACTTAATCTCTTGACAAAAAAGGTATGCAGCATGTCCTAATCTCTTGACAAAAATGGCACGCAGCATGTCCTAATCTCTTGACAAAAATGGCATCCTACATACACTCAATCTCTTGCCAAAAATGGCATCCTTCGTGCACTTAATCTCTTGACAAAAAATGGTATGCAGCATATCCTAATCTCTTGACAGAAGGGTATGCAGCATGCCCTAATCTCTTGGCAAAATGGATATGCAGCATGTCCTCATCGCTTGACAAAAATGGTAAGCCGCATGTGTTTAAACCGTTGGAGAAAACTGTATGCTACATACACTCAATCTCTTGACAAAAATTGCATCCTTCATACACTTAATCTCTTGAAAAAAGGGTTTGCAGCATGTCTTAATCTCTTGACAAAAATGGCATCCTGCATACACTTAATCTCTTGACAAAAAGGGTATGCAGCATGTCCTAATCTCTTGGCAAAAATGGCATCCTACATGCACTCAATCTCTTGACAAAAATGGCATCTTGCATGCACTTAATCTATTGACATAAATCGTATGCTGCATGCACTTAATCTCTTGACAACGGTGATCTGGAGTTCTGTTGGAAAAGTTGCCACTCACGGTAGAATTAACAGCTTACATATATCAGTCACTGTGTTCTATAGTCCACCCAGCTGTTAATGGGTACCTGAGTCTATCAGAGAGAAGCCAAATATTGAGAAGACCAACTGACTACCGTATCTTACGAAATCAGAGATCTCGAATAAAGACGTCTCTGGAACACCACGCCCAAGCCAAATATTCTTAGTGACCGCTTTAATCTTGGTTTCCCTTGATCTCATCAGTTCAGTTCCAAACTTATGGTCATACATGTACCCACAGGGACCGAAGGTGGCGCCAGTAATAGTTGTTGATAATAGTGCTAACAAATTCTAGATAACAAGAAAATCGAACGACCGGCCAGGACTAAAATTGTGACAGAAATGATATATGTAAACAGGCAAGAACAGAGATGTTTGTAAACAGACGCTAACAAGGATACATATATAAAAATGCGACAGCAAAGATAGATATATATTTATATATATATATACATATAATCTTAGTCTTAGTCGACCTGTGCTTCAACAGGGGCTGATGCACATGTGCAGGTCCCACTTAGTCGACCTGTGCTTCAACAGGGGCTGATGCACATGTGCATGTCCCACTTAGTCGACCTGTGCTTCAACAGGGCCTGATGCACATGTGCAGGTCCCACTTAGTGGACCTGTGCTTCAACAGGGGCTGATGCACATGTGCAGGTCCCACTTAGTCGACCTGTGCTTCAATAGGGGCTGATGCACATGTGCAGGTCCCAGCTCTGGCGTAACCTGGATGTAGCCGGGAGGAGGATTTCCTGCTTAGCTGGCTAGACTCGAGCAGCGTATTACTCCTCTGCGTTGGGACAAGCGCCGCAGAGGGTGGTTAACCAATGTGCGAGTCAATAGAATCAAACACTAGAGCAAATTAGACCCGCAGCCTGTAAGGCGCCTTCTATGCTGCTCTAAACGAACCCCGTAACCATGGCCGGTGTTATGCCATGTCACACAATAGTCGCCTCTTACGACATTCTCTCTTGTGGACAGTGGTGCTATCCATGTCCTTGTCATAGACAAAGACCCGGGCAGACCACTCGGTCTATATATATATAGGCGACAACAAGGATATATGTGAAATGGCGGCACGAAAACAAATCAACTAAGCTCATTGAATAACAGACACTTTAAACGCCGAAATGTACGAACATTGTACAGCAAAAGATATTAAGCCTAGTTGGTTGCTTTCATGTATGTTGTTTTCCTTGTCCATAATCCAACGACAAATATAATGGTACTGATTTCATGATTGATTTCTCCTACATAACAAAGCCTAGAGGGACAGATGAGGACCCTGTCATTCAAGGTTACAGGAAACCGGACATCCAGGAGTCCTACTCAAGGGATCACAATTCTCTCGGCTGGATAAACGGATATTATAGAGGTAAAATCTAACCTTGTACATATCAGGTGGATACATCCCTGTATTGCGGTAACGTCTTGTCTACTCTAATTTCACACTGCCTGGTATTTCAGCCCCTAATCATAGGCATGTCAACTGATTCTCTCAACATGTAAGGTTCAATTCTTAAACATATGCTCTTTATGTTGCAATCCTATTCTAGACATTTGCTTTTCGTATCTAGTAGTTTTGTTGTCCTCATATTTGCGACCGTGAACAAAACCTTGCCCTTGGTGATGATGATGATGTCAAGTGGTAATCTTCTCATCGAAGGTTTACTGCAATGGTTCTCTAACATCCCCTAAATGCCCATGTGGTGCACTCCGACAAATTGTTGTCAGTCCATCTCCTGGTGTTGTTTTCAAACTTATAGCACAGTTTCCCGGCTATCATTCATCCAGCATTGTTTTCGGCAGTGTCTCTTTATGTGTCCAAAATATTTTTTTTAAACAAAAGGTTATCTTCATCATCATTAGTAGCCCCTTTCAGTTATAGTAGCCCCATTCAGTTATAGTAGCCCCATTCAGTCATGACTGACTATAGGATGATATGACTTAGAATGGGGGAAAAAATAATAACAACAAAATGTATACTCAAAAGCTTCTGTTGTCTTTCTCCTTGTGGCGTTGTCTTTTCACTTCTCTAAGTTGCAAGAGCTTCGCTTCACCAAGCGTCAGCAAGGTACCTGAATCTCCACCTGGGTCGGTCTGGAGCTTCGTCTTCCCAGGATGTCAGATTCATGTACAGGGCCACGTCTACACATATCTTTGAACCTCAACTGTGGTCGGCCTGCTGTTCTCGTGCCATTCGCCACCTGTCCATAGAGGATATCTTTTGGAATACGGCCATCTTCCATGAGACGAACATGACCAAGTCATCATATTCTTCGCTGCCTAAGTAGAGTGTACATGCTTGGAAGACCTCCGTACTTGTCACTCTGTCCCTCCATGTAGTTCCAAGAACGGATCGCAAGCGCCGTAGGTGGAAGGTGTTAAGCCTGTGCTCTTGTTTGGCATAAGTTGTACAAGTCCTGCTGCCATATAGAAGTATGCTTACAACACATGCATTGTATACCATGGCCTTGGTTTTAATTGTCAGCTTCTGGTTTTTCCAAATACGCGTTGTAAGGCGAGCAAATGTAGCAGCAGCTTTGTCAATGTGACTGTCTATTTCTGGGTCTAGAGAGAGCTTGTCATTGATTAGGGATCCCAGGTATGTGAATTGATGCACAGTTGCCAGTTCATAATTATCGATGCTAAGATTTGGCGTGTCATCTACTTCCTGTCCCAGAACATTTGTTTTGGTGAGACTTATTGTGAGACGAAAATCTTTGCAAACCCGGGAGAAGCGATCTATCAATCTCTGAAGCTACTGCTGAATTTGGGTAGCAATTGCAGCGAAAAGCAAGTCCCTGGTGGTGATCTCCCTTATCTTCGTTTTGGCCTTGAGCGCTTGCAAGGTTAACGAAGAAGCCGAGGTGAGGGTCTTGTCCAGTATGTTTTGCCTGACCCTGACTATTATGTCTGATCCGAATATCTTGACTGGACCTGACTATCATGTCTGATCTTGAAATTTTGCCTGACCCTGACTATTATGTCTGATCCGAATATCTTGACTGGACCTGACTAACATGTCTGATAAATATATCTTGCCTGACCCTGACTAACATGTCTGATAAATATATCTTGCCTGACCCTGACTAACATGTCTGATAAATACATTTTACCTGACCAGACGTGTCGTTAGTCTTCCTTCCCAAAGCCATAAATAATATGTTAGGTATGTTCGTCAACGCATGACTATTGACGATGACTGAAGTGTAGAAGGTGTATCATCTCACCTTTTGTTATTGTCTTAAGACTTAACATCATTGGTTTTTCTTTCAACTTTCAGGATACTCCTTTATTTCTCAAGATGGTTCATTGCCAGGTTATCAGGCTCTGGTTACAGTAATCCCATCAAGTAAATTGGCTGTTTACGTGGCATTTAACGGTGACCCTGATGAGAAGCGCTATGCAGCGAAGGTATGGCCTGTTTTGCTTTAACTTTTTCAGACGCTATATGCTAGTACTTGAGTTCAAAAATGATGAATTTCATTTTACTTGATCTTTCTAGTTACCTCTGAAATATAAAGACGCAACAGATGATTCTGACAATTCTATTTTGTGCCGTCTTCTTGTGTTCCGCTCACCAAAATCTAGCTGCTTCCTTTTCCACCATTTTTCGACATATCATCTTTGGACCTCACTCCTCTATTTCATTGTGACATCCAATGCATCGCATACCTGATTATATTGATAGGTTTCCTTCAGGGAATGTTTGATATATGTCTTGGCTTTCTCTCTCCAATCCCCAGCTGTAAAGTTTTTTGCCACAGAAATATGTTTTTTATCTCATTGCCCATCCAATAATGGTTTCAAATATTAGATTGCCGAAAGACCTTTTGGAATACTAGCTATTCTTGCTGCATGGAAAACACATTTGTTCTTTCACATCATACAAACAGGAAGTAGAGTTGAGTCATATAATGTCTTTCAAGTGATACAAACAGGAAGTAGAGTTGAGTCATATAATGTCTTTCAAGTGATACAAACAGGAAGTAGAGTTGAGTCATATAATGTCTTTCAAGTGATACAAACAGGAAGTAGAGTTGAGTCATATAATGTCTTTCAAGTGATACAAACAGGAATTAGAGTTGAGTCATATAATGTCTTTCAAGTGATACAAACAGAAAGTAGAGTTGAGTCATATAATGTCTTTCAAGTGATACAAACAGGAAGTAGAGTTGAGTCATATAATGTCTTTCAAGTGATACAAACAGGAAGTAGAGTTGAGTCATATAATGTCTTTCAAGTGATACAAACAGGAAGTAGAGTTGAGTCATATAATGTCTTTCAAGTGATACAAACAGAAAGTAGAGTTGAGTCATATAATGTCTTTCAAGTGATACAAACAGGAAGTAGAGTTGAGTCATATAATGTCTTTCAAGTGATACAAACAGGAAGTAGAGTTGAGTCATATAATGTCTTTCAAGTGATACAAACAGGAAGTAGAGTTGCGTCATATAATGTCTTTCAAGTGATATAAACAGGAAGTAGAGTTGAGTCATATAATGTCTTTCAAGTGATACAAACAGGAAGTAGAGTTGAGTCATATAATGTCTTTCAAGTGATACAAACAGGAAGTAGAGTTGAGTCATATAATGTCTTTCAAGTGATACAAACAGGAAGTAGAGTTGAGTCATATAATGTCTTTCAAGTGATACAAACAGGAAGTAGAGTTGAGTCATATAATGTCTTTCAAGTGATACAAACAGGAAGTAGAGTTGAGTCATATAATGTCTTTCAAGTGATACAAACAGGAAGTAGAGTTGAGTCATATAATGTCTTTCAAGTGATACAAACAGGAAGTAGAGTTGAGTCATATAATGTCTTTCAAGTGATACAAACAGGAAGTAGAGTTGCGTCATATAATGTCTTTCAAGTGATATAAACAGGAAGTAGAGTTGAGTCATATAATGTCTTTCAAGTGATACAAACAGGAAGTAGAGTTGAGTCATATAATGTCTTTCAAGTGATACAAACAGGAAGTAGAGTTGAGTCATATAATGTCTTTCAAGTGATACAAACAGGAAGTAGAGTTGAGTCATATAATGTCTTTCAAGTGATACAAACAGGAAGTAGAGTTGAGTCATATAATGTCTTTCAAGTGATACAAACAGGAAGTAGAGTTGAGTCATATAATGTCTTTCAAGTGATACAAACAGGAAGTAGAGTTGAGTCATATAATGTCTTTCAAGTGATACAAACAGGAAGTAGAGTTGAGTCATATAATGTCTTTCAAGTGATACAAACAGGAAGTAGAGTTGAGTCATATAATGTCTTTCAAGTGATACAAACAGGAAGTAGAGTTGAGTCATATAATGTCTTTCAAGTGATACAAACAGGAAGTGGAATTGAGTCACAGAATGCCCTTCAAGTGATACAAACAGGAAGCAGATCTGAGTCACATAGGGAATGTCCTGTGAGTGATTCAAACAGGAAGCAGAGTTGAGTCCCAGAATGTCCTTTCAGTGATACAAACAGTAAGCAGAGTTGAGTCCCAGAATGTCCTTTCAGTGATACAAGCAGGAAGCAGAGTTGAGTCCCAGAATGTCCTTTCAGTGATACAAGCAGGAAGCAGAGTTGAGTCCCAGAATGTCCTTTCAGTGATACAAGCAGGAAGCAGAGTTGAGTCCCAGAATGTTCTTTCAGTGATACAAGCAGGAAGCAGAGTTGAGTCCCAGAATGTCCTTTCAGTGATACAAGCAGGAAGCAGAGTTGAGTCCCAGAATGTCCTTTCAGTGATACAAGCAGGAAGCAGAGTTGAGTCCCAGAATGTTCTTTCAGTGATACAAGCAGGAAGCAGAGTTGAGTCCCAGAATGTCCTTTCAGTGATACAAGCAGGAAGCAGAGTTGAGTCCCAGAATGTCCTTTCAGTGATACAAGCAGGAAGCACATCTGAGTCACAGAATGTCCATCAAGTGAAATAAACAGGAAGCAGAACTGAGTCACATAATGCCCTTTGAGTGATACAAACTGTAGGAGGAATTAAGTCACATAATGCCCTTTGAGTGATACAAACTGTAGGAGAAATTGAGTCATATATTAGAAAGTTTAAGGTATTAGAAAGCAATGGCTTCAGTAAAAATTGTAAAATGAACATCTTGCTATAATGCAGTTCTGGAAGGAGGGGGCCAATGTGCTCTGGAGGGCTATGAGCTGCTTTTATGAGATGTCTGAAATCTGATAGAATATATTTAAGAGAAGGAGCTTAAAAAATTGCTGTTGTCCTAAAAATGGTAAGGACAGCGCTGAAGACAAAGCAGTACATGCCTTTCTTAAATTAATGTCTCCATTTTTATTCTCCCAAATATTGAATTTCATTCTTTTTTTAAAATATCATTTATCTTTAACTTAACTTAACGTTACCGTATAAGCAGTGCATTTCATTGTTAACCTGTACATTTGTAAATCTATGACATTCATAATGTATTGTTTATTCTAAAAAAAATTACATGAAAAACTTCATACTCAAGTCTTGAATCCAAAATCTCACAGGTGCTGCTTAACATCCTAGGCATTGACTTGATTATTCAAGGCAACTCATGGCTTACAGCAAATAATGTATGCTCAGTTATGGATAACATCTACAGAGCAAGCTCAAAAAATAGGAAAGATGACCGCCTTACATTTGGTCACCGGGTCAGTCCTAAAACAATAGGTCCTCTTTTTTCTTTTTTTTTGCGTTTGTCTTATTTCTCTATTCCCCAAGGCGGTGGGCTGTGCACTGTGGTTTGTATTTTGTGCTTGTAGTCCAGGGCATCTGACTTTAGCATGCATTTTATGTAAAAGTTTGCTTCCGCCTGGATTTTTTAAAGGGTTTGCTTCCCCGGGGTAACGGCTGGTGCTGTGGTGGGGATCGAACCCAGCACCTTCAGATTGTAGGCCATGTCACTAACCACTAGCCCCTCACAATAGTCCCTTGTACTTAAAATATAAGCCATTATTGCTGAAAGTATTTGGAAGTATATTAATGTGTTCAATCCTATATTTCTGATATGGTTGGTACAACTTATACATTATTCTCATATAGATAATGATTCTCTATTCTCTTCTGGTTTTTCAAATTCTAGACAGCTTACTTCTTTGTTTTGATTCTTCTGTCTGTCCTTTCCTTCCATATTGTACATGTATATAAAAGTGTCTTCACTTGGGTTGTGACTTCTCTGTCACCAGTTTTGTGTTCTCTTATATTTGAGTACTCTTATTTTTATGAATTCTTATATTATATTTGCGTATCCTAAAATGTGTGTACTTTTAGATTGGTGTACTCTTATATTTGTTTACTCCTAGATTTGTGTACTCTTATATTTGTGTACTCTTATTTTCATGTACTGTTATATTTGTGTACTCTTATATTTATGTACTCTTATGTACTGCTATGTTTTGTCTTTTCCCTGTTCTCCAAAATGTATTGTCTGCACATTAGTGACGGAGGTGAGTGTCAAGAATGTACTGTAACCTTCAAATGAGGTTGTTGAAGGGGATTTATAAATGTGGTTGCCAAAACCAAACTGCAACATAGCTAGAACACTTTAAGACAGGTTTTCTGTAAGGAGGCTGCAGTGCTCTCCATATGTTTCTTACAGAGCTAAAAAAGGATAACTGACATTCTTCAAGAATTTGTTTTTTTTTGTATATTTTTACCAAAAGTTAAAGTACCTCCTTCACTCTTTTATTTTTATCCACAGTATCAAAGTTAAAGTACCTCCTTCACTCTTTTATCTTTATCCACAGTTTCAATGTTAAAGTACTTCTTTCACTCTTTTATCTTTATCCACAGTATCAATGTTAAAGTATCTCCTTCACTCTTTTATCTTTATCCACAGTATCAATGTTAAAGTATCTCCTTCACTCTTCTATCTTTATCCACATTATCAATGTTAACTACCTCCTTCACTCTTCTATCTTTCATCCACACTTCCAATGTTAAAGTTCCTCTTTCACTTTCTATCTTTCATCCACACTTCCAATGTTAAAGTTCCTCCTTCACTCTTCTGTCTTTCATCCACAGTTTCAGTGCTAACTTTCCTCCTTTATTCTTCTATCTTCGATCCACAGTTTTAGTGCTGACATTCCTCCATCACTGTTCTATTTTTCATTTCGTTACATACTGATTCTAGAAGTGCAGAAGGGCTAGAGCAGCTACTTTTAGCCGTTAATGGACATAATAAAGATCAAAATCTGTTCATAAACATAAACAAAACAAAGATAATGACCATCGATAAAACACAATGTCAGCATAAATTGACAGTTGGTGGTGAGGAAATAGATCAGGTCACACATTTTGAATATCTGGGCTCCAGAATTGACAAAAATGGTGACTGCTCGAAAGAAATCAGAAGAAGACTAGCTATGGCAATGCAGAGACTGAACAGCCTGAAGAAATTATGGTAGGGCACCAACAAAATGATAAAAGTAAAAGTCTTGAGAGCCTGTGTTTTTCCTGTGGCAGCTAATGGCTGTGAAGCATGGACGATTACCAAAACTTCTAGACAAAGAATCGAATCCTTCGAGTCAAAATGTTACAGAAAGAACTTCAGAATACCCTGAACAGAGAAAAGAACAAATGTAGACATTCGGCAAGAGTTGAGCATAGAGGAGAACTGGTTTATCAATTCCATTTTGGCTAGAAAATGCAAATACTTTGGTCACATCAAGAGACACAACGGTCTCGAGAGAACGGTGATGGAAGGTATGGTGCCAGGCAAAAGAGGAAGGGGTAGACCAAAAAGACGATGGCACCAAGATATCCAGGAATGCCTGAGTATGACAGTGGCGAAAGCTGGTGTTTTGGCAAGGGAACGAGTTTCTTTCAGACAGACTGTGATGGGAGCGACGTTCTACAAAGGACATGCTACATGATGAACATACTAACGCACAAAAATGTAATGATCTTTTATCTTCACTGCTGATCGTATTTACATTATTGGATGTCATTTGCAACTTATCCTTCTACGTATCAAATGATTCCATATTACTAGGAAGACCATGGACAGTTACATTACTAGGAAGGCCATGGGCAGTTACATTACTAGGAAGGCCACGGACAGTTACATTACTAGGAAGACCATGGACAGTTACATTACTAGGAAGGCCATGGACAGTTACATTACTAGAAAGACCATGGACAGTTACATTACTAGGAAGACCATGGACAGTTACATTACTAGGAAGGCCATGGACAGTTACATTACTAGGAAGGCCATGGACAGTTACATTACTAGGAAGGCCATGGACAGTTACATTACTAGGAAGACCATGGACAGTTACATTACTAGAAATACCATGGACAGTTACATTACTAGGAAGGCCATGGACAGTTACATTACTAGGAAGGCCATGGACAGTTACATTACTAGAAAGACCATGGACAGTTACATTACTAGGAAGACTATGGACAATTACATTACTAGGAAGACTATGGTTGAGTTCAGTTCAAGAGCCATATCCGGTTCGAAGGTCGGATGCAATGGATCTCCAGTGTACTCTTATCTCTTACCATAATGGGGCAATCTGACAGGCTTTTTCCATTCCATCTCCTGATGTTATCCACCCCCTTATAATGTCTGCCTCCCACCCTACCTTGTAGTTTGGTCTTCAACAAGAAGGCATGTATTGTTATATGGCCAACATAACTTAACTGTCTAAACCATGATTTCGATCAGTAATTCTCTTTTCACCTCCAACTTTTTCAATACCTCAACATTTGTTTTCTTTTATTTCCAAGAAATGCGACCCAATCTTCTATTTACCCACATTTCGAAAGGCTTGAATAGTCATTTCCAGCTTGTTATTCAGTAACCATGTTTCTGCACCATAAAGTAGTGAGGAGTATACATAACACTTGACAATTCTCATGTTCAATTTATGGTTTATCTGTTTGGATGGCAGTATGTGTCGCATGTTGTTGAATACTATTTTGGCCAAACCTATTCTCTTTCAGATTTCTTTTTCACAGCTGCCTTCTTCCGTTATTTTATGACCTAGATATGAGAAACTGTTTCTGTTCCAGTAGTTGATCTTTTATTTTTATCTGCATACATGGTTTCTTGACATTTCTCTCAAGTATAATAGTCTTTGTTTTCTTTATGTTTATTTCTAGTCCAAACTCTTGACTTATTTTGTATATTGTTGTCATAAACTCGTGTAATTCTTGCTCACTTTTTGCCAACAAAACTGTATCATCATTTTGCGTTTCTGTATATTTCTCTGTCATAGTTCTCAAACAGAAAATTGTTTGTTCCATTATACTTTCGAAAACCCAAATTGTTCTGAAACTTCTCTCTCTACTTTTCATCTTATTCTCTCTTGTATGATCTTGAGTAGTATGTTAATTGTATGACTCACTAGATTTATTGTTGAAAGTCTAAACATTCTGTTGCATGAGGTTTTTTCTGGATTGTTATAAAGATAAATGTTTTCAGGTCAGTTGGTATACACCCACATCAAAGAGGATATCTTTACCAAAGTCTTCCAGGGCCTTTATCGTTTCTATGTTTATGGAGTACAATCTTGTTGTTTCCATTTTCTCATAGTTTTTATCACATTTTCCACCTCTGATCTGAGGATGCTGGGTTCTTCATTATCAAATGTTGACAGATTGGCTCCGTGACTGTCCTCAAAAAAGTTCCCTTGTATACTCCGCCCATCTGTTCGACATGCCACTGTCATCCATTAAAATAGAATCCATAGAAATAGAATGGACATGTTAAATGACCTTGCTATGATTTTCAATAGCATCATTCGATCATTGTGTGTCCAGTAGCCACATGTGTGTTTTTCTAGTTCTTTCTTTATCAGTACACTGACTCCTCTTATATGCTGTTTGCCTCCTGAATGTATAAAAATGTATTTGTTATCTTTCTGCCTGTACCCAGTTACATCTTGTTTCTGCCACTTCAAATATGTCAATATCCATTGCTTTTGCCTCTATTATCAGGTTGTCTAGTTTATTGGCTTGATGTAGTGTACAAATATTCCACGTTCCTCTTTTTAATCCTCTCTTCCTGGTAATCTGATTGTCTGAGACCTGTACTTCCATTGCTAACTTCTCGTTATACGTGGTCAGGTCCCTAGTTCTTCCACGGACAGAGTTACAATTCTAGGAAGACTAATGGTTCGTATATTACAAGTAGAAAGAAATTAACATTGTTTTTCCTCTAATTTTAAAAAACATTTATTTAGATAAATGCAGATGGATTTGAGTGTTAATCATTCCTTCTCTTTTCTTAGGTACCAACATCTATCACTCGTCCCCTTGAAGATTACGCTAACTTGTTCAAAAACTATGCTTATGGCGACGTTCATGTCAAGTTCAATGCATCTGGAAACAACATTCTGACCTTAGAGTATGGTATGGCTGTGTACAAGCTGGAACCCACTACCAAAAACAGCACTTTCCAGGTAGGGTATTGTTATCTAGAATGCTCACAATGAGTAGGTTTACTCTTTTGTGCGCCTTGAAAAGGGCATTAAGAGGCGGGTTGCAGTAACTTTTCTCACATCCTGAGCTAGCTGATGAAGGTGGACCGGGGTCCTCCAGGTGGTTGTGCTATGCTTGGCTTCATCTGCACGTCGCTCACTACTACAGGGATTACGTCGATCCCTCACCTTGTTAGCCAGTCTGGCATGAAAACAGTCCATCTCCAGGGAGGACTTCGAGAAAGCCGAGGTGAGGATCTTTCCCAGTATATTTTGCCTGACCCTGACTAACATGTCTGATCAGTATGTTGTGCTTGACCAGACGTCAGTCTTCTGGGGCTGTGTCCATAGCCTTTGACTGTCCCCAACCCAACTGCAAGGCAGCAGTTGATAGTTGATATGTATATATCTTGTGACCACTAAGTAAGAAACTGCGACATCATATTGGAAAACCGTGACGCCATGGTACTCCCTAGCTACGGCCGTTCATGAAGACAAAATGTTGTAATTCTCAACAAACGTAGATACTAACACGAGCATAATGCTTCATAACGACGAAGGACATATTCACAAAAGCGTTTCACACTATCACGATACACATATCACCGCTGGTGGTGTAAAAATACATTGTGAACTGCACATCTTGTGGCAGATTTCAATAGTGTGGCGCCATCTTGAACCTGATATATATATATGTCATACAGGTAGAGGAGAAATATCAAGAACATAACCACGGCCTCTATATTACGTTCATTGATCTCACAAAGGCATTTGATACAGTCAGCAGGGAGAGGCTATGGCAAATCATGTCTTAATTTTACTGTCCTGGCAAATTTTTAACCGTAGTGAAACAGCTCCATGGGGGCACGTGTACTTGACAGCAGCGAGACCTCTCCGTCATTCGAGGACAACAACGATGTGAAACAGGGATGTGTACTTACTCCAACACTGTTCACACCTTCAAGAATACCTAGTTTGGCATACCAATAGAGTACGACATGAATGGTGGCTGAAGGTGAAGACCAAGGTGATGCGCGACACGATATGCGAACTCTTGTTTGCGGATGACTGTGCTCTGAACAATAGCTCAGAACGGACTATACAGGAGGGCATGGACCGGTTCTCTGCTGCTTGTGATAACGTTGGCTTGACACTTAGCACAACGAAAACTGAGGTCGGGTATCAAATAACACCAGTCACATCGTATAAACAGCCAGTAGTTACAGTGAAGGGACAGAAATTACAAGCGGTTGAAAAATGTGTCTACCTCGGAAGTACGCTGTATAGCGCGACTATTGCTGATAAGCTGTTTAATTGAATAGGAAAGATCAGAACAGTATGGGAATGTTGAGGAATTAGTATTACGACTAAACTGAAAGTCTACCGTGCCACCATTGTCCCCACCCTGCTCTACGTGTGTGAGAGCAGGACTGTCTACGCTGATCATGCTAGGAGACTAAATCATTTTCACATGAACTGTCTGAGATGCATACTGCATATACACTGGGAGGACCATATCACAGATAATGAAGTGTTGTCCTGAGCCAACATGGAAAGCATTCATGCACTTTTGCAAAAATCTCAATTGCCCGAATGTTAAACAAAAGACTTCCAAAGATGTATAGACTTCCATGTATAGCGAACTTAGTTAAGGAGAACAATCACAAGGACATCCAAAAAAGTGTTTCAAGATCAGTCTGAAAGAGTCCCCGAAGTGCTATCGAATAGACATTAGCACCTGGGAAAACATGACTCAAACATCGATCAATATGGAAGAGCATGGTCACAGACAGCGTTGAATTCAGCGAGGATCTCCGTATCCAGGATAGATGTACAATCAGGAAGTCAAGGGTAGAGAAAATATGAGAGACAAACGGCTGACTACATTTGCCAGTCGTGTCAAAGACTTTTTCAGGCTCAAATTGGTTTGATCAGTCATGACTGCACACACAAACTCAAGGTTGCATTATGACATGTGATGATGTTGGTGGTCCTCATTGACAACGATGGACGAATTATTATTACATACACAGTACAATACAATATTCTCGACTTCAAGCTGGTAGGTGTGTATATGCAAGGTAGCAAGCAATGTCCTGTTTGCAGTCCAATCCTTCGCCATGTACTATTTCGGACCAAGATCTCTCAGCAGACCATCTCGCCATCGTACAGGTGGACGACCGCAGTGGTGTAAATATTCATATTGCCAGCAAAACATCATTCTGGGTGTCCATCTGTTATCTGTCATGCGCACCACATGGTCAGTTTAGTGGTATGTGCAGGAAAACGAGGCCTCCACGATATCTTGAAAAAGGGTGCATTCTCTGATTTTGGCATTATAGATTCGATCTCTGATCAAGATCCCGAGAACACGTCTTTCCATTGCTCGATGGGTAATGTGGAGTTTCTCTGCATCCGTGTTGCATAAATTCCACACCTCACGTCCGTAGATTGTGGCTGATATGACAGCGTAATTAAAGATGTGTGCTCTTACAATGGTGATTTTCAGTTGCAGAAGTATAGGCTTTTTGGCATTAAAATCAGACGAGGCTGCAGCTCTTCGTCTGGAGATTTCTAACCTAGAGTTAGGGTGACATTTATTTCCTGTCCCAGGTATATGTAGGCACTAACATCTTCGACAGGCTCATTTTGAAGCTTGATCTCACATTGGGGGCTGAATGAATTTAGGAGACTTTGCATTTTCATTTTGTTCATCAGTAGACTGACACCTTTGTGAAGCACTTGGTAAATAACTTAGAGAGCTGTAGTGCTAGAATATCTCCTCCTCACTTAAGTATGTCTTTGGTAACTCCGTCTATTCCCTGGACTGTGCCTGACTTTCCCTGTTTAATCGTATTGGTGACCTCATACTGTTAAAACAATTGAACAGGTTCTTGCCACAAACCTTTTAAACCTTCTCCTTCGAAGAGAAAAGGTTAGTATTGGTTTTTTGGCACGCTGTTTCTATGACCCGTCTATCTGTTGAGACAGTGTTATCAGTGATTTTAGTGTTTGAAGAATGGTTTTCTTCTGCACTATACTCGCATCTGCATCTTTATATGTAACAGCATTTTATATACTGTGCCTGTCTTCAGTTGCTTTGACTTGTTTTTGTGTTTGATGCCGTTTGCAGTCGGCTTTGAGCAGATGGTGTATTCTTTTATTCAGGATAGTATTGATTGCTATTATTCTGTGAAGGTGGGGAGGAAGACTAACGTCTGGTCAGGCAAAATATACTTATCGGACATGTTAGTCAGGGTCAGGCAAAATATACTTATCGGACATGTTAGTCAGGGTCAGGCAAAACATACTGGACAAGACCCTCACCTTGGCTCTTAGCAGCCCTCCCTGGAAACGGGCTGTTTGCATGGCAGCTTGGCTAACAAGGTGATGGTTCGACGTGATCCCCATAGTAGTGACTGACACGTAGATGAAACCAAGCATAGCACAACTGCCTTGAGGACCCTGGACCACCTTCATCAGCAAGCTCGGGATGTGAGGAAAGCTACTGCAACCCGCCACTTAACGTCCTTTTCAGGGCGCACAAAAGAGTAACCTGCTCATTGAGTGCATTCGCAAACAGCAATTCTGTGAAGGTCAACCTTATTTGTGAAAATTACTCTCAATGTATCCTGTTTTAAGCATTTTCTAAATCACATGCCATTTTATGCCCTACTTTTCAATGGTGCAAATCAAATGATGGAGGTTGGTAAGGATATATTTCGATAAAATATTCAAACCATTGCCAATTGATTCTGGCACAGAAATCTTTCATTAGTCGGGATGAAGAACCAAGGTCTTTCAAGCTCTGTATTGAATGGGATGACGAACATGTTATGCATGCTCTGTATTGTGTAAACATTTTGTTGATAAAACCAACCATGTGAACCGTATTTTTCTGATCTGAATTCTGTGAGGTGCTAACAGGACATACCTGAATTGTTGATTAGAGACCAATTTTCCAATTGAATTGTTTCTTTATTTTGTCGTCTTCAAATTTTAATGTCAATAAAATATTAATTCACTATCAAGGTCTTAAATACACAATTTCATATAATTGTGCAAGATATAACTTATCTTGGAAATAGACCCTCACTGCTTTTATGTTTTATTGTGCGGATTACATTAATCGTCGTAGTGCTAAGTTATTGTGCGGATAACATTAATCGTCGTAGTGCTAAGTTATTGTGCGGATTACATTAATCGTCATAGTGCTAAGTTATTGTGCGGATTACATTAATCATCATAATGCTAAGTTATTGTGCAGATTACATTAATCGTCATAGTGCTAAGTTACTGTGCGGATTACATTAATCGTTATAATGCTAAGTTATTGTGCAGATTACATTAACCGTCATAGTGCTAAGTTATTGTGCGGATTACATTAATCGTCATAATGCTAAGTTATTGTGCGGATTACATTAATCGTCATAGAACTAAGTTATTGTGCTGATTACATTAATCATCGTAGTGCAAAGTTATTGTGCGGATTACATTAATCGTCATAATGCTATGTTATTGTGCGGATTACATTAATCGTCGTAGTGCTAAGTTATTGAAACTGCTCTCACCCTACCCACTCAGTTGTTCGTCAAGCTTTCATGTGATTTTGTTTGAACTATATCAGACATTTACTACCAAGTTGAACCAAGTTTCACTGCTCTTCAATGTTATGTTCAGTGCAATTAGTGACTTAATTAAATTCCCTATAAATGATAACATATTTGTTATTGACCTTGTTATGAGCAGTCTGGTTTATTCTCCTCCAGCTTTATGTCCTAGAAGGAAGTCTGTGGTACAGCACTAGTGCTGACTGGTACAAAGACAACAGGCGTATCTTTGCTGAGTTTGCATCTGACTCACATGATCCTGACGACAGAATCAACACTGTCAGCATCCATGGCTTTGACAGACATCATGTCCCAGTGTTCAGTACAAATGCTGGTCCACCTCACTATGATGACTCTGCAGATAACCTCGAATGCTCAGCTTCAGGATTAGTAGCTTGGCAATGGCCCATACTTTTAGTCATCACTTTTGTGTTCTTTAGATGAGCTTAATTTTAGCTTCAATATCAGAATGGAGTGATCAAGTCCACATCAAATGTTCTTTATCACTGTCAGCCTGAAAACCCAATAATTTATGTTCAAACTGGCAAAAGCCAATTAATTTCACTAGCTTGTGTCCAAATTGTTGAGCCCACAAATGTAATCTTTAATTTATGTCCAAACAGCACAAATAATATATGGCTTTAAACAAGTGAAACAGTCTCACAGTATTTTAAGTTAGCTGCAAATCTCACATTTAATATTTAAAAAACATTAGAACACAACAGATCATGGTACATTCCTTCACTGTAAAGATGTTTTCTCTGAATACTTTGCAATATAAACAGTTTATTATTGTTAAGAAATCAAAGCAAACTAATTCTACATACACATAGAATAGAATTTGCTAATGTAACAAAATTTTATTTGTTGATATTTGACCAGGTAAATATCAGGAAATATGTTTTTAGTAATAGAGTGGTGAATGCTTGGAATGCATTGACATAGGAAATAGTGGAGGCAGAGTAAATGAATGCATTCAAGAATAGATTGAATGTAAATAGTTATTTTTAGATCAAATGAATGTAAAAGAAATGTGTTGTATGCAGACTCTGCAGTCTTTTAAACCAGTAAAAAAAATCACTAAGTTAAGTTAATAACAATTAATAGAACTGGATTTAAACTACCAAGAACTAGACATAAATGTCTTAGGAAAAATAGGACCCCATCATAAACTGGCTGACTTCTCCAAAAACAAATAGTTAAAAAAGAGATCTTACATTTCTATATTCTTTCTTTCTAATAGATTAATTGCAACAGTGTCTAACAGATGTTAGAGTTGTATATGTATATATCTTCAACAAATTTATGTGTTTTTATATATTGGTTGTTTTCTTAATTTGATTGAAAATTTGGCCTTACAGTATATTTTTGCCTTAAAATAATTACATGAAGTTCATTATCTAATAGTTTTTATAAGGTGTCTTCTTTCCCCTAAGGAAAAAATCACCAAAGCAATATAGAATATTTTGGTGAACAAAAATGTGTGTTTGTATAAAGCACACCTGAAATATTACTTAAAAGTCTATGAGGTTATGTTTGGTTCGGAGAACCAAAATATGATGTGTCACAATAATTTGCAATGACGGTAATTTCAGTCACACAGTCAGTCACTCTAGTCCCCTACTTGCAAATATGATCACATTTATCCTCTTCATCGTCTGGTGTTTCCCCTTATTCTTTAGTTCTGCCACAGCTTCTGTTCCCACATACTCTAGTTCTGCCACAGCTTCTGTTCCAACATACTCTAGTTCTGCCACAGCTTCTGTTCCAACATACTTTAGTTCTGCCACAGCTTCTGTTCCAACATACTTTAGTTCTGTTCCCACATACTCTAGTTCTGCCACAGCTTCTGTTCCAACATACTCTAGTTCTGCCACAGTTTCTGTTCCAACATACTCTAGTTCTGCCACAGTGCCTCAGTTCCCACATACTCTAGTTCTGCCACAGTTTCTGTTCCAACATACTCTAGTTCTGCCACAGCTTCTGTTCCAACATACTCTAGTTCTGCCACAGCCTCAGTTCCCACATACTCTAGTTCTGCCACAGCTTCTGTTCCAACATACTCTAGTTCTGCCACAGTGCCTCAGTTCCCACATACTCTAGTTCTGCCACAGTTTCTGTTCCCACATACTCTAGTTCTGCCACAGTTTCTGTTCCCACATACTCTAGTTCTGCCACAGCTTCTGTTCCCACATACTCTAGTTCTGCCACAGCTTCTGTTCCAACATACTCTAGTTCTGCCACAGTGCCTCAGTTCCAACATACTTTAGTTCTGCCACAGTGCCTCAGTTCCCACATACCTTAGTTCTGCCACAGTTTCTGTTCCAGCATACTCTAGTTCTGCCACAGTGCCTCAGTTCCCACATACTCTAGTTCTGCCACAGTGCATCAGTTCCCACATACCTTAGTTCTACACAGTGCTTCAGTTCCCACATAGGAACCAACCAATCTTTGGACAAAACATGTTCCCAAACCTAAACAAGAAAATAAATAAGGCAACATGGATATTCTCCAATTATGTAAAGCAAAACCAGATTGATCACATCTGCAAAATTATTAAATTTTGACAATCTATGTAGGATGTTGGTGTCTACAGAGGATCAGATGTGGCTTCAGACCAGAATCTAGTGATGACCAAAGTTAAGCTTGTGAACTATAATAGAACAGAACAACTTAAGTCAACAGATCACGCTATAATATGTGAGATAAGAAAGAAAAAAGAGTTCAGTATCACAGTTATCAATAAATTTGAAGCAACTAGACATATCGGCTAGCAATGATGAAGAATCGGAATGGCTACATACGATCTGCAAATAAAATGTGCAAGGAAGATTTTTTGGGGAAAAAAGGAGCACCACCACACAGATTGGATAGGAGCAAAAACGTTCACATAGATTGAAGAGAGACAATACAAAAATGTTCACATAGATTGAAGAGAGACGATACAAAAACGTTCACATAGATTGAAGAGAGACAATACAAAAACGTTCACATAGATTGAAGAGAGACAATACAAAAACGTTCACATAGATTGAAGAGAGACAATACAAAAACGTTCACATAGATTGAAGAGAGACAATACAAAAACGTTCACATAGATTGAAGAGAGACAATACAAAAACGTTCACATAGATTGAAGAGAGACAATACAAAAACGTTCACATAGATTGAAGAGAGACAATACAAAAACGTTCACATAGATTGAAGAGAGACAATACAAAAACGTTCACATAGATTGAAGAGAGACAATACAAAAACGTTCACATAGATTGAAGAGAGACAATACAAAAACGTTCACATAGATTGAAGAGAGACAATACAAAAACGTTCACATAGATTGAAGAGAGACAATACAAAAAGGTGACTTTACTCATAAAAACTAAAGCCACAAAAACAAAAATGAAGAAAGACTTCACATAAGTAAAAAAAAAGATTAAAAAAACAGCATTACGGTAGATTAGTGAAGTTATATTGATTGCCCGGCTACAAAAGTATGAGAAGCTGCAGCAAGAGGTAACTTGAAAAGTCTGTATGACACTAACAGAAAACTGTCAGGAAAATGCCAACATAGCAGACCAATAAAAAGCAAATTGGGATGATGGATACAACATCTTGAAGAACAGAACAAAAGATTGGTGGAATACTTTGAAGAGCAGCTAAATAGATATCCAACATTTTAAATACTGAAGAAGTAGGCACAATAGAAGGCTAAAGAACACATGCAAGAAAGACCAAGTGGTTAGAACAAAAAAAATGAAGATAAGCTAGAAATAACTGAAGAAAGTAGCACAGGACTGGTATGCTTGGAGGGAGTTGGTTCATTGATGACCTATGCACCTCAAAGTGATGAAGAAGAAGAAGAAAAAGCCAGTGTGTCCTCTACATCACTATCCATCATTATCTGCTCTGAATAGGAACTTCAGCCACAACTGCAGCTGGTCTACTTGCCTCAGGCTTGTGCCAAAACATATGTGTTCCTTCAGAGAAGATTTCTATAGTACTTTGCTTTTATATGAGGTTACCAGCCCTATGCACATCAATTTATAGTCATCACTTGTGACATGTATAGCAACAGGGTACGGTTACCTTATTTTTACCTCCCCAGTAAGAAACTTCAGGATCCCAAATCTTCATATGTCCATCATAATTGCTAAGCTTAGCTAATGTTTTTCATGACCTATAGGCCTAAATAGGGATTTCCATTAAAAGATTACTGATGCTTTTTTATAGTTGATAAACATTGAGACAAAAAATAAACAATTTATTTAAAAACTAGATTTAGCAAAAACCATTGAATACTTCATAACACTTGAAGGCAAAGTCTGTACATTAGCTTTAGATTTACTAGTGTTCTAACAAAAATGAACGGTTCTAAACACTTTGTTGACTTAAAATACTTGAGCAAGCTGATAAGGTGACTATATCATTTTTCATAGACAAGAACGTTTTAGGACTTTTCTACATAAAAAAGGATAATACAAGATAAAAATGTTGGTTAAAATGTGTTTGATTAGAAATTTTGATAGCAATATTTATTCACATATTAATGAGTATTGATAACATTTTTCTGCAGACATAATTTTTTTTTCTCTTAAACTTCCAATTTTTCTTTTAAATAAATATAGAATCCAGAGTATGTCTTATTTCTTTTATCTATTGCCTTTCCATTATAGAAAACAAAATCTCTGTACATTTACATTTTGGTCAGGCACAGCCAAATATTATTGTGCAATTATTATAAGCTCTAAAATATATTAAACATTTCTTGATTGTTTTATCAAATTTGGTAGAATTTTCATGACGATATGAATCCATCATTCATGTGACTTTCAGCAAACATTAATTTTGGTTAAAGTTTAGTGTTTTCAACACTGTTAAAAATTCAGGCTTGTATACTGTATGACAATTAGCTTATAACAGAGATGATCATTTGTATTGTTATACTAATTTTAAAGCTTCTCTCTTGAGAGGCCACCTTTCAACTATAGACTGGATTGATCAGTCTTGTTTTTAAATGTAATAATTCCAAGCCTTATAATTGTAATGATTCTAGCCTTATGACGAACCCTAGGAAATAAGTAGGTTAAATACACAATTTAAATTAAAGTCACACAGAACCTCATTCATGGGGTAAGAAATTAATTCTATTTTAGTAAAAGCTTTAGATTTATCACAAATAAAGTACAAATTACAAATGAATACACATTCATCTGCCATCAACTCTAGTCGTAACCTGTTTTTTTTATCAATAAATGTTTATATGCATATGTTCAATGAAACACAGATTATGTTTGGCAAATGCATATTGAAATAGTTCCATGTGAAACACTTGTCATATATAAGTGTCTATAATGTTATTGTTCATTGACACTCATGCTGAGTCACGTTAACATTTGATATTTCTTTGGTTGCAAGTTACAGTTGCTCTTCTTACATCCTGAGGCGTACTTGAAAAGCTAGACTGATGCCTTCCTGTCTATAGGCAATGCAGGACTCCTTAATCCTTCCTGTCTATAGGCAATGCAGGACTCCTCAGTCCTTCCTGTCTATAGGCAATGCAGGACCCCTCAGTAAGCTTACAACTATGGGGATTATGGTATCAATCCCTAAACCTTGTTGGCCGGACTGCTGTGATAGTCTGTTTCCAGGAGCACAAAAGAGGATGTGAGGTGTGGTTCACCTGACCTTGATTACTCATTGATCCCATAAATGTCTACATCAGTCAATCAAAGCCCATTGCTCCTCTCGATGCTTATGCCATTGACCCCATCTCAACAGCATACACAACTCTGGGCTATTCTCTTTGTCTCTCTTCAGGTGTAACCATTTAATAGTAGTTCCCTTACACATTCTCTTCTCTTTGTATATTTAGGTCTTCCTCTCTTTTTCTACCTTAGAAGATTCCATGTGAGAGCCAGCCTGACTATGTTGGGCGGTGCCTTCCTTAGCATATATGTCCTATCTAGACCCATTTTCTTCTCTTAATTTTGTTATTCCAGTGACTTTTGTTGATTCCTTATTCACAGGTCCTCAATTCTTCACCCTGTCCTGTCACTTTATGACCATTTTCTTTCTTAGGCATATGTTAACGAAGGACTGGAGTCTGTGTTGTATTGTCTATAAGTGTCTACACATAAATGTATGTTTGTTCTCTAATACTGTATGTGCACACTTTGTGGGTTCTCATATTGAAACTTCAAGCTTAATTATTTAAATTATTTGTTTGTTGTGCGTTTCCTTTATTTATTAACTATAGCACCCATTGAGATTGAAAATCTAGTTTTAGATCCATACCTGCTGACCATGATATATGAGCAAATGTTTAGCCAAGTCATTACAATAGTTTTGTGGAAATTAGTAGCACTAGTATTTGTATGTGTTTAATACATAGATGTTTGTGTGAGAAAATGTATATACAAATATATAACTGTCTACACTGGAGTTGACAAATCAAATGTATCTGGTGTTCTGTTGGCTAGAGTTGTGAGAAAATTTAATATTGGTGGATTGTTGTGCTATGATAATGGACTAGAGTTGGAATAAATGGATTGCTCTGTTATGATGATGGTTAGGGGTGGAAAGAAAATTTATTCTTGGTTGAATAATTCTGCTTTGTTGATGGACTAGAATTTAGAGAAAATGAGTTCTTGGCATTTTGTTCTGCTATACTGATGATTAAAGCTCAATACTACTCCATTCAGGCAACCTGATAAACTATCCATTCAGGCAACCTGATAAACTATCCATTCAGCAAACTAAAGGTAGGAATGACCAATAACTCTAACTATAACACTGATAGAATGAGCTCAAAATACCTGCTGCATAAGAACATGGGACAGAGAAAGCCGGCCATCGCCAATAAGACTCTTGGACAAATTCCCACTGCTTTGTTTATATTTATATATATTTTTTATAGTTGATGTCTGAAAACATAAGGCATGAATGACATATAGTAAATGAAGAAGAAGGTGATTCTGAGTTAAGGTACACTATAAAAGCAGATCTTCTAACTTCTCATAAACATTGAATTAGTTGATTGTATTTGCTGCAGAAATACAGCAAAACAAATACTACAATCGGTGGCAATGAAACAGAATACAAAAATTACTATTTTGCCAGAATCTGTTTTAGCACTGATATTAATAATATCTGTCTGGCAATACGTAACTTGATAATTATTTGAAAACTTACATTAGTTGACAGGGACATGAACGTGAACATAACAATACACCCAAGTACCCAGGAATTACAATGGAGCACACATTGTCCTACAAGGAACAATGTAAGGCGTTGAAACAAAAAGTTAACGCAAGAAATAACATATTTGTGTAAGCTACCTAACACGGTATAGGGAGCATCATCAACAGTGCTGTGCACACTGGCCCTCATATTGTGCATTTCTGCAGCAGAATACGCCATGCCAATATGGAGTGCATCAGCACACAAGACATGTCAATGTGGCTAAAAATGAGGTGTACCGCATTGTAACTTGCGTTAGGACATAATATGCCATACCCTGCATGGAGAGCTCTGAACAGATTATGAATGGGAGTGTTCAGGTGAAGATCAAACTTGAAAAAAATGGGGATATGCAGACGACGATGTCTGCAAATGTGGAGCCATCCAAGAGCCCAACAATGTATATAACTGCCCAAGAATATAAGAACCATGTACAGTGGTAGATCTCACAGCAGCAAATAAAAGAGCTTCCAAGGCAGCTGATTTCTGGTCCAATACATTGTGTGGTTGTCAGATCCGGAAAGTTATTAAGCAAGCATTATTTGAAAACTGTCAAAATATGTGTTTAAATTTAAAAGTTTTGGCAGTCCAGCATCAAACATTTAAGATGTCTGTAATGATTTTTGGCATAGACATTGCACACATTTGTGATTGTATTATTTAGAATCGCTTGTCAAAACAAAGCCCACAACTCTCATGCCGCATCAACTGATGAAGCTTTTGTGTGATGTTTGCTTCTTTTAACCTCCAATTATTGCATTTTAGACTGATTGTTTTACAGTTTTATTATACTCAGAAATGGCATTGTTTCACATCTTTCATGATTTTTTTTACTTATCTCAGAAAAAAACAATGTCGCTTCCATTTGACAAAAGCAGAAAGAACTTTGACAAGTCTAATGCCAGTCATTTAGAATAAATGTAACTGCACAAATAAAGAATATTTGGAAGTGATTATTCTTGTCCAGTGTTTCTTCTTAATGACCTTATATTGATCATTAACTCACTAATGTTTTAATATGAGATTTACGTAAACCATGCCAGAAATATTGCAAGTCAAATACAAGTAATTAATGTGATTGTATCTACAGCCACATTCAATAAATTTAACCAATGCTGATGCATGGAGTGAGAATAAAGAACCAATATGCTTCAAAATGTGAATATATTTATAAACATAGATTATTTCACGACTTAAGAACAATACACCCTCAAATAAATGTGATAATGAAGGATAGAAATCGGACAAACTATCTTGGACCAAATATCTTACACAAATTTATATTTCATTTGAAAACCATATAAATATATATATATATATATTCTATTTTATTTTATTTCTGAAGATGCCATAACTCATAAATGAAAAGACATATCGAACTGAACTTTTCACTTAAACATTCTATTGCCAATTTGTAGATCGATGAAACTTATTTAAAGTTCCTTTATCCTTACTTTCATAAGTTATGGGTATATGATCATTAGCAGATTGAGAGGAAGGATGAGATTGGTTGGGCACAAAAATTGGTGGTTTGTTAGGGGTGGAGGTAGCGATTTGGAGATATGGTGGAAGGGGATCAGCGGATTGAGAATGGAATAAATTGGAGAGATGGGTGGGGTAAGGGGGCAGAGCGATGGCATGTTGGAGTGTAGGATGGGAGTGCTTTGGCAAAATGATGGATGGCTGGTGTTTAAACAATTAACTATTTTCACAATTATCCAGGGTAAAATACTAGTAATTATATTAAATATATATATATATATATATAATGTAAGTATTTGATGTGATAACAAAATGGAGTCTAAAATATATTTATGTTTTGTAGAATTGAGAGTAATTTTATTGCAAACATAAAGTTGTTATTTTATATTTCTTTTACAAATGAGAGAGTCAGTCAGTGGCAAAGTGGCCAAGAAAATGGTAGAAGCAGCACTTCTGGATAATTACATATTACTAAACATCAAAAATTGTTTTTAAAATGTAATTAATAATAATAAAAGAATAAAAATAAGACATGGAAAACCATACAAACAAAAATCATCATGGAAGCTACAGAGATCATGCTCTGTTATCAATACCTCAGGGAGGATCATCAAAAGTGTGGACACTGGAGGACATAAAACCCTTGATTGATAGTGTCATTGAGAGATATGATAGCTTGAGATATCTGGGAGTAACCATTGATTGATAGTGTCATTAAGAGACATGATTGCTTGAGATATATGGGAGTAACCATTGATTGATAGTGTCATTAAGAGACATGATTGCTTGAGATATCTGGGAGTAACCATTGATTGATAGTGTCATTAAGAGACATGATTGCTTGAGATATCTGGTTTTGGTGGCACTCAAGTTGATGAGGTTGATTGTCATCCTATACAATCAGCTAGTCCTGTTAATTATTAGTTATGTGCTAGACATCCTCACATTGATAACATCACAGTGTAAAGGGATTGAATGGATCCAGAATGAAGGAATGGCTGAGGTACAAGTGGATAGCAACTGTTGAGCCCTCAGGCCTCCAGGTGTTGACATGGATCTACTCTTCTGGTCATGCTGGGATTCAGAGCAACAAAAGAGCTGACATCTTGGCTTCACAAACTCCAATAATAGACACATTAGTGTTGGATAGGAGTGACATTTTGTAATCAATCAACGACCGTCTGTTGGAGGACAAAGAAATAGATAAACCAGCAATCCACAGACTGCAAAGTTTCGACATCAAATGAGGTTCAAACAGAGTAGGATGAGAGGATGGAGCAGGAAAGTGTACAACCATTGAACTACCGGGACCATCAGCAAGTTACATGAACCATCAGCACCTAGGCACTGCACCATTTGCTGAAAGAGACTGAGCACCTGTGGTTATGTCCAGAGTGCAGTGATGTCAATTCTTAGAAACAGAACAAAGGAATGTGAGCAGTCTTTAGCTACCCCAGGGATACGCCCATCATGAAGATGAGATACATGTTTCGACTTCCTGAAAATGACATCTAGATAAGTGCAGATGTGAGTTGATGCAGACAAGAGGCACCCACTACACACGAACACTGCAGGTATCAAGAGAGGGACGTTATCAATGACACAACACAGGCAGAGTGAACCATTGGTCAGGTGACCATAGTAGAGACCATAAACAATGGGGAGGAATGGATGCACACTGGAGATAAAATGACAGATTACCACCAAGTTATTATCACCCTGAGGAAGGGATGGAGAGATACAGTGGAAAAGTGAACCTTTAAGGTAAACATTTGATGAGTGATGTTCACTTCGAGATGCTGTTGTATATTCTGTTGATTCTGTACTGCACAATACAAAAGTCAGTTAGGGCTTCTATTCTAGAGTTGAGAGGCATTGTCGCTGATGAGCGGAGCGAGGTATATATGACAACAGCCTCCATTATGAGAGTGGAGATTGAATCAGTTACTTAGGCTCTGAGATGGCTATAGAGAGGAATATTTAACATAGTAATACGTTGTTACATCCAATAATCCCATTCTTTAATATTTGATCCAGTAACATATGAGATCAGTACAATTATCCCATTCGTTAATATTAAACCAAGTATTACTTTGTGACATCCAAAAAAAATAATGACACTCTTCAAGATTGTTAATACAATAACACTTTTTAACATATTGTAAAATAATGACACTCTTCAAGAGCGTTAATACAGTAATTCTTTGTAACAACCAACAACAGCCATTCTGTAACATTAATAACCCACTAATACTAAACATTCCAGTTACTTTTAACATACTGTCTACATTGTCTAGCTTTGTTCACTGAGCTTTATGAAATGGCCAACAGGCAATGATAATATTTCTTGGTCCTTCACTGATTTCAGCAGGCAATATTTCTGGCAGATAATTTTAGGATTATACATGTAAAGAATACAGCATGAAAATTCATGTAGAAAATAACAGGTCATGAAAATATCTAGAATAGTCGGAGACATCAATATCACCATTGTAAAACAGCAAATCAAACAGGTGAAATATTTCACATACTTAGGGAGCACGTATCAGCAGACAAAAGAATTACAGCAGAAATACCAACAAAGACGCAATAAGGCAAATTAGATCATTGGACAATTTACTCTAATACTTAATTGCATGCAGGTGACAATAACTACCAAAAGAGTTGTATACAACATGATTTTCGCCTCGATCGTATGCTATTAATGTCAAAACTTGACACTAACATCAAATGAAACAAAACACATCGTTAGAACAGAAATGAAATGCCTGCAAAAAATATTGAGCATAACAAGGAGAGACATGATCAGAATCGATGACATCAGAAGACTAGTGGCAACAACGCTAGTATAAACTACATTAAAAGACAGCAGCTAAAATTGTTTGGCCACGAAACAAGGCTACCAGGACTCAGCACCCCTCAACAAGCAATGCTATTTAGATACAATGGATTCATAGCCAAATGCAGAACATGAAAAGGTAGCTTACCAAAATATCTTGGCGGTAAATACTACTGTGCATGAGGCACACAGACAGGCTCATTATAGAGATCTCTTCATAACATTACACTGAAAGGCATAACAGGATAAGCAAAAAGAAAGAAGAAAGAAAGAGTAATGATACTGGTAGAGCACTCCCTTCTCATGGCAAAATGGTAAATGAGTACCTGACAAATTATTAAGGAAGGAAAGGCAGCAAGGAAGAGAACTGGCCACCCCACCTTATACAAGCTGTAGCTCAGTGATAATGTTCTTCCATCACAAGTGATGAAGACCACTCTTTTTGTTCAACTGTGTGGACAATCTTTTCTCTCGACATGTCCGCTGAAATTGGTGACTTGTGCTGTGATTTGGATTAAAGTGAGGAAGAAACTGCGGCCTTTGTCAACCACACTCTCTGGTCCTGAGCTACCCTTGGCCAGTGGCAAGAGACGACTGGAGTTAGCACAGGAGAAAGATTTTTCCTCAGGGTTTACTCCCAAAGCCTTTCCTGTAAACAGCTATCCCGCAAGGCAGAGAGGGGGGATGATTTCTAACGTTGTTTCTCATAACTGCAAGAGGTAGCAGTGTGTGGGGATGGCATGGGCTAGTGGTTAAGTGACACGGCTCACAACTTAAAGGTGCTGGGTTCAATCCCCATCACAGCACCGGCGTTACCCAGGGGAAGCAAGCTTTAAGAAAATGCAGGAGAAACCAGACCCTTACATAAAATCCATGTCAAAGTCAGATGCACTGGGCCAACAGGCGCAAAATAAATACCTCAGTACAACGCAAATCGCCGTGGAGAATAGAGAAAGAAGGCGACCAACAACAACAAAATAAATAAAAATCACCATGTGAGTTTGGTATCTCCCCCGGCTGTGTTCAGTCTGTTATAGTTGTGTCTAAATTTCACACACCAAATCCAATACTGTTTGCAGCTTGGGCGAAGGGCACCAATCATGTGAAGTTCAGTCGTGTGAAGTAGACCGTGAAATATGATACAGGTTTAAGCATAGTATTATTTATATAGCCAATGTCCATTCCAGGATAATCGGACAAAAGAAAACACAAAAAACAAACGAATTAACCAGTCAAAATGAAAAACAACAACAGGTTTCCGTGAACAGAAGTGTAAGTCGTTGACTAGTGTGAACTCCAGGCAAATCTGTGGTCTGGCGACATCCATTATGAACTAAATCAGCAGAGAAATGTAAACCCACAGCCGTATCCAGGTTACCGGTCCCAGTGCAAGGGATTGACCTCAATGTAGGTGGATCAAGGGAGTCTCTGAGACATTCAGGAAGTTACACCTAACAACAGCACAAGTCTCTCACCTGGCGATAACAAGAAATCTACGCATCATGCCTCTCTGCAACACCTCATGACTTGGGTAGAAGGACAAATGAAGAAGGCACAAAAATGAGTAAATGATATGTCTAGCAGATAGTTTAATGATTTAGTGGTCATTGACTGATATAAGTAAATTCTATTTTTAGCCAATAGTTGCAAGATTTAGTGGTCATTGACTGATATAAGTAAATGATATTTCCAGCAGATAGTTTTAAGACTTAGTGACCATACACTAATATGAGTAAATTATATTTCTAGCCAATAGTTTTAGGACTTCTGAATTTGCAGTTATCTGCAAATGTAATTGTTTTGACTGGTTCTGTCAGCTGGATCTTGGCTAGTTTTACTGTAAGGTAAGAATGTTGAGCAGTGCTGGTTAGAACAGAGAGTCTTGAGGCAATGCTGGACATGTGTGTATAAGTTCCATGATCCCCCAAGTGGTGTGCAATTGTTCTCCCTATTAGGGCAGCTCAGCAGTCATATGCCGATTTCACATTTCCTGAAGTAGTACATCAAAGAACCAAATGCTACCCTGTTATATGCACCCTCTTAGTCAAGAACAGTAACAGTTAGTACTGAACATTAGTAAAAGTGCCATGACTTCTTCATTGACCTGTACCTAAGGTATGAGATAGAATTGAGTTCATTCTTCTGATTTAACTTCTTTTTCTAGCAACTATTTTCTCCAGTAATTTGCCGTACCCATTTTGTAAGAAGCTAAAATATTTTGACCATATCAAATGCCATAATGTCCTAGAGAGAACAATACTGGAGGGTGCCTGGAAAGGGCAGAGGTAGACCGAGGAGAAGATGTCCACAAGACATCACGGAGGCCCTGATGATGATAGCAGCATGGAGTTCTAGTCAGAGATTGAGAGTCTTACTGTTGTGAGAGCAACATTCTGTAAAGGACTGCAAAGAAGCTGGAAGCCAGTCTGTGGGCATGGCTGCATTCTTTGTAGCAGTGCTGGTTGAAATCATCACATTTTTAATGCCAGCTTTATCAAGCTTCTTGATGTAAAACTTTCTTTCCAAAAATGGAGGTGATTTAACTAACCAAAACAGACTGGATAATTATATTAGTTCAACAATTAATTACTACTTTCTTTAAAAAAATTACATGAAATTATTACAGAAAATTATTTGTAAAACTTAACAAAGAAAAATAAAATATTTCTTTTATCACTTTAAAATGAGAATAATCGCAGTATATTTTTGCTCATATATAAACAAATGGCAGAAATGTATTAATTAACATTGAAAATAGATTGTTTGAATGATGACTCTTGTCAGAAGACTATGACATTAGAGCCACATGACCTTCAATGGGCACATAGCTCAAGGATGGAATGAAATACTTCTGTGAGAGCTTCAGAGTTATCAGCACTGGTTGATTCAAGTGTGCAATTCTCTCCTCACTGTCTGATATGAAAGGGTTAAGGTAGACAGTCTTTAGTGGAAGGTTGATACAAGACACGAATTTACTCAAGTCACCAGGTGTTGCATGTTTTCCTCCCACTGCCATTGGTGGCATACGGAAACCTGCAGAAATATATATTACTTGAATCTATGTGTAGTGATCTGTATTTACAATCTCTTTTCTTCTATGTGTGCATGTTGTTTGTTTTGTGTCTTAAATAAACATGCTGCTTGCAGGATTGATGCATGTGATGGGCAGTTAACTGGACTGATATATTACTTTCCTGCCTATGATGCTGTTGTGTACATTGATAGATCTACGCTGTGTAGTAAGAAATCAGAATATAGCTTCTCTTTTAACATGAGGAATACCAATGTTTGAGAGTGGGAATAGATGTCAACACATGCCACTATGAGACACAGATGACAACAACCACCACTATGAGAATGGAGAATGTGAAACACAGAAGACAACAGCCTCCACTATGAGACACAGATGACAACAGCCTCCACTATGAGACACAGATGACAACAGCCTCCACTATGAGATACAGAAGACAACAGCCTCCACTATGAGAATGGAGAATGTGGAACACAGATGACAACAACCTCCACTATGAAACACAGAAGACAACAGCCTCCACTATGAGACACAGATGACAACAGCCTCCACTATGAGAATGGAGAATGTGGAACACAGATGACAACAGCCTCCACTATGAGAATGGAGAATGTAAAACACAGATGACCAACAGCCTCCACTATGAGACACAGATGACAAAAACCTCCACTATGAGACACAGATGACCAACAACCTCCACTATGAGACACATATGACAACAGCCTCCACTATGAGAATGGAGAATGTGGAAAACAGATGACAACAGCCTGCACTATGAGACACAGATGACCAACAACCTCCACTATGATGGATATATTATTTGCACTAAATATTGGAACTAACTCACTTGCTTGATTCATTGACCTTCTATATAACTAGATTTGCAATCACCGTAACTTTTGTCTTTTTTATATTTATCTTCATTCCATATTCCTTCGTGGTGTTGTTAAATTGATTAATCAAGTGTTGTAAGACTCCCTTTGCAAACTTGATAGCTTCCAACTGTGTGTCTTCAACTATTACCCAAATGTTATAACCACCAATGGCTAAATCCATTCTCTTTGAGAATGCATTTAATTATCCATGGATAGTAGACAGCTCTGTCCTACTCCCCTCCTTACTGTATTGGGTCAGTCAATACTCTCCTAAATAATATCATGTATGTTAGTTGATGTACTAATCTGAGTATTGGTTGTTCAATCTCAATTTGTTTCAAGATTTTTAATAGGCTGGTCCAGTTAACTCGATTGAAAGCCTTCTCATAATCAATTAAACATATATAACATGATCTTCCCTGTCCAATCCTCTTTTCTGCTCTACATTTCAGTGTTCCTAAATGTAGAATAGAGTCGGAGCCATGACACAACCTTGTTTAACTCTGCAGTTAATGTCGAAGGCCTCAGATTCCTGACCTGTACCTTTCTTGCCCACATGAAAAGACCTAATAATGCTTAGTAGTTTAGGTGAGCAGCCAATTTTAGACAATACTTTAAAAAAAATATATATCTGTTTACCAGGTCGAATGCCTTGGTGAGGTCAATAAAGGCAATAAATAGTGGTCTGTGTTGTTCTCTGCATTTCTCTTGCATTTGTCTCAGTGAAAAGAACACATCAACGGTGAACCTTTCTGCGCGAAAACCACAGTCCCCAGGTACACCCTGTCAGCAAGCTTTCACAACCTGCTCAGGATGATGTGAGCATACACTTTGCCTACCAACGTGCTCAGGATGATGTGAGCATACACTTTGCCTACCAACCTGCTCAGGATGATGTGAGCATACACTTTGCCTACCATCTTGCTCGAGATGATGTGAGCATACACTTTGCCTACCAACCTGCTCAGGATGATGTGAGCATACACTTTGCCTACCAACCTGCTCAGGATGATGTGAGCATACACTTTGCCTACCAACCTGCTCAGGATGATGTGAGCATACACTTTGCCTACCAACCTGCTCAGGATGATGTGAGCATACACTTTGCCTACCAACCTGCTCAGGATGATGTGAGCATACACTTTGCCTACCAACCTGCTCGGGATGATGTGAGCATACACTTTGCCTACAGTGTTGAGGAGCGATATGCCCCTGTAATTGTTGCAGTCTCCTCCGTCTTCATTTTTCTTGTAAAGGTGTCAGTGGTGGAAGGCTAAATCACTGCATCCAACAAAGAATGTTTTCACTAACAATGGCTGTGAACCAAGATAGGAACCTCCCCATGTAAAACCTAATACTAAAAATGTACCACCAGAAGAACGAGCGTGTCCAGTGTATGGATATAGACGTCATGCCATTGTTTGAATTGCAAGTGAACTCACCAATGATTGGATTGCGAGTAGACTAATCAAGTGAGGGATGGAAGTGGTTGGTCAGGAAGGTGTATGAAATACCGTTGCAGCCTGGACTAAATTTTTTTTTTTTAAATATTCATTTTTATTTCTCTAAATATTTGCTTTTATTTAGTAATGATTCAAAACTCATTAGAGAACAATAAATATAAATGTAGAAGTTATTGCTGATATCCATTGTGAATAATTGCTTCTATTCTTCTAGCTATAAACTTCTATTGAATGTTACTAAACATTGGTCAATGAAAATTCTACACTGTCAAGTCATATTGAGAATGTGACTGAGCTGTAATTATACTAGTGATATGTAAGTCACTTCTGTACTAAACTTTCTGATACGTTTGCAAATCATATCACATCTCATAGGATTTTCAATACGTATCTATGAAATTTTCTGTGTAAATAACAATAATGAAAATGTTGATGAGCAAATGAACAGAGACAACAAATTAAAGACAATGACTAAACCTGTATGAAGAGCAGTTTCTCTTTCAGGTCTGCAATGGCTGGTATGCATTTCCCCAAGCCTCACCAGGGCAGGTTTTCTAGAAGAGTAAATAATCAATATCTTTTAATGATTTCTGCAATATTCTTCACCTACAGAACCGTTCAAATGTAGCTCTAGTTTTAATTATCTACACAAAATTTCTTTAGAGATGATAAATTTGTATCTACCAGTCTTGCGTCGTCCCAGTCCTTCTTTACGGCTCCGACACCCGGACATTACCTAATTATGACATGTCAAGACTGGAGGCCTTTTACATGAGAAACCAGCGGCGTAACTTTGGCATCCGATGACATGACTACATCCACAACATGGAGGTCTCTGCTAAAACATGCCTCCTCCCAATTTCAGAAACACTTGACTGCCGCCGAGTTTCTTTGTTTGGTCATGTTGTACGGCTGGGTAAGGAAACCTCGGCCAACAAGATATTACACTGACAGGATATTACAATTGACTTGTTGAGTCAGAACCTTCTGTTAAGTACATAACTGATCATTTTTTCAATTCAAAATGTAGAAGCAGCCACCAGAGGCAAAAACACACTCGACTTAGTTTTTACTACAGAGGAAAATATGATTGAAAACGTTACCGTTGGGAAACTGTTTGGCTCAAGTGACCATTCAATTATCCATTGGGATCTTATAGCAGGGAAAGAAGAAAACATAAAGACGCAAACATATGACTACTCTAAGGCAGATGTTAAGAAGATGAAAGAGGCAGCGAGCCACATAATCTGTAATGATATTGTCTGAGGAACAGATGTTGAACAAGAGTGGGAGAGTTATAAAACAGTTCTAGAAAAGCTAAAAGAGGAATGTGTTCCATGTAGACACATAAACTCCAAGTGTAAAAAGTGGATAACTAGATTTGCAGTTAAATGTAGAAGAGCTAAAAATAAACATGGAAAAAAATATATTGAGGCAGGTAAATCAAAAGAAATATATTTAAAATATTTGGACAAGGCAGAAAATGAATAAAACAGCAAAAAAAGACTTCGAAAAAAAACTTGCTCGGAGGATCAAGACTGATAGTAAAAGCTTCTTTTCTTATGTTAGAAATAAACAAAAGAACAAATGACAAAGTAGGCCCTCTCACAGACAGCAAAGGAAAAATAATAAGTACTTTAGCACAGTCTACACAAAAGAGGACTGCTCCAAGATCCCAGAGCCTATAGATATTTTTCAAAGAGATATGGATACAGCGGGATTTAGATCAGTCTGTGTTACAGAGGAAATTTTTTTTTTTTAAATTGAAGGGGTTGAATAGTGAATAAATGTCCAGATCAAGATGGTATCATCTAAAATTGTTGTTTGAAATTAGAGACCAACTAGCAAAACCATTGGCTATATTAAGTTTTTAATCACTTGCAAAAGGGATTGTTCCACGGGATTGGAAAGATTCAGGAGTGATCCCCTTATTCAAAAAGGACAACAAAATCTGATCCAGCAAATTATAGACGGTGAGTTTAATGAACATGGTCTGTAATTTAGATTTAGATAAAATTTGAGAATGGTCTGTGAGCTGGCAAATAGAGTTTAATGTAGATAAATGTACAGTCATCCACATGGGTAGATTCAATATGGAACATAATTACAGAATTGGTGAGAACAATATTAGAAAGATAGAAAAGGAAAGGGACCTAGGGGTTATAATAGATCATACAGGTAAGGTGAGTGATCAAGTCCAAGTAGCAGTGAATAAGACAAATGCAATGTTAGGTATGATAAAAATAAATATTAAACATAGGAGCAAGGAAGTGATAGTCAAACTGTATAAAGCATTAGTTAGACCTAGATTGAAGTACTGTGCACAGATGTAGAGTCCTTGACATAGAGGGGATATAAACATGCTGGAAAGGATACAAAAAAGAGCAACAAAGCTGATAGTGGGATTCCAGAATTACAGTTATGAGGAAAGACTCAGAAAAACCCGGCCTACAGTGTCTAGAAAGGAGAAGAATTCGAGGTGCCTTAATACAGGTTTATAATATAATCAAAGGAACGGATAAATTAAACTATAACAAGTTTTTCAAAATATAACCACCTACAAAAATAAGGGGGCAAAGCTACAAATTAACTAAAGAATAGCCCAGATTAGATATTAGGAATTATTTGTTTAGTCAGAGAGTGGTGAATGCTTGGAATGCATTTCCACAGGAGTAGTGGATGCAGGGACAATTAATGCATTTAAGAATAAATTGGATGTGCATAGCTTTTAGAGCAAGATAATGCAAATGATACTGGTTGTATACAAACTAAACCAGTATAAAGACGTTAAGTTTAGTTAAGTTACACAAGTCGTTCCTCAGCGCCAAAGGTCTTCTCCCATCCAACTATAGGAATATTATTGCAAAGCGTATTATGAGCTGCACTGCTTAGATTATGGCCATAATATAGTGACATCTTCCCCATACACACATTTCTGGAAAAAAAAAATATGGCGGCGTAAATATCGAAGCATGTCTTCATGACGATTTTTGATAATTTTCGTGGTGAAAAGTTTTGTTTTTGTTAATTCAGGAAATGGCAATTCTAAAAGGCTAACAACAGAAAAAGTTGAATGTAATTTCAAGAAATTTGAGGCTGATAAATTTACATGGTGATTATTCTGAAAAGGATCAGTTGTTATTTTAACAACATGTGTGTAATTCAGATCATCATTCGTCTATCAATTAAGATCAAGCTAGATCTGTTCCCTGGAGGATCAGAATATAGTCCATGGAGGGCAGGGGTTGGGGTATCCCACATAATGTATCAAGTATATTTGATGAATATATTTCATACTCTACTGAAGTAGGAACATTGGAGATTATTAAGTCAGTCAATTTTAGATAGAATAACTAAATTAGAGTACTAAGCTTTGTTATAGTAAATAGCGTTACTCAAATGTCTACATTGCGTGTATTTTCTCAGGATTGAGGTGATATGAGATTTTATGGACTGGGTAGCCAGGGTTCAACAGTTTAATATTTGCAGTCAATAAAAATGTTATTAGCACTTCAAAATCGCTAGTACCATCATAAAGTGGTTGAAAAGGATTGTTGATAATTGCTGATGAAGAGATGACACATTGTGCATTAGATCCATAATGTGCCTGAAGTCCTACAGTCTGTTGTTATTGGCACCAAATACATTTACTTAAATAGAACAACAAATGTTGCACTATTGAATTTCCCAGAAATCTATTGTATTTAACATAACTTTGTTTTATTAGGATAAAACTCAGTTCTATTTGAAGGATAAACTGATTGGCCCTATGATATGTTCAAGAAAGTCTGTCAGCTTTATGATGAAACTAAATGTGGTTATTTGAGAGTGAACAGAAAAGAAGATGAAGAGTTTCTATAGTAATTTCAGAGGTGCTAATTTAAACCCTCATTCTATTGTACATTCACTCTTTTCATATGTGTTCTTAATGATGGATACCATGGCTGAAGACTGAAAGTCATTGACAAGAAGCTTACTGGGAAATCCTAGGCAGAACCAGAACTGTATTCTTTGCCTGAACCACTCTGTTTTCTTGCTTTCCTCTTAGCAATGCTCCTCTCTTAAGTGCTTCCAGCTCTTTTTCTGTCATTATCTCACAGAAGTAGGTCACTACATCAAGATAGTTGACAGACTCCAGTATGGACAGACTTTGAAGGCTGTCAAGTGTCACTGAAATCAAGTTGAAATGTTGACAGTTTATCAATTTAAGTGCAGTCTTTCTTGCATATAGACATCATAAAGGCCACACATTTGAATGCCATAATAACAGAATAGCTTATATCAGTATAAGTACAACATACAGGTTGCTAACATCTATATTGGAATAACAAGAAGTAAAATAAATAATAAGCTGCAGCTAAGGGCAATATAAAAACACTGAAGTGGAAGCTAACACACCAACATTCCTAAACCAAATAAAACAAGATGATGTCCTTTCATAGAGGTTACTGCTATAGAGGATGAAGTGTTAGAGATTACATTGAATGAGATCTTAGGTTTTTGTGTTCTGGGAAGAGAAGTTTTCTTCCTTATTGCTTTGAATGCCTTAACCCTATAGAGCCATTTACAGCTGGCTGAACTGGAGCAGCAGTAAATGGGAAATATACCTTGTTTGCTCTGCCACTCAAGTACAGCAATAAAAATAATGTGATGAAATAAATAATAGTCCATTTGATATGGTTATATCTACATTTTGTCTTGCCATTGTTAATGTCAACTCTCTTTAGGAAATGTTGCATACATCAAATATGCGCCTTTTTTTTTTTTTTACAACAGACTTAGAAAGTGATTGTACTGAAATAATGCTAGGATATGATTATTTTTGGGGGAAAAAAGAGCAATTGCCACATTTGATATTTATTAACTGATTAGCCACTAAATTGAAAAACAGGCTGTGGTGGAATTAAATTTAGGTCCCATTTTCCCATTTGCAGGTGTATGTACATATTTAGCTGCAGTTTTCTTAATTATTAACATATTTTTATGAATGATATACCATTTTGTAGGTAAATGAATGTTCTCTAACATAGATCTAAAACAATTGTGTGTTATGTTTTAGTAGGAAATTTGTAAATGGTAAATTTATTATTTACAACAGAAAAGCTTTACAAAATTATTAAAAAAAGTGAAAACTCACCTTCAATTTTTGAATGTCCAAAACATTTAATGTCTTTTACTTGGTGGTTATCATAAAGTATATCCAGCAAGAAGAAAAACAAACCCAAGAACACAGAAATTGGATAATATTTACACTTCTAATAGCTAATGTAGCCACATGTAGACCAGATCAGAAACAATTAAAAAATTTGTGAAAAATAAACATTTGAAAAAAAAATATTTCCTTTGGAAAAATTAACATTTGAAAAAAAATATATATCTCCAATTTATTTACAGTATATCAATGTCTTTAGTGAGCACCATCTGCAAAATCATGTGTATGGTACACTCTAAAACAGTTCTTCGGATGGAGATGTGGCTTTTCTGGGCAACCAGTGCAATAAAAATTTGTGTGGGCTCTCTTTGCAGGAGTTGAGCATACAACGCAGTTCCTGTCTTTGTCTGAGTGAACCACAAGATCCACAGCACCCTCATATCTTTGAATTTTGTTTCCTTCTTTAAATTTTCTCCCAACTTTATTGCTGTTTGTGGTTACTACCTCTTGCGAGATGATGGATGCAGCCTTCTCAGTCAGCTGATGGATCAACTTTTCTTTGAAGACTTTCAAGGGCATAGGCTTCTCATCACCATGACAGAGCATGTATAATATATGAGCATTTACCTGTGAAATCTCAATGATCCAATAAAATATTTTTTTCCACCATTTTCTTGTTTTTCTTTGGAAGCTGCCATAGTATACCATCTGGTCGCTATAGTCACATCCATTTATACACATGTTGTATCGCTGAACTACTTTGGGTTTTTCAACTGTGTTGCCTCGTCTAGTTGTAACCTGCTCCATCTGAACTGTTGTCTTGGTGGAGACAACAATACACGGCTTTTTGGCTTTCTTATCTCGCCAAGCAACACATATCTGGGATCCATCATTATTTCTGTACCACCTAGCTTCTCGAAGCTGTAGAGAAATGGCCTTCAACTGAAGTGAAAAATTTTTCCTGTTGATGTTGAGTGTGCCAGTATAATCAATACCCCTACTCAACAGATATATAATCACAGTGTCTACAGTGTAGTACCTATCCGCAAATACATGGTGGCCTTTTCCAATTCCTTGCAGCAGGTAATCAAACACCTTCACGGCCTGACTTGTACGGTCATTGGCAAGGAGATATGATGTGTTTTTTTCCAAAGTATGTCAATACAGAGTAGACATACCCTGTAGTAGAATCACACAAGCCACAAGTCTTGATGTGATACTTGCTTGGCTTGGAGGCATTGTACTGCTTGTGCTTCCAGCGTCCGTTATAGCCTATTACCATTTCATCAATGGTCAGATCCTGAAATGGATAAAATGCATCCTGGAACTTTGCTATTAGTGAATTCAAGAATGGCTCTATTTTGTCCTTCCCTACAGATTCAGCATCTCCAACATGCATCATGGTTTGGTAAATGATTTCAAATCTCAATCTGGGAAACATCTGACTGTACCATGGGTTGTAGTTGTGCGGTTTGTGTGCCAAATAAGCCTTCACCGATGCTTTTTTACCTAAACCTGTTGCGATAATCACAGCCAAAAATTTTAACAGCTCATATTCAGTGATAGGCTTCCAACTTGCAAGTGTAGACTTTTGTCAAGAAACTTGTTTGGATTTCTTCAATTCTGCATATTCATTGATCATTGATACCAATGAATCTAACACATCTAGTGTTATCAAGGCAAACCAACAATCTAGTTCAGAGGAAGATGCATCTAGTTTTGCATGCATACCTGGTTCACGAGTTGGAACAAAGGGAATACTGCCTGTTGTTTCACCTTCAGTTACTTGGTGCCACTGTTCTCTTTCTTGAGCTCCATTTGTTACTGAACTATTTGTAAATCTAGCAGCCGTCTTAGCGTTTTTAGAGACTTTTGATGGTCCAGGAAGTGCATCATCTTCGCTATCACTACTTGCGCTGTCAGTACTATTTTTTTCGCATTATCAAAATCAATTGAATGATTATTGTCGACATCTGTTTCACTTACCTCGTCTTCACTAGACATATTATTCATCTGTTGAAACAAGTTTTTAGCCCGTTCAATAGTTAGACGAGCAGTACATGTGCTTTTGGTGACCTTATCGCTTGTTGCCATGGTGAACAATTTTTTAAAGTTCGATAACTAGCTTGAAAATTTGATAATTATGACAAGAATACAATTTTTAACATCCAGTTTGCTCCACATGTGGTTCAAGAAATCAACATCCTTTCGGTAAATTAAAATCTTGTACCGAAACGGAAAAGAAAACTATAAATTTATAACTTGTTTTACTATGAAACAAACATTGGTGCTAACAGCGGCTTATGACCGAGGGTGAAGAAGTGTTCTGGCGCTGGGAGCGGCTTATAGTACGCAACCAGTTAAGGTCAGATGAAAGACACATTTCTTAAGCCCTCATAATAAGTGGAAGGTAAAACACCAAACATAATGAGAAATGAATAAAAAGGAGAAAAAAGACATTCAGTAGACTGCTAGGGACAGGGGTATAATGGAGATTTGATTGGTTTCATGTTTCAGGTACAACTAAAATGTGCAAAGAAAATGAAGTTTCATTTCAGCTGGTGACAGTTCAGAATTAGCAGAGAGTTTATTAGCTTTTCTGTATAAATGACAGATCATACAAAATTATATAGTTTTTCAGGATTCCTGTATGAATGACAGCACACAGAATAATGAGATAATTGGGTAGGTTCCAATTTGAATATATCAGATAAAGAACAAGCATTTCAGAAATAACAACTTCCATGTTCTACTCAAAAGTGGAATCAGCTGTAGCTATTTATACAAAGTGTTACCTGTGACACTGCTTTCTGTCACAAATGGTGCCTGTCCAGTTCTGACCGAGCTTGTTACTCTACTATGTGAGGAAGTGACATTTTCTTTGTGACCATTCTTGACACCAACCTGTTTCATGATATGAAAATACCAAGCCATAATAACAACACAATTTTATAATAATATGGATGCAATACAAATAAGTAAACGAAAGGGTTGAAGAGGAGCGACTTAGTGGATACAATAGAAATCGCTATACTCTAGGGTAGAGGAGGAGCGACTAAGTGGATGCAATGGAAACTACTATACTCTAGGGTAGAAGAGGAGCGACTAAGTGGATACAATAGAAATCGCTATACCGCAGTACAGAAAAGAAGCAACTAAGTGGATGCAATGGAAACTACTATACTCTGCAAAATACTAAACCACCCATCGTCCATAAATAAAGAGGCCATCCGGCGAATGCCGCAGGTGGAACTGAACCTGGCGTTGGATGAAGTCATTACTGAGGAGGAAGTCGACAGGGCAATCAGTTCACTATCTATAGGAAAAGCTCCAGGAGCTGATGCAATACCAGCAGAGGTATATAAGACAGCTGGCCCATCCCTCACCTGAAGGATCACTGAACTCTTCTGTCACATGTGGGCTGAAGGTAAAATTCCGCAGGAGCTAAAGGACGCCTCAATCGTTCACCTATACAAAAGAAAAGGCAATCGTCAGGAATGCGACAATCATCGAGGAATATCGCTACTCTCCGTAGCAGGCAAGATCCTAGCGCGCTTACTGCTAAACAGGCTCAACAAGCACCTTGAACAAAGCCACCACCTCCCAGAAAGCCAATGTGGATTCAGAGTCGGAAGAGGAACAGTGGACATGATTTTTGCCGCTCGCCAAGTACAAGAGAAGTGTCGAGAGCACAATCAGGCCTTGTACACCACATTTATTGATTTGACAAAGGCATTTGATACAGTAAACAGAGGAGGGCTGTGGATGATAATGTCTAAGTTTGGCTGCCCCAACAAGTTCATAACAATGGTGAAACAGCTACACGAAGGCATGTGTGCTCGTGTACTGGACAGCGGTGCAATCTCTAAAACGTTTCTAGTATCAAACGGAGTAAAACAAGGATGTGTACTCGCCCCGACTTTGTTCAGCATGATGTTCGCGGCCACGATGACAGACGCCTTCAGATCATTGGAGCTTGGAATACCCATAAAGTACCGCACAGATGGCAAGTTACTCAATTCCAGAAGAATGAAGGCCAAAACCAAAGTTGCTGGCGACATAATCAGGGAACTTGTATTTGCTGACGACTGTGCTCTAATGAGCAACTCAGAACTGAACATGCAGGTTGGAATGGACCAGTTCTCTGCCGCATGCGAAAATTTTGGCCTGACCATAAATGCCAAAAAAACAGAGGTCATGTACCAACCAGCACCAGGCATGCCGTACACAAAACCAGAGACTACAGTCAGACGTTGAATGCCGTAGACAAATTCACATATCTGGGCAGCACGCTGTCGAGATCTGTCAGCCTAGACGATGAGGTGGCAAGCAGAATAGCAAAGGCCAGCACAGCCTTTGGTAGAATGCGCTCGATGGTCTGGGCACGTCGTGGCATCAGCGTCAAGACCAAATTGAAAGTCTACCGTGCAACCATCATTCCAACCCTACTATACGCTTGCGAAAGCTGGACTGTATACTCTGGACATGCAAGGAGGTTTAACCACTTCCACACAGGTTGCCTGAGGCGAATATTCCACATCCGATGGCAAGATCGTGTCACTGACATCGAGGTTCTCTCGAGGGCTAACATGCCCAGCATACATGCACTGCTAGAAAAAGCACGACTAGGATGGGCCGGACAACTCGTCCGTATGTCAGACGAGCGGCTCCCAAAGAAACTTCTCTACGGCGAGCTGAGAGAGGGATGGCGCGAGAGAGGGCGCCCAAAGAAACGATTTAAAGACGGTCTGAAGGACTCACTAAAAAGTTGCCAGATAGACTTCGACACCTGGGAATGTCTTGCGAAAAACAGATCTGACTGGAGAAGTGCAGTCAAATCGGGTGTAGCTGCCGGTAAAGATGACCGTGTTGTGAAAGCCCAGAACAGACGCGAGACGCGGAAATCCCGAGCAGCGGGAACACCATCCCCTTCTACAAACCTCGTGTGCCCGATATGTAGCAGATGTTTTCGTGCTCGCATTGGCCTGTTCAGCCACATGCGCACCCACACCCAACAGGGAAATCTGTGACAAGGATGATGTCGGCGGTCCTCATCGACAACGATGGACAGCTATTATAAGTGGATGCAATGGAAACCACTATACCCCAGGGTAGAAGATAAGCCACTAAGTGGATGCAATGGAAACCACTATTGACGGTGAGGCAAGGTAAGGTGAAGTGAAGTAAGATGAGGTGAGGTGAAGTAAGGTACTGTGAGGTGAAGTAAGACTAGGTGTGATGAGGTGAAGTAAGCTGAGGTGAAGTAATGTCAGGCAAGGTGAGGTAAGATGAGATGTAGTACAGTGAGGTGATATGAGGTAAGGTTAGGTGAAGTAAGGTGGAGTGAGATGAAATAAGGTGAGGTGAGGTTAAGTAAGATGAGGTGAGGTGAGGGAAAGTAAGGTACCATGAGGTGAGGTGAGCTGACTAGTTTGCTGCATCAATCTTACATTTATAACAAAATATTTAACCAAATTAATACTCCACTCTTTTCAGTACCCTATAGTGCAGATTTCTTCCAGGCACTCCTATATTTTAACTTACATCATTATACTGGTTTAGAAGACTTTACAGAGTCTGTATACAACCAGTTTCTTCTACTCCTTGCCTTGTCTTTCATATAACCCAAGATGTCATAAAGGCATCACTCAGCATGTGAGCGATGTGTCTTGGGTATGTTGCTAACTGGACAGGGCCAAATCTCTCCCCTGGGATGATGTGTTAGTCCATTTTTGGCCCATGTGTACATTTCCTAGCCACACCGGCAAACAGGGCAAAGCGTGCCAGTCTCATAAAGTGCAGTTGTGTGCACCAAACCATGGAAATATGACACAACCTAAATACTTTTTTCAAATAACCGATGACCATGTCAGGATAACCGGAGGGAAAAACACCACAAAATGAATGAACTAACTAATCCAAATGGAAAACTACAACACGTTTTTGTAGACACAAGTGTAAGCAATTGACTAATATGAATTCTAATGAAATTCATGGCCTGGCATCATCTATGATTATCTAAAACACAAGAGCAAAATTAGACCCATGGCCTGTTAGGCGCCATTTTTTCTGCTCATAATATGATCAAGTTTCTTAATGTACGAAATGACTCAACACTAAATAATGTATATGTTATATTCTATCTTCTCTATTCGTTTTTCTTTGGTAGATGCAAATAGGTATTTCAATTTTAAATTGCCATTACAATTATACACTTGACTGGTACATGAGATGAAAAAAAAAGATCCACCGCAACCAATTAAGTATTTCACAACTGAAGAGAGTTGTGCATGAGACTAGCAACCGCATAATGTAAAACCTTTGCTGTTAAATGCCACTGTAAATGTTCAGATACAAACTTCTCGTGAAGAAGTAACCAGCTGTAATGGTAGCCCTATAAGCATAGTCAATGACCTCATAAATTATGATAAGCAGTTCATGAAAATTCAAGCAATTAAGGTGGACCAGCCTCATGGCAATAAGCTAAGAGGACAAAGAAGGAAGTTAATGCCAGATCTCTCCATTTCTGCTATGTTCTAGTTATCTCTGCTTTATTTTTTCACATGTTTATTGCTTTAGCAAGCATACATTAAACAAAAATGTTTGTAACTTATTGTTTATTGCTTTTCCTGTCCTCAATATGTTGTAGTATATAAGACCTGAAGAGGTGTTTTACAAATGCAACCTATCATCATCTTTGCAATTTTCATTCTCAGGATTCTTTGTCTGTTTACTATAATTTTTTAGACTTGTCATAGATTACGGTAGATGGATAAATGACTTTATCATATCTAATTACGGGATTCATAATTTTAATAATTTCAAGCCACTAGTGCCTCTGTAGTTGCGGCTTACCCCAGCTGCTCATTTAACAATCGTATCATGGGAACAAGAGCTTTCTGTGAGTTTAAAGCACTAACAAATGAGTAAAAATCAGTTTGTTTTTATTATAACAGAAACTTGTTGGACTTACAAATAATACTTCAGGACCTCTGGTTTTACTTCATTTGTAATCACCATTCCTGCCTTTGATGTGAGGTATCATCCTGCATTCTGACTAGTTTTGGCTATCATTTGCAGAATTTTGTCGTAAGAATCAATTTTTTTACTGCAGACCTTCAGACCAACAATAGTTATGTCTGTTGTACAATGTAGTACTTGTTGAAACCTACGGCAGTTATATCGTGACCATCCATCAATAACAGTTTTCTAACAAGGTGTACTATTTGTCAAAGTAACTCTCACATCAGAATGTCTTTCTTTGTTTCAGAAGCATGTCCTGAAAAGGACATTGTGTCAAAGCTGAGATATCTTGGTCTTTTGATCAAATTATTCGGTTTCAGCACTACATTTTTGGAACCAGGTGTGTCTTTCCGAGACAGTTCCTATTCACTTAGCGAGAATACAAAAACGTAGCCTGTTTCCAGATCATCACTTGGTCAGCTATGTTTCTCTGACCCGGATGCAAGCTGTCAGCTTATTCCCAGCCTCATCTTCAGCCCCTCTAACATCAGTAGTGAAGTAATTAGTTTACCTTGCTTAATCCTCCTGAAACAGACCTTATGTTGGAGACATGACCTTGTAAGGAGTGACCTTGGTTCAACAAATGCATGCTATCTTTGATTCTCAGTTTATATGATGTCATCCATCTGGGAAGGTTAATTAACTTGTTTAGTGTTCAATATCTCAGTGGCAATAAATGCATAAATATGGACAAACAGGTGTGATAAAATAGGGAGCATTGGCAAGTGTAAACATATTATATTACGTGGGTGCCTGGTGTGGTGTATGTGTTTCTTCATTACATATCACATATGTTGACATGGTTACTATTGTAAAAGTCAAGGCTATGCTTTCTAAGGGTCTGGCAGAATTTATTAACAAACTGGAGAGATTTGTTTTTTTTTTTTTTTGCGTTCGCCTTATTTCTCTATTCTCCTAGGCGGTGTGCGTTACACTGTGGTTTTTATTTTGCGCCTGTTAGCCCAGTGCATCCGGCTTCAGCATGCATTTTATGTAAAGGTCTGCTTCCTCCTGCATTTTCTAAGGGTTTGCTTCCCTGGGGTAATGGCAAATCTAGATTTTTAAATATACCTTTTTAGCCAGTGATTACAAGTCTAGATGTTTCAGACATACCTTTCGAACCACTGATTACAAAGCTGGTTATTTCCCACATACCTTTCAAGTCACTGATCACAAAACTGATTATTTCCCACATACATTTCAAGCCATTGATCACAAAGCTGGTTATTTCACACATACCTTTCAAGCCACTGATCACAAAGCTGGTTATTTCACACATACCTTTCAAGCCACTGATCACAAAGCTGGTTATTTCACACATACCTTTCAAGCCACTGATCACAAAGCTGGTTATTTCACACATACCTTTCAAGCCATTGATCACATTTGTTATGCAGCCCATTCCTGAGGTTCTTCTCATCAATGTTCCAGATATCCCAGGAGTCAAGCTCCTTCTGAAACTGTCTATGTGGGTCAACTAAGCCAAGATTTGTCATAGCGTCAAGGACACATGACCTTCAAAATAGACAATACAAAGACTAATGACCATGATACTTCAACACTTATTTACTTTAATCTTAAAATAGTCATTTTCAGCAAACACTTAAATCTGCTGTTATTTCACTTATCTTCTTAATTAAAGCAAATTGCAATTAAAAACAAAACAACAATCTTTCTTATCTAAGATGATCAAAAGCTGACTTCTATGAAAAACAAAACTTAAATGTTTTTTAACAAATCTTGTATTATTGATTCAACCCCATCCGTAATACCATATCAAAATAACACAATGTTATCATCAACAAATTAAAACAACTACAATTTTATAATTTTCCTGATAAACCAGTAAACATCAGAGAGATGGTATCATTTCAGTTAACAGATAAAACATTCAGCGCTGAACTGGTCAATTAGTCTGTCATACGTACCTGACGTCCTTGTCGCCAACCAAAAACTGGACCATTATCTCAGCTATCACTTCCTTTTCCTTAACAACAAGAGCTGCCAAGGTCCTTAGGGCTGACAGGATAAAGGCTTTCTGCTCTGCCACAGAACAAACAGGAGGTGAAGTGTGGTCATTCAGGACAGCTACAAGTGTTCTGGCAACACTCAGTGTGACTGACTCACTCAGACCTTCCTCGGTATATACACACAAAATTGTGTCCGTAACTCTCACCCTGTCAATCCATTCCGCAATTCGGAGAAGCTTAGAAATCATATTGACGAAAGTGTCACTAGTCCAAGGTTTTGGCATAGTCTAGTGCAAACACAAAAAAGATATGCAAATAACCAAATGGGTATCATTAACAATGATAAAGACATTCAATAGTTCGATCAATTTTAAATTTTACTTGCATTCCTCATCAACAGATAAAATGTTTAAAAACATCATGAATATTTACAAGTACTCAGTCTCTTTGTAATCCCTGTGTAGCCTAGAGGAAAGTGAGCTGGTTTGCTAATACTAGGATTACAGAGTGCCAGGGTTCGAAATCATAGAAGGTCAGAAAAAAAACCAGCCATGATTCGTTCCAGATAAGATCCAGCTGTAAACGGAACAAGGAAAGGAACTGGCCACCCCACCTCACATAGGATGCTGAGTTAGAGATACATGAAGAGTTATCTTTATCCCCGATGGCAATTGTTGGCATGGGACTGACCTTTACCTTTAGTCTCTTTGAACATTAAGACAAGAACAACGAAACTGATAGTAGATTGCTGTACAAACTTCTCAACAATCACCTCTTGTGCTCCTCTGTTTGATATAAGTTTGATTTCAAACTCCTCCAGTCTCAGGACTGCAAATTCATCTATGACAGTGCCTTTAATATTTCTTTCTTAAGTGTTTTCAGTATTTTCTTGTTACCCATATCTAATTTCTCCCTTGTGGCCATTTTTGAAGCTAGCATAGCAACATTTTCAAAGCCAAAAATTATCAAGACAGTACTTACACATAACACCCTGGAGGTTTAAGGTCTCTATGTGTGCCGTCAGCTTATGTCATTTCTATTTCTGGCAATCATTTCTAGCATAGACTTGGAGTTTGACAGGTCAATTAATGGCGAGAGCTGTGCATCTATCTCTATTCTCATTATGGATGTTCTTGTCTAAAATGCTCCACACTGCTCAGCAATAACTTTGTCTTTCACAATAGTAGAGAAGCCCCTGATTTCTCTCCACGATTCACAGATCCACTTGCACAACTTGTATATACACAATGATAAGTGTCTTAAGTATTATCATTCAGCAGCTGTTTAATTGAAGCTCCACTTTTCCAATGTAACCCTCTCTGGAAACCTGTGTGTTTTGATGATTTCTTTGTAGTCCATTTTCTCTAAATCGTGGATTAGTTCATCCTCTCTGACTAGAGCCATTGTGGACATTTGTCCTATCAATTTATCTTTCAGTGTCATCCATTATGGATCACTAGATATTGCCAATGTTCATGTCCAGTGGACGTTTCTTCTCAGTGATTACTCATGCATGAGATTTAGCCCATGTCTGTGTATGCATGGATTCTACAGACAGATGTTTAACCTTTTGAATCCGTGATCCTGATGAAGCGGTGTGTGTGTACATAACCCGCGCCCCGAGTAACCGGTTTGCCGGTAGAGCACACGTATCTTATAACAACGGGCGTATTATGGATAGACACCGGAGAATTTGCATACTACTTCCAGAATGTTACTTCAAAGTGGTGGCGCCCATGGATTGATCACATTTCGACAAATTTTTTAAATTTTTTTACGATGAAAAGGCATTCAGCAAAACCAGTAAATGAGCGTTCTAAAAGGCTTACAATAGAACACACTGCCGAGATTGTTCTCAATGATTCGGAGGACGATGAATTAGATTTAGATAGCAACTATTCTGAAACTGATTAAGAAGTTGAATCAGATGATCATTTGAGTGATAACATGTGTTCATTAGACTCTGATGAAGCTACATCTTACCCTGTTCCTGATTTTTCTGACGATCAGGCTGTTTTACAGGGGCGTGGAAGGGGGCGTCTCCCAGGTAGTATCTCTAGTAAATTTGATGCAGGTTGGTCTCCAATAAATATATTCAGACCTGTGTCTGCAGTAGACACAACATTTATGGAGCAGATAGGCAATAAGAACATTCCAGAAACTATTAATCCAGAAAGTAAAGCCAGTGAATTTTTGGAACTTTTCCTGGATAATGATTTCTGGCACAATTTCTGTGAGCAGACAACTCGACGCGCTGAGCAGGTGAGAAGTAAGAAACCAACTAGCTCATAAAGTGGGGAATAAAGGCTTACATGGCTTGTGAAGCAAGCTCTGGATATATTCTGAATCTGGAAATCTACACTGGAAAAGCAGACAATATTATTCCAGATCTTGGTGTTGTTGGTAGCGTCGTTATTAGAATTTTAACTTCTGGGAATTTGGTCAACAAAAACCAAATTGTTGTTATGGACAGATTCTACAACAGTGTAACTCTCTTTGACAAGCTGTACACTGATTATGGTACACTTGCTGTAGGTACAGCAATGACAAATAGGAAATTTTATCCAAAAGTACTGGCAGGAAAGAAGAAAATGGACAGGGGTCATTCAGAATTTATAACAACATTGTATGCCTTGTCTGGATGGACCAAAGACCTGTAAATTTTATATCCAACTACCACAACCCAACAGAAATTGGAACTGTTAGAAGGAGAAGAAAGGATGGAACAGCTGTAGATGTTCCAACTCCTGAACTTTGTATTGAATATAATGCTTTCATGGGGGGCACAGATGTCAACGACCAAATTTGTCGTCTCAACAAGACACAACGGCATTATCGCTGGCCTAGGAGGCTAATTGTGAAATTCTTTATGTGGGCATGTAATAATGCCTACATACTTATGGATCATTATATTCCCCACAATACAACAGGAAGATGCTACAGGACATTTGGGATGTTCATGAACGAAGTTTGTTTATCCCTCATTGGGGATTATAGAACAGCTACTGCAAAACTTCACAACCGTGTTGAGGCACACCAGAGACTGCAAAATGTTGGTTCCCATCATCCACAAATGTCTCCAAAAGCTACAGGAAATAATGTTTGTGTAGTATGCTCATTTAAATTTAACAAGCATGTCAAGGACTTCCCAAACATGGCCTACAAAGACAGACCATTCAAACAAGTCAAGACAAAATTTTGGTGTAAACATTGTGAAACTTATCTGTGCCTAAAGGATGGGTCTACATGCTGGGAGGACTGACATAATAAGCTGGAATATTGGTCAGGTCAGTGGGTCTACAGGCTGGGAGGACTGGCATAATAAGCTGGAATATTGGTCAGGTCAGTGGGTCTACAGGCTGGGAGGACTGACATAATAAGCTGGAATATTGGTCAGGTCAGTGGGTCTACATGCTGGGAGGACTGGCATAATAAGCTGGAATATTGGTCAGGTCAGTGGGTCTACAGGCTGGGAGGACTGGTATAATAAGCAGGAATATTGGTCAGGTCAGTGGGTCTACAGGCTGGGAGGACTGACATAATAAGCTGGAATATTGGTCAGGTCAGTGGGTCTACATGCTGGGAGGACTGGCATAATAAGCAGGAATATTGGAGATGATCAGGTCAGTCTATTTGAGATCAAATAATTGAAACAGATCACTTAGTTTTGTCATTGTAACTAGTTTTGTTCAGGTGTCCATTTTTGGCTTTTTTTCTTTAGGAGCCCAGGGAAGTGGGGTTTTACAGGCCAGGTGACCAGGGTTCAAAGGGTTAAGGATGTACCTCATTTTCACCACAGCTTCAGACTACTCTAAATTCAGCCTAATATCTCTCATCAGCATCTAAGATGATCAAAAGCTGACATCTATGAAAACAACAATCTTTCTTATCTAAAATGAACAAAAGGTGACTTCTATGAAACAACAATATTTCTTATCTAAGATGAACAAATGGTGACTTCTATGAAACAACAATATTTCTTATCTAAGATAATCAAAAGCTGAATTCTATTAAAACAAACAATCTTTCTTATCTCAAACCTAGCACCTCCCACTAGCCACTCAAATGTTCACAAATCTGTCATCCACAGCTAAGGTGGACACAGACTTTTGTTTCAGCTAATACTCTCACTCTTAAATCTATTATCTCTTCTTCAAACATATCATCATCTTCTGATAAACTCTTTCCAAAATTCTTCTCACCACATGATCTCCCAATGAAAATAATATTCCTAAACAGAATAATTACCTCTCTGTTCAAACAATCTTTGAGATATTCAATGACGCTGCAGTCCTAATACTTACATTTTCATTGCAGTTAGGAAAATATTTGATAAACCATTCCACTGTAACAAACTGCTTGATGAAACTGGGCAGTGGTGTAATAGATGGAGGTGGAGTTGGTGACACGCGTGGTGTGGCTTGGGTCTTGGTTTCAGAACGGCTGATCAGTTTCACTATAGGTTTAGTCAGAGCTGGAGAAGGACGTTTGATTGCTTTAGAAGGTGTAGCTGGCTTAGGATCATCAGTTGTGTGTTCCTGACAAGGTGAAAAAATGAAATATTTCATCTTGTCTGTCAGTAGAAATATCATATTCAAGCAATCCTAGTAATATTTGTATTTATCATGTAAAACTTGCAATTCTTGCTTTCTACAGGATAAATATTGTCCAACTCCTGGTATTAATTTCCTTATTACAATTGTAAAGCATGTCCACCTGGTCAGAATCTTTACAACTTGTGTAACTATCAGGCATCATGTTTGGCACAAACAGTTTGGACAAGAAATGATTACTTCTTTCAAAGGAGTAGCTTTCCTAATGTTTTTCTGTCAAATCAATTCTAAGGCAGACATTGCCATTGGGTAGGAAGTGCTAGAGACTTCATTGTAATAGCTCAAAGCTTTATCTTGGTGGATCAACCGTTTCATTCCTTGTTACCTTTCCATTCCTAAATGTAACATCAGTCGCCCATTTACAGTCAGGGTAAACTGGAGCATGTTGACACCATGTATTGAACCTGGTACCATTGCAATGAGAATTCAGAAAAATGATAGAAATGCCAAATTGACAGAATCTTTTTTGGAAATTGAATGAATCACATAAGCGAGTTATCATTAAGCCCAACTGTTGTAAAATGAGGTTCTATAAAATATGTAATTGCCATCTCAAACAAATAACCTATATGCTTTCAATTGTCCCTGAAACATGATCATGAGCATTCTAGTGGCAGGGCACTTAGCATACTTTTAATATGTGGCAATCCCTGACCTCAATATGCTCCAATGTATTCCGCTGTATATGGATACCAGACTTACGGTTAGAGTAAACAAGTTGACAAGGAAGGAAACTGTGCACCCCTTCTCTGAAAGCTGACATAGTACAATGAACTCTCTAACAATTCATCCCGATGACGTTTCTGGTATGGGAATACCTTTATCACTTTTATATATAACTAATCATAAACAATATATACATTTTTCATCTTCAATAAATAATGGTTGCATTATATTTCAGATACATAACCATAACATTATGTATATTTATATTTCAGATACATAACCATAACATTATGTATATTTATATTTCAGATATATGCTGAAAGAAACAAGGGTTGGAGCATGAACAATGAATGCTGAAATGTAAGATATAAATGTTGATACATGATAAACAAATTGTGATACATGAGACATGAATGTGATACATGAGAAGCAAATTGTGATACATGAGACATGAATGTGATACATGATAAACAAATTGTGATACATGAGACACGAATGTGATACATGAGAAACAAATTGTGATACATGAGACATGAATGTGATACATGAGAAACAAATTGTGATACATGAGACATGAATGTGATACATGAGAAACAAATTGTGACACATGAGACATGAAAGTGATACATGAGAAACTAATACTAACACAAGCAAGACAAATGCCCCTTCAATATTTAAACAGAAGTATTTCTCTTACTTCAGTGTTCCATTAACACTTTCAGTCGTCATTACGCTAAAAAAAACCATGACATTTCATAACATATCAAGACAGTAGAATGAACATATATTTGTGATCTTTGTGTGCAAAATCCATATCTTGTTAGATATGAAGACAAATGGGTGTATATAGCTGTTGTTTATAATGTATATATGTTTTCAATTTAAAAAATGTTAGTTATGCTACATAACTTGATTATGTATAAATGATTTCAGTGAATAATTAATTGTTTGGCATATAAAATTGACAGTGTAAACATGTTTTCATGTATGGTTATGTATTATAAAATTGATACTCAAAGAAGATGATGATGAGACAGTAGTACAAAGTGTCTTACCTTGTTGTTGAACTGCTATATCCATATCCATAACAAATATCACAAAGCCGCATACAATGATGATCCAAGTAAAAGATGCACACAATAATAATCTAAAGTCCACAACTCAACTAGCTATCAATACTACATGCTATTTCATTTAAACTAATCAGATCAAGCTAGCTGTTTAGTTTATGGAAAGCCAGAAAGCAATTTTTAGGGCAAAGGTGAGGTCTGCCAGCCTGAACACACTTAGCTAGATCTTCGACGCCCTTTACCGCGGCCTTGGCTGCAGTGAACACAATCTCTGTCCTTCCCAACAAATTCCACAAGATGCCTAGCGTCAGCTGTCCTTTCCACTTTTGTTCCTTTCATGGAATGTTTGAAGTTTTTTGATGGACAATTTATCAGTCCATCAGGTGTCAGCTTCGCAGCTTCAATGACCAGATCATTAATTAACCACTGTTTGAAATCTTGAAGTGGGAGCTTCTTTTTTCCATCACCTTCCTGGCACAAACTGTAAATAATGTGGGCACTGATCTGGGTTATCTCAATAACCCAATGGTAAATTTTTTTCTACCACTTTCGGCTTTTACGGTTGTGCAGGCCATAATAGCCAACCATTTGATCCATCCGATCACAGCCATTCATGCTCGTATTGTAGTCATCAACCACTTTCGGCTTTGTTGTTTTATTCCAGGTACCCTTTCTCAACTGTTGATACTGTGGCTTTTGTTAAAACAAGTATGCAGGGCTTCTTTGCCTTTTTATTCTTCCAGGCAAAGCATAATGTTTTGTCCACTGAGTCCAAAAACCACTTCATCTCTTGGTGTCCAAGCTTCAATGTCTTTATTTCTGGGGGAAAGCCGACGCGGTTGTCATTTAGTGTTCCTGTATAATTGTAATTGTGCGAAAGCAGATAATCAATTACAGCCTTGCAAGAATAAAATCTGTCTGCAAAAATATGTCCAGGTCTCAACAGCTTCAAAAGAGTGCTGAAAACTTTCACAGCATGTGCGGAGCTGGGATCAACATCCGGATTATAGGATTATAGACAGTATTCTTACCAAAATAAATTTTTAAATTGAATACATAGCCCGTGGCGGAATCACAAAGTCCAAATGTCTTGATGTGGTACTTGTGTGGCTAACTGGCATTGTACTGCTTATACTTGAATCTCTCTTTCCATCCAATAACCATTTCATCAATGCACACATTCTCAAATGGGTAGAAAGCACTTTGAAATCTTGTCAGTAACAGATCCACAAATGGCTCAATCTTGGCTTGATCTTGTGACTCTGGTTCACAAACATGTAGCAGGCTGTGAAAAAAATACTGGAAGCGGTTTCTTGAAAACATTTGATGGAACCATGGTGCATAATAATTTCCAACAGTACGCCAGTAGTCTTTCATTTTGGGTCTTGAATCAATGCCCATGGCGATCAACACAGCTGTGAACTTGAGCCATTCATAATGTGTTAGTGGTGTCCATGAAACAAATGTAGAGTACTTCCTTGGTGGGTTATTGGCTTCAATAACCTTTGCAGCATAAGCATTTATGCTTGCTATTAAAATGCCAACAACAGCATTATCTAGAAAAAGTTTTTTAAAATCCAAGAGTGTTTCCATTTGATAGAAAACTGGATTTATATTGTTTCTAGTCTGGCGAAAAGTAAAATTTGAGTTGGTCTCACCAGTTTCAACTGATCGCCAAGCTGATATGTGATTATTACCCTTATGTCCATGGGTAACATTGTTGTTACTAACAACATTATGATCCTTCCTCATTTTCTTCCTTCTTGGTTCAGACACAGTCGCTGATGTTGTGGTAATCTGACTTGGTTGTCCTGTGCTCATAGTCGAACTATCACTGTCTGTATCGTCGTTCCGTTCGATTTCAGACTCCTCGTAATGATAATCTGACAATTCTTCATCGTCAGAGCTACTGTCGTTTATATCGGAATTAGATTGTTGACTTCTCATCTCTTCAAACATCTTTATAGCTTGATCTGCAGTAAATCGACGAGGCCTATTACTAGAAATACTTGAGGTGGGCGTTGCCATTTTAAATACTGTCAAATACACACTGAATATTTGTATAAATAACAGTAAAATTTTCCAAACTTTCAACAGCGATGTCAATTTCTTACCTCGCTAGTTTTTTATTTAGTAAACGGAAGTGGGAAACAATGTCCGGTGTGTATAAAAGTGACAATATAGTGATAGAAACGAAACAAAATGTAAGCGCCGAATAATCGGCCTAAAGAGAAAACGTGATCGCACAACTGTCCGACCATTCGGCACCCGGGACTCGTCGTGTTAAAACAGATTCAATGCCCTCTCACTGCATTTCTTTCTTGCTGCCTCATATTCAAGAACTCTCACACATTCACATATACTCACACATTCACATATACTCACACATACACATATACTCACACATTCACATATACTCACACATTCACATATACTCACACATACACATATACTCACACATACACATATACTCACACATTCACATATACTCACACATACACATATACTCACACATTCACATATACTCACACATACACATATACTCACACATTCACATATACTCACACATTCACATATACTCACACATTCACATATACTCACACATACACATATACTCACACATACACATATACTCACACATACACATATACTCACACATACACATATACTCACACATACACATATACTCACACATACACATATACTCACACTTACACATATACTCACACATACACATATACTCACACATACACATATACTCACACATACACATATACTCACACATTCACATATACTCACACATACACATATACTCACACATACACATATACTCACACATACACATATACTCACACATACACATATACTCACACATTCACATATACTCACACATACACATATACTCACACATACACATATACTCACACATTCACATATACTCACACATACACATATACTCACACTTACACATATACTCACACATTCACATATACTCACACATACACATATACTCACACATACACATATACTCACACATACACATATACTCACACATTCACATATACTCACACATACACATATACTCACACATTCACATATACTCACACATTCACATATATATATTTGATCAGAGATAGAGAGAGAAAAGGAAACCACTCATCACTTACTCTTTCTGCGGGAGGTTTCGTGATGATATTTTGAAGTTTTGACATGAGAGATGATTTTGTTGATAATCCAGGCTGGCTGAACATGGCATCATCTTCTTCTTCATTATTATCCACATCTCCAACATACACATTTGTCTTTTTTCTATTTGATCTTCTATCTTTCTTAGCAATTTTGGAAACTGTAAATGGTTGGAAATTTAGATAACAGTTATTCACAATCAACAAGAATTGATAATGCTAATTAAAGTAATAGTACTTATTGTCTTTAAGGTATACCTGGTGTCAATCAAACAATCATTTATAATGTAAGACAAGAAAATAAATATGGCTGTTTGTCCATCTTGCAAAAATGCAGTGAGCTCCAGTAACTTTTTTTGTTTTTTTAGTCAGAGAATGGTGAATGCTTGGAATGCATTGCAACAGGAACTAGTGGAGGCAGGGACAGTTAATGCATTTAATAATAAAATGGATGCGTTTAGCTTTGAGAGCAAGGTAATGTAAATGAAACTGGTTGTATACAGACTCTGCAGAGTCTTCTAATCTAGTATAAAGATGTTAAGTTAACAAGAAATTTACACAGTTCATTCTGACTGGGATTTCTAGATCAATGGAACTATTTTCAGCTCAATATGTTGTTCCATTCCCAAGTTATTTAATATTAACTAAATGTTTGCTTTATAATGTTTTTTGGTATACTGCACAGTGCAATTTTTGTAAGCATGCATGGCCTCACAAGCCTCAGAACCAATCCACTGTTTGGAAATAATCAGTATAAGGGGAGGACAGTCCATTTTTTAGTGTTGCTGCTCAAGGTCAGCAAGGACCAGCCCATGTTTGGAACTGATCAGCGTAACGGAATGTCAGTCCTTTGAAAGTTGACAAAGCGTGAAAACAACAATTTTTGTTAACATACAATTCATGGTACTTAGGGTGCAGTGTTGTTCTGATAAATCTTTCTGTGTTGACTGAATATTTTGTAACTTGAAGCCATTACCAAATTGTGTGTCTTAAAACAATATGTTATTTCCCAGACAAATCCAGACACTTAAGTTTGTTGTTCTCTTTGTAAATTAAACTCCTCATAAAAAACATATTTCTTTACAGAACAGCCCATAGATATAATTTTTTAAAACAAGCATCATTAATTAAAGTTTTGCAAATGTTATTTCACTGTCTTTATGATAATCAATAATATATGCCTCACTTTTCTTGCTGCCAGTTGTTATACACAATCCTCATAGCTGGTAAACATTACCTGACAACTCTGAGACAGTTTGGGTTTTTGCTTCTGAAGGTTTGGCTGAAGTAGACAATGTCATGGCTTTACCTGCTGGTGTATTTGAGAGAGTGATAAATCTTTTGTTTTCATCTATTTAATACTTACCTATAAATTAACATAGTCTACACAGCAGATATATTTAATTAACATATTAATATAGTCTACACAGCAAACAGATTTCATCAACATTTAATATACATGAAAATAAATAGTCTACAAAAAAAAAAATATCATAATGTGTCTGTACATAATAGTGTCTGCTATGGTATTACCTTGACCTTAATGCAACCTTTGACATTTGTTAGTGAAGGTCTCATATTTGGTGAAGAGAGTTGAATGCTGATCTGCCTTTGTTAATTCCAACTTTAACATTTTGATTTGTTCCTCCATTTCTTTTTTCAATGTCACTTCTTTAAATAATAGGATTGCAATTTTTCAATTATCTGATTTTAATCTAAATTGGTTTTTACTGCTAGTTATTGAGTCATATTTTCTTTCATTTGTTTGCAACTCTGACTATCCTGCTATCACTGTTTGTTCCTTTTTTCCTGGTTGTCTTGCTGCTCTGCATAGTGATTGTCTACAGACTAAAATAGATTTTTCCATTATTTCTATATGAACACAGTCTACATAACAGATACCTTTCATCCTTTCTGCATGAACATAATCTGGAAAACAGACTCATATTACCATTTGTACATGAAAATAGTCACACAAAATAACAATAGACAGATTTCATAAAACTGCAAGAAGTAGAACTTCTACAAATAATATATCATATGTGCTCATTACCTTGTACACATGTACATGTTTGCTCTCATCAGATTGATCAGTCTTGTACACATGTACATGTTTGCTCTCATCAGATTGATCAGTCTTGTACACATGTACATGTTTGCTCTCATCAGATTTATCAGTCTTGTACACATGTACATGTTTGCTCTCATCAGATTGATCAGTCTTGGACATCTTTATGTTACTCTACTATACATCTAATTGTACATTTGTTTTGTTCTCAGCCTTTCTATATTTCAATGATAACACAAAAATGTGCAACTTTCACCAACATTTCATACTGTCCAACAGACAAGGCCAACCTCCAGAATTGAGCTTGCTCCTCAAAGACTCATCAGATAGAACACTGTCCCTCTTCCTTCCTACATTAGCATCCTCATCTGTAAGATCCATCTCAAGAACCCGAGACAAGTAACTGTCATCATCATCATCATTAGCAAAAGTTCCTTGTTTCTGTTTCAAGAATCAGAGGAAAGGGATTACGTTATCAAACACACAGACAGACAACAGATGAGCACTGGACTTATGGATATGTTAGATAAAAAATGATTAAGTCTATGAGAATGTTTATGAGTTGAAGGCATATTATTTAGAATTTACCTTCCACAGTAAAAGAACTATACAGCAATGGCTTGACTTACACCCGCTTAATTTATATCCATTTCCTTTTACATCCAATTTAATTTACTTCTCCTTCTTGACTTAAGCCCATGTGCATTCTGCTTATGCATGACAACATCTGAGTCTGATTGTATCAGCCAAAGGACTTTGATTTAAATCTCACGTCATCTTTTTAGTTCTGTCCCTCAACCAGCGGCGTATCCTGGGCATCTGATAGCATGACTACATCTGAGTCTGATTGTATCAGCCAAAGGACTTTGATTTAAATCTCACGTCATCTTTTTAGTTCTGTCCCTCAACCAGCGGCGTATCCTGGGCATCTGATAGCATGACAACATCTGAGTCTGATTGTATCAGCCAAAGGACTTTGATTTAAATCTCACGTCATCTTTTTAGTTCTGTCCCTCAACCAGCGGCGTATCCTGGGCATCTGATAGCATGACTACATCTGAGTCTGATTGTATCAGCCAAACGACTTTGATTTAAATCTCACGTCATCTTTTTAGTTCTGTCCCTCAACCAGCGGCGTATCCTGGGCTTCTGATAGCATGACAACATCTGAGTCTGATTGTATCAGCCAAAGGACTTTGATTTAAATCTCACGTCATCTTTTTAGTTATGTCCCTCAACCAGCGGCGTATCCTGGGCATCTGATAGCATGACAACATCTGAGTCTGATTGTATCAGCCAAAGGACTTTGATTTAAATCTCACGTCATCTTTTTAGTTCTGTCCCTCAACCAGCGGCGTATCCTGGGCTTCTGATAGCATGACTACATCTGCAACGTGGTGATGTCCGTCAGGCATACTTCCAATCTCAGAAACACTTGACCATTGCCGAGTTTCTTTGTTTGGTCTTGTTGTATGGCTGGACCAGGAAACCCCGGCATACAAGACACTATACAAGTCGTTCCTCAGCACCAAAACACTTCCCCCGACCGGATGGAGGCGCAGAAGAGGCCGTCCCCGTACAGTATGGCTCCAGCAGATATCAGTCTCCACCTCCACCCTGGACAAGGCCTAGAACCACGCTGTAGCAGTGGGTCATGGATGTGGCTGACCTTCACCCTGGACGAGGCCTAGAACCACGCTGTAGAAGTGGGTCATGGATGTGGCCGACCGATGCAACGGGCCTCAGATGCCTAAGTGAACATTATTATGTAAGAAGCGCTTTCTGTAATGGACATGATACTTACTTTACATTGTATTATACTATGACTTAATCTGTTATCTCTGTACAGTGAAAATATATTGAGATCCAATCAATGGATGCAACAGAAACAACTTGCAGTATGCAAATAACATTGTCTGAACAACAACAAATAACATTGTCTGAACAGCAACAACAAATAACATTGTCTGAACAACAACAAATAACATTGTCTGAACAACAACAACAAATAACATTGTCTGAACAACAACAACAAATAACATTGTCTGAACAACAACAAATAACATTGTCTGAACAACATCAAATAACATTGTCTGAACAACAACAAATAACATTGTCTGAACAACAACAACAAATAACATTGTCTGAACAAAAACAAATAACATTGTCTGAACAACAACAAATAACATTGTTTGAACAACAACAAATAACATTGTCTGAACAACAACAAATAACATTGTCTGAACAACAAATAACATTGTCTGAACAACAACAACAAATAACATTGTCTGAACAACAACAAATAACATTGTCTGAACAACAACAACAAATAACATTGTCTGAACAACAACAACAAATAACATTGTCTGAACAACAACAAATAACATTGTCTGAACAACAACAACAAATAACATTGTCTGAACAACAACAACAAATAACATTGTCTGAACAACAACAACAAATAACATTGTCTGAACAACAACAACAAATAACATTGTCTGAACAACAACAAATAACATTGTCTGAACAACAACAAATAACATTGTCTGAACAACAACAAATAACATTGTCTGAACAACAACAACAAATAACATTGTCTGAACAACAACAACAAATAACATTGTCTGAACAACAACAACAAATAACATTGTCTAAACAACAACAAATAACATTGTCTGAACAACAACAACAAATAACATTGTCTGAACAACAACAAATAACATTGTCTGAACAACAACAAATAACATTGTCTGAACAACAACAACAAATAACATTGTCTGAACAAAAACAAATAACATTGTCTGAACAACAACAAATAACATTGTCTGAACAACAACAACAAATAACATTGTCTGAACAACAACAAATAACATTGTCTGAACAACAACAAATAACATTGTCTGAACAACAACAACAAATAACATTGTCTGAACAAAAACAAATAACATTGTCTGAACAACAACAAATAACATTGTTTGAACAACAACAAATAACATTGTCTGAACAACAACAAATAACATTGTCTGAACAACAACAACAAATAACATTGTCTGAACAACAACAAATAACATTGTCTGAACAACAACAACAAATAACATTGTCTGAACAACAACAACAAATAACATTGTCTGAACAACAACAAATAACATTGTCTGAACAACAACAACAAATAACATTGTCTGAACAACAACAACAAATAACATTGTCTGAACAACAACAACAAATAACATTGTCTGAACAACAACAACAAATAACATTGTCTGAACAACAACAAATAACATTGTCTGAACAACAACAAATAACATTGTCTGAACAACAACAAATAACATTGTCTGAACAACAACAACAAATAACATTGTCTGAACAACAACAACAAATAACATTGTCTGAACAACAACAACAAATAACATTGTCTAAACAACAACAAATAACATTGTCTGAACAACAACAACAAATAACATTGTCTGAACAACAACAAATAACATTGTCTGAACAACAACAAATAACATTGTCTGAACAACAACAACAAATAACATTGTCTGAACAAAAACAAATAACATTGTCTGAACAACAACAAATAACATTGTCTGAACAACAACAACAAATAACATTGTCTGAACAACAACAAATAACATTGTCTGAACAACAACAAATAACATTGTCTGAACAACAACAAATAACATTGTCTGAACAACAACAACAAATAACATTGTCTGAACAACAACAAATAACATTGTCTGAACAATAACAACAAATAACATTGTCTGAACAATAACAACAAATAACATTGTCTGAACAACAACAAATAACATTGTCTGAACAACAACAAATAACATTGTCTGAACAACAACAACAAATAACATTGTCTGAACAACAACAACAAATAACATTGTCTGAACAACAACAACAAATAACATTGTCTGAACAACAACAACAAATAACATTGTCTGAACAACAACAACAAATAACATTGTCTGAACAACAACAACAAATAACATTGTCTGAACAACAACAACAAATAACATTGTCTGAACAACAACAAATAACATTGTCTGAACAACAAATAAAAATGAGCGACTGGTTGACATTGTAGAGACAATAAGTCAGTAAAAGTGGGCCACGCATAAATTGCACGAAGACGGATCTTGAGACCATCTTTAAGACACAGAATTCTGTAGAATGCGGCAACAAGGTAAATGGGAAACCATTAAAACAGAGACATAGTTTAAAATACTTGGACACTAATAACATAAAATCTTAAATGGCTCTTCACAGTCAGGTCAAGTCAGGTGATGACCTTAACCGGTGAGGTCAATGAGGCACCCATGAAGACACCCACACAACCCCCAACCACCCTGCTGTCAGCGGCACTTACCTGTGCCTACTCTAGTCGGAGATCGGTCCATTCTTTTATGTTGTAAAACACAGCCTTTGACAGTATGATATATTAATTGCTCTTGATTTTACAGATTTCTTGACAGAAAACTTATGAACTCTTCGAACAATCACCAAATGTCATGCAAAATTTATATATTTAAATGGCTCTGATTTCACTGCATTTAAATCTACTTGCCTAACCTAAATTCCATAAATACATCAGTGTAGCATATGGAGTCTGGCCAATATCTTTCTTGACCAACGGCACACTAGAGATAATGTGGTCAACATCACACCGGCCTCCTTTACTTTGCCTTATCATTCTGGTACCCAATTTTTAATCTGTGTCGACCCAAGTAGTAATTTTGCAATAAGAAAAACCCTGCATCAACTGGGCACCAAACCCCAATCGCTCGACTGGGAAGCCAGCGCACAAATCGCCATATTACTTCAGTTCCATTTAAATCTATTTGTCAAATATTTGTGATCTAGGTCTAAAGCCCCAAACTAAGTTAGGGACTGTAATATCATTATTATTTTAAAGAAAATCACATCCTATATTTCATAAAAAGGATTATCTTCAGTGATAATATACATGCAAACTTGAGCAATATATTGTCAATAAGCATCTGAGCAAACATAACTGACCTTGTATAACATAACTGAACTTGTATAACATAACTGACCTTGTATAACATAACTGACCTTGTAAATACCACGAATCTCTGCCAGCTGTTTTGAAGTCAGTTCAGGTGGGTGATAAGGAATCGTCTCCCATGGAACTTTTTTTGGCACGGGAGGTGGGTATAGAATTTTGATAAGCACTGAATTAGGGAGAAAGCCAGATGGAGCAGAGGGATAACACTGGTGTAGGAGTGATGGAGGGTCTTCTTCCAGCAATTTCTGACCCAATTCTGAGAAAAAACCTAAAGGTCCCTCCTCTGGTCGGTATTCCTCTATAATTGAAAGGAAAATGAGTACGCATGTGTTTTTTCTTAAGTAATGTCTATTACAAGAGAAGAATCATGTTTTAATTTATTTTCCTTTTGTTGAACATGTTGGGTGGTTACTCACAAAATAAAAGAGAAATAAATATTTACTATAAGATATATCTATTTTATTATGACAAACTAATTGCAGCAGAAAATAAAACTGTTACCAGATTAAAAGTAACTAAATGGAAAATTGCACTAACAAAATATAAATATTTATGGAAACATAAATATAAGTTATAAATAAAGGTATAAGTTAATAAAAAATGGAAACATCTAAGTCCAGAGAAGTTAAAACATGCATAGAAAGAAGTTCTAGGATTATCTGACCACAATGAGTGATTATAAAATGGACACTAAACACTGGCAGACACTGACAACAACATCATCCAAGACAACTGACATTGCATAGCAGATTAATGATTAAAAAAACACTACAAATCTCTATCTTGGTTTACATATGTATACTAGTATACTATAGATTTATGGATGATTACCAATCTATGGTAAGTGGCTCCCCAATATTGTCTATCCACAGTACACTGATAGTTGTTGCTGTTACAGATCCAGCAGCACCCGGGCTCTTACTCTTTGGCCTGATGTCATGTTATGGTATCTGTCCATGTTTGTTAGTTGATGTTAGTATCATAGAAAGTGATTCATTTATCAGGCTGAAAATGGTGCATTTGATCCTTTCTTGTGAGTTGATTGATACTGTCATTTGGATTGGCTTGCCATATGTTTCAAGATCTCCCACCCTGTGTTTCCCATGACCCATCCGTTCAGCCAAGTTTCTTTGTTTGCTCATCTTATGAGCTGTTTGTAAAGTTGTTGATGTGTGTGACTTGTTCTTGACTTGATCCCTTCTTTGCTAGTCTTTATGTCTTGTCATTGTGTGTTTGAGCATTCAGGGATCCACTGAGAAACTATTTTGATGACAGGAAGGTGATTATGTGATCAAAGTCAAGAGATATTTGAATTAGATAGGTCTACAATGTCCAGCATTTTCTAATATTTAAAGGACGGACATTGAGTCTGTAAAAATTACAATGTTTTTCTGGTCATTTGGGATTATAAATATTTCTTTGAGCTGCCCACATGAGAGTACTCAGATCTGAACTTTTGGTTGTATCATCAATCAATTTTGTCAGGATTTCTGGTGTTTTAAGAATTGCTTGTGGTTGTATGTCTTTTATTTTTGGGAGACGGTATCAGTCTTTAATGTCACTAACATGGTGGAGTACAGACTTTTGTTTAATTCTGCATTTTGGCTGGCAAGTTTTCCACAAGGAGTCTGTTGGGATGACCCCCGTTTCATTCTGCTCCTTCATTCATAAGCTTCCATAACAGCTTCATCCCTCCTCATTTCTTGGGGTTTCCCATTTGTGTGGATGTTGCAAGCTACTATTGGTGCTGACCTCATTGCTCCACCAATGAAACATAGAGCACTTTTCTACACCCTTTCCAGGCTATATTTTGAGCAAGTTGTTAAGAGCACACTATTATGATTTATTGCTGAGCGCACATTATGAAGGTATAAGTCTCTCAAAATATCTTTGTCCGATTTCCAGGATGCACCAGCAAACCTCTTCAATAGCTGTACACGTCTCACGGCTTCATTCTTCACATTCTGGATGTGATGTTTGAGGTTGAGTCATCCACATCTTTCCTGGTTTGCCTTTCAGACTTTCTTTCATTGGTTATTAGAAGCAAGTTTGTGGGTGTTTCCTTGCTGCTGCCTACTAGGTCTGAGAAGGTGCAGCTCTCTGTGGTTTCCAGCCGCCAAGCATTTTCCTATTGACAGTTAGCCTATTCAGTAGTATAGAATCTACTACACTCTGCCTTTAGCTGGCAATTGTTAAGCTGTCATTGTGTGAGGTCTGCAACCAGGCATTTCCCACCAGAAAGAATGCCAACAATAATTGCACAAATCAATACCAATATTTTGTATATAAAAAGGACAAAGCATGTTACTAGACAGAGAAAGGCAATGGCAGAAAGACATACAATGAATACAACAATTTTAACCTTAAGCACACGCTTGTCCTATTCTATCTACTCAACTCCGCCTACAAAAACGTTGTGTGTAAAAAAAAATTTTTTTTTTAAACGGAGCCACTCCTGACAGCCATTTTTTACTGCTGAATACGTTCACCATATATACACGATATTCTGCCGGTTAAAGTATCGTATGTTCGATTACAAATGGCTTTTGAACAGTTTTAATTTTGTATACGCCGTTTGGAGCAAGCCGACTTTTTGCGAAAGGTGAAGTAGGTTGTTGGGAAAGATATTTATCGAGTAGATCTGTTTATTTTGTTTGTTTAAGATTGCAAATATAATTATAATTACAAAATGATCATATTAATTCTTCAGCTGTTATGAAATGCAAATCATTTAAATTAATTTCACCATCGGGATCAAGATGCTGAGCAGCGCATGAGCTGCAGTGGTCAGCGACTCATAGCTGACTGCTAGCGCCAGGGCCAGCGAACGAAAGCTGCCAAGACCCTTCTACACCTCTACGCGGTGATCCTGGATAACAGGCTGCAGCAGGGCAGACCGGCTAAGTAGAAGGGATCGAAGAGGGAATGCTAATCCGGTACTCAAAAAATGCTTGCTGAAGTCAGATGTGTTGGACCGAAAGGTGCAAATATCGCAGTCAAGTTGTAAACTACGATACAACGCATTCCGTTCTCTGGACTACATTCTGCTACTTAAGTCCTTTCAGGGTTTGGTAGCGGGAGATTGAGAATGAATGAAGAAGAAGAAGATTATTTCACCATCAGGGTAACACAAGACAGTTTTGTGCTGTTCACAAAGTTGTTAGCTTTAAATAACTTTTATAACGAATTATGTGCATTATAGTATATACACATGTGGACCTTTAGAGCAAGAATAAAGATTAATGAATCTGTGATCTACAAAGCAGAGTGTACAAGGCGAATAAGATGGGCTGTGATTGTAGGAAGCAACTTCCTATTCAATAAATTGCAACAGAAACTGCAACTGAAGGAACACAAGAAGTGTTTTAGCACAACCTCATGTTTATTTATCATCAATAAGGCAACAAGGTAAGTGTCCTTGTAATATGCGGAAAACAAACATCAAACCAAATATATGTATTTCTATTACCCTAGCAGCAAAAGAAATGCAGCCATATAGATATACCTTTCACTGGCAAGGGCTCTCCTGCCAACTGTTTTTGCAGTACATCATCAGGATACTCATAAAACAGGGGAAGCTGAAGAGATATAATAAAAATAAAGTAAATAGAAATAGCAGAAAAGAACATTAATATAAATTAATTATTTACTTTTGTCACCGTGCCTTAGTCACTACTTTATTTCAAATGAATACATCACAGATTAATCATTAGACTTTCTCACCTTCTCTCTCTCCTTATTGTAATACATCTTCATGTATTCTCTAAATGCTGTGTTCTGTGAACGTCTGGTTGTCTTTGGCTTGTGCTGTGCTTTAAGCGCACCATCCTTGATCTGCATTATCTCATTCTCCCTTAACTCTAGCATCTTGAGTGCCTGAGGAAAATACCATTCAATTATCTATATGGTTTTTACTTATCATCGTCACATCTCTTCTATTTGTGAGATCTTAATCTTGTCAACTCTCTATCCTGCATTCTTATCATTCCATACTTGAGGTATTTGTGATTCTCCTTTGGTAGCATACATATGTAATAGAAACTTGCATAACTTGTTAGTCAGAAACAACTCAACACTAGCCTCATGAACAACTAAAACACCTTGCCCTCAAACAACAGGCATACTAAGTCATTATATCACCCACAAACATTTGGTGGCCTTTCCTAAAGTAGTATTTGAGATTAAAGGGAGATTCTCCTGCAACTCACAAAATCTATTTTTACACTATTTTAAAGCAGAAAAAACGTACGTATAATATTACTCGTATAATAATATGTGCATGGCTAAATTACACCATTCTGCTCCGACAGAATTATCATACCTTTCTCACTTGTCCTAAAACACAGTGGTGTCAGGGTAAGGTGTCCACCTCAGGTGCTGAGTTCAAACCACGGTGAAGATCGGAATTTTTTTCCCGTGGATCTGCTGGTAAAAATTCTCCTGATCTCTTGATATTGATATCGGACTCCTGTGTTAAGTGTTAAGTACGTTAAAAATTCCTTGACAGTTGGAAATGGAAAAGAGTAGGCTTAACGGCCGCTGCCCAGATAAAATTCAAGTTAAAAATCTACCCAAGTTATTTGTACCTTTCCCCAGGTCGTTCGTTAAGAGCAACTATAGATGGCGCCTAACTGGCTGCGGGTCTACTTAGCTCTAGTGTTTGAGTCTATTAAGATGGACTCACACATCGGTTAAACCACCCTCCAAGAAAACTGGTTGTATACTGACTCTGTATAGTCTATACCAGTATAAATACATTAAGTAAGTTAAGTTAAAATAAATGAAATGAGCTCAATGATTAAATCTAAACCTACCTCTTCTTTAATGTTTCTTTCTCTCACAATCTCCTCTTGCTCTTCTAGTGGTAAAATATCAGTGACAGGAGCATGCCTAAAACAAATGCAAACAAAATCTGTATTGATCACTTTTTGTCAGGAGGAAAAACCAATTAGTTCAAGAGTCTTAAACAAGAACTAAGATCATATCACAATGCTCAAATTATTGATTTACTGCAAAGACATAACTACAACATGGCAATGAGTTTGATATTTGTTAATGTTGTTGGTGTTCGCCTTATTTCTCTATTCTTCAAGGCAGTGTGCATTGCACTATGTTTTTATTTTTCGCCTGTCAGCCCCGTGCATCCTACTTTGACATGCATTTTATATAAGAGTCTGCTTCCTCCTGAATTTTCAAAGGGTATGCTTCCTCGGGGTAACGGCCGGTGCTGTGTTTGGGGAGCAAACCCAGCACCTTGAGATTGTGAGCCGTGTCACTTAACCACTAGCCCACGCCGTCCCTGCAAAAAGAGTTGAATCTTCATTACAGATTTGTCACTGTTCTTACTACATTTTTCATCTTCTCTTAGTTCTCTTGTTTTTTTTCCAATTACCACGGCCATTAAGTATTACTACAGCATCTCACAACTTTTTGTTTGCTTTAAAAGTGTAAAATTTGCAATGTATTTGTTTACATCAGCCATCCCCTAGTTTGGTATTTCAGCTATGGGGGGTTACAGTTGGGGAAAAGGTCTTGGAACTGGCCACTACTTTGGTACAAGGATGTATGCAAGAGAGATATGACTGATACGAGCATCGATTTGGAATCATGAGAACAGAACGCCATGGATCGTGTTGCATGGAAAGGGCATGATTAAGCATAGAATACAAAGGAGATACTGATTGTAAGATAGGCTAAGGATTCAACGTTTGAGAAGACACACCACACCATGCAATGCCACAAGCAGTCCTGATTTTTCTTGCACACACTGCACACTGTGGAAGACGCTTCTCTGCTCGGATTGATCTTACAAGTCACATTAATTTTCATTATGGACTGTAGTTACATCTCTTTTTTTTCAAAGCACAACTTACTTTTGTTTGACGAAAAGGATCAATGATGATACCAAATGTGACGAGGTCAAGGTCAGAATCTATTGTGTCTCTCTGAATACCTTCTTCTGTCTCTGACTCTCTTTCTCTCTCTCTTTCTGACTATCACACTAACTGACTGTATCATTTTCTATCTGTGTCTAACTCTCTCAATCCCTTTCTGTCTCCTTCTCTCTGTCTATGGATGTCTTACTTTTTTTATCACTCACTGTCTCACTCTCACTTTGTCTCTGACTGACCCACTATTCATCTGTCTCTCAATGTCACTCTTTCTCTCTTATTATCTTTGTTGCGCACACAAACTCTCTCTCTCTCTGTCTCTCCCTCTGTATCTCTCTCTCTCTCTCTCTCTCTGTCTCCCATGGTCACTCTCACTGTGACTTCAACTGCTACATTTTCTCTCTGTCTCCGCTTGCCTCACTCTTTCTACATGTCTCCTATTCCTCCCCCCCCCCTCTCTCTCTCTCTCTCTCATATGGTCACTCTCTCACTGTCTCCAACTGCTACACATTTTCTCTGTTTCTGATTATCACATATTTTCTTTCTGTCTCCACCTGCCTCAATTTTTTGTGCATGTCTCCTATTGCTCCTCTCACTCTCATCCCCTCTCTCTCTGTAATAAACAGTACATTTATACCAACTATGTGCTACAAATTCTTCTTCCTCTTTCGTTCGCTTTAAAATATTGTCTATATCTGCAATGTTGTCTCTTGTATAAACTTCACTGTCTTTTATAGTTCACATACAGGTCCATAAAGTTTCTTTTCCAGTGTTGTTTCTATGGGCCAGTGAGATTTTCTCTGTATATCATATTCGGGGTAGTTTTGTAGTATGTGTTCTGCTGTCTGGGGCGCATGTCCGCATGTACACATGGCTGAGTTGCCAATCTTCATTTTTGTGTAGATGTGGCTGCAGAGTCGGTTGTGTCTTGTTCTAAGGCGCAACACAACAGTTTGCTCTTGTCTGTTCATGTTATGGTAATCGTCTGTTGTTACTGTTGGTGGCTTTCTGATTGATTTGATCATTCTTAACTTCTGTTGGTATGTAACTGGCACATCTGGTTGCTCGTCTGCAGCACCCTCCTTTGCCAGTCGATCTGCTCTCTCGTTTCCTGGTACTCCACAATAAGAAGGTATCCACTGCATGACAATCTTGCGCTGGTTGCTCAGTTCAGACAGTAGAGCCTGTAAATCTGGCAGTTTCTCAAATTTAAGTGTTTGATTGTGCAACTGTAAGAAATACTACAGGTTGTGAACTGACATTGGTGTTCAACAGTTTCTCAGTTGCCACTTTGATTGCCTGTATTTCTGCATCATATATATGACAGAATTTCCCAGTTGGTACTCTGACTGTATCCCTAATGTTTGGGTATTCTATATACACTCCTGCTCCACTATTCTTTACTGCATTCTGTGCTGACCCATCTGTATATACTCTGATCCAGAGGTCTTGTGGGTATTCTTCATCCAGGAAATTGAGGATCACTATCCTACGTTGCACACTGTTCTGTTCATCCTTGTCTAATATTCCTTTCACTTTTGTTTGAATGCATACTGATAGCCCGTGCTCCTCTCTCCAAGGGGTTTGTTCTGGCACAGACTTTAGGAGGATGTCAACTTCAGGTAGATCCATAATTTGCCTGCAAAGTCGTTTCGCCTGATGAATAAAACTACTTCTTTTCAGTCTTTCCATTGCTAAATGTTGAAATCTGTCTTTCATTGGATGGCTCGGCATGCAGAGGAACTTTTCTCTGCCTGTGTTAATACCTTTGTGTCTCTGCGTTCTCTTAGTGTTTGTATCCTTCCCATTTTCTCCATCTCCACTATAGGTGTTGATTTCATTGCTCCTGTAATGACCCTAAGTGCTTAATTTTGCACCTTATCCACCTCTTTTAGGGTAGTGTTTGCTGCGGGACACCACGCTGCTGACCCATATTCCAGATGTGGACGTATACCTTGTTGGTAAACTTTGTTAAGTATTTTTCCACTAGCTCCCCATGTGGTTCCACTTCATTTTCTCAGGATGGCTAACTTCCTCCTGGCTTTTTTTGGCTACCTTGTTGATGTGTTCTCCTCGCCATGTCAACCTATCATCAAATGTGACTCCAAGATAGGTGGGTTGTTTATCTTCTTTGAGGTGTTCTCTATTTATCTTGATAACTCCAGCTTTTTGTTTTGAGGAGAGTCATTGATGAAGACTATAAAAAGTGTAGGGGAAAGAACCCCTCCCTGAGGCACACCATGACGCAGTAGAATTTTCTTACTCTTGAGGCCATCTAGTTGGACTCTGGCTCTTCTGTTATGTAAGTATGCTTTTATCCATTTGTACATCCTACCCATCACTCCATTATTTCTCAGTTTCTTTAAAAGTCCTTCTTTCCAAACTTTATCAAAAGCTTTCCTTAAGTCTATCCATGCTGCTAATACTAATTTCTTGTCCTGGAATGCGTCCTCGATCTCTTGTGAGAGGTATGTTGCCTGGTCTTCAGTGGAGTTGCATTTCCTAAATTCTGCCTGCTGTGGCACAAGAAGGTTTTGGCTCTCAAGATACCACTGCAGCCTTAGGTTGATAATACATTCCATGTTTTACATATGCAGCTTGTGAGGCTGATTGGTCTATAGCTGGATGCCATGGAACTGTCTTTCCCTGGTTTTGAGAGTGGTATCATGATTGCTTCTCTCCAGGTCTGTGGGATTGTACCCGATGTCCAACAAATGTTGAAGATCTGAAGCAGCTTTGTTTCTGCTGCTGTTCCCAAGTTCTTGATCATCTGGCGACTTTCTCATTTTCAGTTTACATATTGCAAACTCCAGTTCTTTGTATGTGATTGGTGTCTCCATAACTTCGGGTATGGTACCATCTCGCTCTGTATTTTGTCGTTCCTCACGAACACTTTGTTGTTTCTCTCTGTCAACTTCAATGTTGCTATCTTTTGCAAAAGAGTCCGCAAAGTAATCAGCGGCTTGTTTGCCTGTGAGGATGTTTCCATCTTTGTTTAATGTAATTTTTGTGTTTCTCTGTGCACCCTCATCATTAAGTTGTTTTACCAACTTCCAGTTTCCTAGTATCTTTTTCAAAGTTCAGAGACTCTGTTTTCTCCCTCCAACTTCTTCTTCTAGCCTGCAACTTTTCCCTTTGAAATTTGGCCTTAGCACGTTGATATTTTTGGTGGTGTTCTTGACATGGACTAATCTCTGCTTGCTTTCTAGATGTTTCTACCTCGTTTTGCAGTTGTTCTAATTCACTATTCCAGTATGGCCTATATTGTTTGCGGGCCCCTCTAGGTATTGTTTCATGGGCAGCCTGTAGCATGCATCTGCTGAAATTATCGACTACCTTATTTATGTCTTCATCTGTTGTTAGATTTCTAGTCAGCACACTAGACTGATGATGGTACATTGACCAGTCTGCCTTCCTGTAATTCCACCAAGGCAGGGTACTACTTTCCTTGACATATTCATTTTCAATAGTTAGAAATACTGGTTTGTGGTCACTACCTCCAAGTTGTTTCCCGACAATGCGTGTAATGTTCCATTCCATGCATGGTGAGTGGAATGTCAAATCTGGTGTAGAAGTGGTGTGCCATGATCTCGAGTAGAAGGTCGGTGGGTCTGTTGGCTGGTTAATCAGGATATGTCCATTGTTATCCTGCCAGTTTTCTAGCTCCTCACCCCTCCTATCCATTTGATCATAGCCCCAGCTCTGTGAGTGGCTATTGAAGTCTCCACACACAATCAGTCTTTCCTTTGTTGCAATCGTATTCAGTGCCAGTGGACGATCACTCGGACAGTAATAATTTAGCAGATGGAATTCTGTACTTTCTGTCTTGAGATGCATCATTTGGTATTCTGCCCCCTCCATATACACTTGCTGCTGATAAGCATTGATGCTATTTCTCACAAGTGTCAGTATTCCACCCTTCTGCCTGTCTTGTCGGTCAGACCTATAGCACTGGTATCCTCTAATTTTGAAGGCTATATCTTTATTGAGATGCGTTTCTTGCAAGCATACATTTACTTGCTCTTCATATAGAATATTCTCAAGCTCTAATTTTTTACTATAACCATCTCTTTTGCTGTTGATGCCTTCAGCATTCCAGTGCATTATTTTAAGTGTTCTTTCCTTTGTTTTTGGTTTTGTTTGGCCAGTAGCTCTATTCTCGTGCCTCTTGACTCCACGAGGCATCCGAGAAGGACCTCCAGTAATAAAGTTTGGGCCCTTTCGAGACGGGGGACCCGGCACTGTACCTGCCTGGTTGTGCTACCAATGTCATACTTGATCCTTAATAAAGGGGTATATCATCAACATCATCATGTAACATGTCCTTTGCAGAATGTCACTCTCATGACAACTGATCTGTAAGATGCTCAATACCTGGCCAGCTCTCTCGACTCTGCCACTGTCAACCCTAGAGCCTCAGTTGTGTCCCTTGTCCATCTTCTCCTATGCCTGCCTCTGGGGCCATGTACCATACTCTACATTATCATTCATTTTATGCTTTTGTGATGTTTGATGTGGTCAAAGTATGTTAATTTTCTAGACATAATGATGTAGACTAGCCAGTTTTCTTCTTTATTGAGCTCCTCCAGGATTTCTGTGCTTTTCTTTTTCGCTATCTGTGCCATTTTGGGCACCCTTCTGTAGCATTTTAGTTTGAAGGATTCAATCTTCTTCCGTAGGGTTTGTGTGGTTGACCGTGTCTCGTATCTGCACGTTGCCTTGTGTTGCTGACCATGTCTCGATCTGCACGTTGCCTTGCGTGGTTGACTATGTCTCGTATCCGTACGTTGCCTTGTGTGGTTGACCATGTCTCGTATCTGCACGTTGCCTTGTGTGGTTGACCATGCCTCGTATCTGCACGTTGCCTTGTGTGGTTGACCATGACTCGTATCCGCACATTGCCTTGTTTGGTTGACCATGTCTCATATCTGCACATTGCCTTGTGTGGCTGACCATGTCTTGTATCCGTACTTTGCCACAGGGAGATGTAAGCTTTCAGGGTCTTTATTTCTGTAATTTTGTTAGTGTTTTCCCATATACTTTTCATTATTTTAGTTAACCTCTGTAGTTCCATGGCCAATCTTCTACTTATTCCTTTTTTGCAATCTCTGTTGTTGCAAACATAGTCTAACAAGATAATCTAGATAATTAAAAGAAGAGGAAAATTACGTTGGTGAACGAAATGTCTAAGATATATATATACACACACACAGCACAAAGGGCAGTATCCACCGTTTTTAATAAAATAATTTCTCATGTTATCTCCCCTAATGATACCAATGATATTCTTAGACATTTCGTTCACCAACGTAATTTTCCTCTTCTTTTAATTATCTAGATTATCTTGTTAGACTATGTTTGCAACAACAGAGATATATATATATATATATTGTTGTTATGTTATGTGAGTCTATCTTTCCATTTGACCCAATCCTCTGCAGTTTTCCCCATTTTAGCATAGGTTCATAATGTCTCTGCATATCTGGGATGTAAAGGTGAGTCTTGGTTGCCCCCCTCCTCTTTTTCCCTGGATCTTGCCCTCTAGTATCAGTTTCAAAACTTATCTTTGTGTGCCCCTGACGTGGACAAGTATGTCAGCAATAATAGTTTTATAACAGTTCAAAAATTTAATAAATGGAAATCTGAAAGGTGAACATGGTAGCCCCTACTTAGAAGGAATAAATAATCCTGCTGCCCTCCATCAGGTGAATAAAAAGGGTTATGCATGGGGCTAGCAGTCTCATCATGTTAAACAAATTTATTCAGAAACTGTCACTGCAAGAGTACACAAAGTGTTTTGGTGTAGGCATTCAATAAGAAACAGCAAAATAACACAGCAACTTTTGCAAGTTTCATATTTCTCTTTCTACTATATTTAAATTCTTTCCCAGTTTTCAATTTCAGCTTTAAAAATACAAAAAGAATTGAGAACCAATACCTTCAAGATTTGCAAAAAACAAATGTTATTGGTGTTGCTTAAAAAAATTATGCAAGAAACCAAAATTATACACAAAGTTGATAAATAAGATCATATAGATGTTATCTGCACTCTAGTTAAACTCGGTTACTTTTCTGTGATATGAAATTGCATGTTTAGTAATAAATATAAACAAATACAGAAATGAAAATATTGTTAACATCGATTAATATTATTTATACTTGAATGAGGCATGAGAGTTTTTCAACCGCTTGACATCACTTTTGTCCATTACATTTATACTGTTTTCATCATATGCCAGGGGCTGCTCAGTCTTGACAGGCAAGAATTTCATACAGACTTGCTTTCTCTTGTAAGACTTGGGAAGGACTAGTGAGAAGAAAACAGGCTATTTATAGTAATGAGTTTAAAACTGTTTTGTAGTTCTATCTGTTTCAACTGTTTTTTGCATGCACCATATGAAGCTATTTTATTCTTGACTCATCCTTTTTGTCTTATAAGTACAGCACAGAACTTGTTGCAAAGGTTGACTTATTTATTTGTGATATAAGTTTCATTTGTTGTCATTGCTTCGATGTTATCTTCCACACTTAGGGAAAATATTAGACCAGTTCTTTACCTTTTCATTTCTGCAGACCCCCCTTTAAATATATTGTTTTGCCAATGACCGCCAAAATATTACACATATGAAAATGTTCAGGAATTAATTATCTGTGTATTTACAATAGTAAACATTTTCTGCAATTGAAAAAGTTAATGGAATGTGTTATGTGTTAAATATTATTAATAAACAAGAACACACAATAAAATTAAAATTAAATGTTCTCTTGCGGTCCAATTTGAATTAATCCTTCCCATCTGCAATCCACACTACTAATTTATTTCATTATATTTACACATTCTAGGAAAGTATCATGTTGTTAAGCACAAAAAACATGTTAATAAAAGTTTATAGTGTTCACAGTGTGAGGATGAGGTGATGTCCACTAACGTTCACTTTAAATTAAATTATATTTATCAAATACATATCTGTAGGAGTCGACATAATGACACAGGAAACAAAAACCCGTATATTCAACCTGTATGGCCCACCCAACAAAGACCTGTCGCTCTCGAGTATGGAAATCAAGGACTCCAGCTTGGAGACTTCAACAGTCACTTGGAGGGATGGGGATATTCAGATACAGACAGCAGAGGGGATGAAGTGGAAGACTGGGAGATAGACACAAATCTCTATCTTATCAATAGACCGGATGACAGCTTTAGCTTCTATTCTAGAACATGGCATACCACCTCCACTCCAGACTTGGCCTTCTCCACGGGGAATATTCACCACAAAATAGATCGTCAGGTGCTCGACCAATTGGCAGGTAGCGACCACAGGCCAATTAGGCTAGAAATTGATATGGAAGTAGGCCCCCAGGAAATAACACCGCTGCCACGTTGGAACTATAGACGAGCCGACTGGGACAGATTTGCAATGCTGACAGATGGACTGTGTGAAACTATCAACACACGAAATAACAATATGAAACCTATGGTGGAAAGCCTAAGCAAAGCAATACTGCAAGCAGGCACCGAAACCATCCCAAGAGGGGCAAGGAAAAACTACATCATGAACTGCAGAAAGCAGAGGATGAAGTCTCAAATGCTAGGAACATCGCAGAGAGAGAGCAATCTATGGAAGCAAATATCGCCCTCAAGGCCATCACTGCGAAATACAAAAGAACACTGAACCAAATAACAAGAGACGGTTGGAAAAAAAAACAGAAAGCCTCAATCTCGATAAAGAAGGGAACAAACTATGGAATTTAGTCAGAGCCATAAACGACGAAACACCATCAAATAAACAAATTACCATCAAACAGGGCGACAACATACTTACCGGAAAAAAAGCAGTAAACGCCTTTATAAAACATTATGCCAGAGCAAACCACATTGATGTCCCTGCAGACAGGCATACAGATATAAGTGAAGAACAAAAGAGCCACGACAACATCAAGATGGCACCAGAGGAGCACATGATGGCAAAACTAACAATGAACGAAATGGATAAGGCCATGAGAACTTTAAAGAAAAAGAAATCGCCCGGAAAAGATGGGATAACAAATGAAATGCTGATGGGGTTGGGACAAACAGCAAAGTGGAAGCTACTGGCAGTCCTGAATCAAAACTGGAAAAGGGGAATTGTACCGCAGGCATGGAAAGATGCTGTACGTATAACCAGTACCAAAGTAAGAAAAAGATAGAACAGATCCAAATGGATACAGGCCTATCAGTCTACTGAGCTGTGTAGGCAAACTGATGGAGCGTATGATAAACACCAGACTGATGTGGCACCTGGAAGAAAAACAGAATACTAATTCCACAGCAAGCAGGTTTTAGACAGCACAGATCCACTGAGGACCAGATCACTCTCATAGCCCAGGAAATAGAGGATGTTTACCAGGAGAAAAAGCATACAGTAGCGGTTTGGGTGGATTTAGAGAAGGCATTTGACAAGGTGTTGAAAGAGGGACTTAAAGTCAAGCTACGAAGAAGTGAAGTTTGTGGGAAAATGTACAGATGGATCAGCCACTACCTCGAAAACAGAACAGCCAGAGTCCAAGTACAAGGGCAGATGAGCAAAAAGGTGACACTGGAGCAGGGAGTACCCCAAGGGGGAGTACTGTCCCCCACACTTTTTCTGGTGTATATAAACAACATCATAGAGAATATACCAAGAATAGTCCACAGCTCCATGTTTGCAGACGATCTGGCTATCTGGACCTCCGAAAAAAATCTCACCGTAGCAAACAATCGGATGCAACAGGCCCTAACATCGTTGGAGGAGTGGGCGAAATCATGGCTGGTAAAAATAAATGAAAAAAAAACAACGTACGATATTCTCGCTTTCAAATGAACCCCAGAACACCAAAATAAGTCTGAGTGGCAAATATCTGCGGCCAAACGACAACCCAAACTTCTTGGGAGTCACATTTGATTGGCGCATGACATGGAAAAGTCAGATTGAGAGAAACCGAATGAGAGCCAGGCAAAGAATGGCAATCATGAGGAAAATTGCTGGCACAAGCTGGGGAGCAGACAAAAGAATACTAAAGAAACTGTACACTGGAATAGTGAGACCAGTTCTCGAGTATGGCATTGTGGCATGGACAACAGCAGCAAAGGCGAACTTTGATAAAACTAGCAAACTTCAAAACCAAGCCATGAGAGTTATAACAGGAGGCATGAAGTCGACGCCAATTGTAGAACTTGAAATCTGCAATCCATGACTGACAGAAGAGACTGCAGAGCCCAGCAGCAAGCAGAGAAACTCAGAAGACTGGCAGATCATCCAATGCATCAGAGACTAAATAGATGTGGAAATGGGAAACTAAAGCAGAGAAACTTTGCAGAAATAGCCAAAGCAAAGATGAGCGAAGACCCTATGAACACCGGAACAACACCAAAGCCCATCCCTACTGTACGCAAACCCACATGGAAGCAGCATATCATTCCGGAGGTGGTATAAAATATACCAGGTATTGGAAACAATAACAGCCAGACTGAAAAAGAAAGAAGAGACATAACCCTGAGGTACATAGCGGAAAACTACCCAAGCATGGACTGGACCCATGCATACACCGACGGTTCTGTAACAAACACGACACAGAATGGAGGGGCAGGGGTATTCCTGAGCCTACCAAATGGTAGAAAAATAACACTGTCAGTGGCAACTGGAAAATACTCAAGGAATTTCAGAGCTGAGGCAAAGGCACTGAACGATGCAGTAAAAGCAATGCTGACAGGCAAAAGCAATGAAAGCCATATAGTCCTGTTTACAGATGCCCTGGCCGTAGTTACAGCACTAAAAAGCCAGAAAAATACTGAACTTAATGATTTAAGAGCAGTACTCTGTCAACTATGCCAGCAGTCCGCACCAAAAAGAGTAGTGGTACAGTGGGTTCCATCCCACTGTAACATCCAAGGCAACTAGGAGGCAGACAGACTGGCAAAACAAGGTGCAAGACTACCACAACCAGATCATAGTGTGACCTACGAAGAGTCTGAAAGGCTTGTTAGGGCCAGATATATGGCCAAATGGGAAACAGAACATACTGGCTACACAAAAAATGATGCCTATCACCAGTTGAATGGAAGAGAGCAGGTCGTGGTCTTCAGACTCCTCACAGGCCACAACAGACTGAGGTACAACCTATTCGATAAATTGAAGATAGGTGGCACTGACGAATGCACATGTGGTACAGGGAAAATGACCGGTGAACATCTGCTGCAAAACTGCCCGACATACGAGGACCAGAGAAAGCACATGTGGCCATCACCAGTGGTAACACTAGACAAGCTCTATGGCAGTGTCGACAGCCTCAGGATGACAGCTGCTTCCTTCGAACAAATCCAAGTTGACTTCTGACAGCGTACAAAGAAGAAGAAGAAGAATACATATCTTTCTGAATCAGTTTTACTGGTACACAACAATCTGTACCATCTTAAGTTTATTGAAATGCTCTGAGGCTTAGAAGATGGTCCTACTTTAGTGCCAAAATTGGTTGTAAATTCAATTGAACTGTGGATTTTCCAGAAAATCTGTTCGTAAGTGAGCCCAGAAATTTGAAAGGGACTGTTGTCTGAACTGTAATGTCAGAACATCATAAATGGATATTTCTATGAGCTTGTCTACCTCTGCTGCTATAAGCCCATCTCCTACATCATACACGTCAACTGATAATGGATTTCTAATCCACTGTTTACTTTCATCAGGAGCAGGAAGATATTCTTGGAAACAGTGTTGCAAATTTTTCACATTTTATGTCATAAGTCATGTGTCCTCCTCAGACAACTCTTCGCTGGTAGAATCAAGAATATTTAGGAGGTATGGAAATGTCTCATATTTACGATATAATAGATGAAGATGTTACAATTCCAACTTTTTAATCATTTCTTTGATATAGTCTTTAACTTGAAAAACTGTAACTTCTTCTTGAAGATTTAAATTAGGCATACTTAAATTAATGAATATATCTGACAAATCTGCTACTTTGACTAACCATCACCTATGTAAAGTTACTGCTCTATGTCTCTGAGGAATATTCTTACCTAGTTTCTCAATTCTCATAAATGCTACAAAACTTTGCATCACGATAGCCAACAAGCTTCACAGAGTAATACAAATTTATGTTTACGTTTCAAATTCAGCCGGCAATCCATTCTGAGGCTCAGCCAAAATGTAATTTAGCTAAATTCAAGGCAATGTTATTTGTGCTATCTTTCTCAAGATCATTTCTGAAAATCATCATTCATCATGCCAAGTTTCATTTTTCTAGCGATCCAGGACACAATCCATTAGGTAGCTGGCACCAATTTCCCTGACCATGGACAACTTTTATATATCTTCTTTTCAGGTATTTTGACTCTGTCTGGTCCATATCCTTTGATATTCGGCTCATTGGCTGTGTTTTTTCAGAAGTCTGAGATCTTCGACTACAGTCCTGCTGTAATGTCAAGTCATCTGCCTTGCCCGCTCAAATTTCCACCTGAGCATTTAAATTAATTGGCATTTATCTGAATGTGTGAACGTTGTTTAAAATAACTTCTGCTGTAACTGCCCTTGTTTCTGTCTTTTAATTTTTTTTGTATTTTTCTATTTATCTGCACAAAAACATTGCTCTTAAGCCTTTGTGGGCCCCCTGAGAGGACCTCAAGAACCGCCGGACGAATATAACTAAAGCATCTGGTGGTCTGACTTATTTCAGTGAAGGTCATCAAATAATTTATCTGTTTAAAACAAACCACAACTACAGCACAAGGAATATAATTATGAATAGTAGAGAAAACATATGATCTTGCTTATATGGATAATGCAGGTTCTATTCCAAATACAAATCTACAAACACATGCAGAAAACAGCATCTGGCTTCCATACATTCACTATCATTAATATGAGCAAACACATTGCAAGTCAATTAAAGAGTGAGAAACTCTTGCAAACCTCTTTATCTCAAAATGAAGAAAACTAACAATAGCAAAATATATACAAATTAGGCATCAATGTTCAAAACACAAAAGCAACAAGGAGACAACTTTGTTTTGTTTTTTTGCATGGCAATCTATATACTATAGAACAAGAAAATATGTTTCTGTTTGTCCGTCTTATCAAAAATCTTGAACAGTGAGTACTAGTGATGTGAATTTTGAACAGCTTTCTGTCTGGAATTTCTAGATTAACGCAACTATTTTCAGCTTACTGCATCATACCATTCATGAGTTAATTAACATTGACTAGATGTCTGCTTTATAACATTTTTGGTATACTGCACTGCCATTTTTATTAGCATGTGTGGCCACAGGATCATTCCACATTTATAAATGATCAGTAAAAGGGGAGGTGAATCCTTTGACTCTGGAAGTATAAACATTGATCCAGTCACGAGCTTTGTTTCAAACCTTCATTGCTTGAGTGCAGTGTTGTTTTGATGGAGTTTTCTGTCTGCATACGTTTATGAAAAGATGATCAGTAGGTGTAAAAATATTAGGGCTGTTTATAAATGAGTGGCTGAAACTATTGTTGATCCAGAAAGATGTTATTTCAACTCACTATCAAATTCTGTGCATTAAAAAAATTACGTTATTTGCCAGGGTGAGCCAGAAGCTAAAGTTCTAATTGAACTCTTTCCTGACCTTTAGCCAGTGGCCCTCTAACAAAACCTTACAGGACCATTAACCACAAAAATTGAACAAGTTTTTTTGTTTGTTTCGCAGAATGGCTATTCAAGTTTTTATGTGATCTGATACTTTACTAAGGACTAGAGTAGTTCTCTCAACTAAATTTTACCAAAACAAGAGTGTTCTGTGTCGAATGCACGTTGTTTATTTGAATTAAAGTGTGATGTTTACAATAATGGTCACTGTATCTATACATTATCTGCCCCTTAATATTTTTTTTAGTTTTCATAATCTATTTATTCTGCCAAATAATCAAATATAAACTATTTACTGATACATTCATTTTATGTAATCATTTCCCTTCCCAATGATATATAATATTAATTTGTTTATATTATGGTGCAAAGTAGTAACATGAAAAAAGGCATACAGTGATTTTTTTAAAAACTGTCATTAATTTGCTACGTACCTATAAAGTCCTGAAAGAGTTAATAATATAATACAAATACAGTAATGTAATGTAATTCAACACAATATAATACAAAACAATACAATGTAATAAATTGCCTTCACTTTCAGTGAACAGGATTTAATTCCTTACATTTTGAATGTGGGATGTGAAATAGATGATTGTCAATTCCTGCCAGCAAATCTCCTTGGGGGCTGCAGAATGCAATACTGTGAATTGCTGTATTGAGATGCAGTAATCTGGCAAAATTGTAAAAACAGCATGTTACAATGAATTTTACAATTTTTGTAATATATTTACCTCTTAACTTTATTTTTTATTATATCTTTAGTCAAAATGTAGCAAAACATTGTGGTTATCCATTTTAATTATAAATATTATAACAATCTATACTGTTGCTGGGGTCTTTACAGCAGGGATGAAGGCGCTTGTCTAAAAAGAAACAAAAAAGCAACATGATGGGGTTTCAAGCATCCCTTGGTCTCAAAAAAGGTGAGACCAAAATCTAGTCCTTTCAAAGATGGATTAAAAGCTCAGAAAGATCTTATGTATCTGCTGTGCACATCAAAGAAGCCTCGGCGGCTGAAAATCGATAAAAGTAGGTTGGTACCCACTGTCCAGTCAAAATTTTAAAGGTAATGAAAATTCCTACCAAATAGTGGCCTGCATGAAGGCCAAAATGAGGTGATCTCATTCATGTAAAGACACAACAGGCTAATCACATCTTTCTCTGCACACTTGAATGTAAGTACCACAAATCTGTACATGCCCACTGAGGTAGAAGAGGAGTGATTAGGACATTTTTTATTAATTTTTTTTTTTTTGCGTTCGCCTTATTTCTCTATTCCCCAAAGCGGTGTGCATTGCACTGGGGTTTTTATTTTGCTCCTGTCAGCCCAGCACATCCGACTTCAGCATGCATTTTATGTAAGGGTCTGCTTCCTCCTACATTTTCTAAGGGTTTTCTTCCACGGGGTAACGGCCGGTGCTGTGATGAGAATCGAACCCAGCACCTTCGGTTTGTGAGCTGTGTCACTTAACCACTAGCCCACGCCGTCCCCACACTAAGTGAAGTGATAATGTTACCAACCTCAATAGCGTATTGTTCTCACTCCAAATACAGATGGTACCATCGATACTGCTTGAAGCATATAACTTCATGCGTGGACATGACGTGAAGCCTGTTATCATATCCATGTGATCATCATCTGGCTTGTGGTCAAATCGGTCTGTTGGGTAATGAAGATAGCAACAATATGCTATCAGGAAAAGGCTTATGTCGTATTGACTATATAAACATTCTAGTCCTATGCAAAAAATACCAGCACATTGTTTCTCATACACGATTTTTAATTAGTACACAAAACATTACATCAGAATATAAAAAGTAAAATATGTTTAATAAATTACACATTTTACATCATCATAAGTTTGGTTCATGTAAAACTTGTTCTACATACATAAAACATTATTTGCATTATGTTGTAGACCCAATTTTCTTCTGAATACTAACATTCTTTACATCCATTTATTTAACTTAATTATGCTTCACATTCACGACTAAAAAGTAAAACAAATTAAAAACATTATGCTCTACATCTAAATATACACATACTAAATGATAGTTCAATAGATGAACCTGAAAATTATCATTTAAAATTTGTGTATCCCGAAAAGACCTTGATTTATTTATTTATTTATCTGCTTCCTCCTGCATTTTCTAAGGCTTTGCTTCCCCGGGGTACGGCCGGTTATGTGATGGAGATCGAACCCAGCACCTTCGTGTTGTGAGCCGTGCCACTTAACCACTACCCCACGCCGTCCCCATTCATGAATTAAACAACACCATTTGGATAATCAGTCATTTGGAGTACAGCTTAATTTAAACAGACCATTTTTAAAAGTCGCAGCGCAGGTTGGGCAGCCTTCTCGTCTATTAACACAGTCCTGGACGGTTGTCATGAACATGACCTACGAGCCTCACTCTTCAATTCCACTGTACTCCCTACGATGTGATACGGTGCCGAGACGTGGACACCAACAAATTCACTACAGGACAAATTGAGAGTGACCCAGGCCTCCCTTGAGAGATGCTTCGTCGGAATCACTCTCCGGAACCAACGTATTGTTCCTGGTGAAGGATGCGGTAATCCACGCAGACAAGGCAAAACATAAATGGCCAGGGTCACATGCTGCGATGAAACGATGGTCGATGGAGCACAGCGACAGCAGTCTGGTACCCCCGAGGTAAGAAGAAACCACAGGGTCTCCAATACTCTGGTTGACTCCCTTGCTGTTCGCTGCAACATCCGAGATGCCTCTAGAGGAGCACTTACCACACACTGGACTTATGTGGCCCAAGACAGGGTCCACTGGAGACAAAGTTGGGACCCGCAGCTACGCTGAGGAATGGGTCATCAAGATTAAGATTTTAAAAAGTAAAAAATAAATTAGAAGACTTTTTAAAAAATCTCTCCATAATACAACAAAGCAAAATTAATAGTCTATTTTACTCATGTCACAAGATATTTAATTATAACAATAAACATGTCTTTTACCAAATGTATGAATGACTTACTTTTGTCTGATAAGCTATAGAGAACAACACTGAATGTTGCTGTGGATGGATCTTGGAAAGCTACACCTAGACTTGTCTTAATGGTAGTCATGAAGGATGGACAGTGAGCACAGTAGAAGGACATGAGTGGAGTTAGTGCTTCTTGTGCAAATGGGTACAGGCGCCAGATTTTGATGACACTGTCTGTAGAGCAAAAATAAGAATGCTAACTACGTGACCAAAGAAATGTTCATATTTGAGAAATAGTATAATTAAGTATAGCATTACTGGGTGGATAATTGATTCTGATTATTGTACTAAAGCATAATATCTGTGAATCATATAAACTCAAGCTCATTTGATGTACTTGAGAGATTGAGTGACACAGCACTTGACTCTCATGGCAGTCTACCCAGCTGTAAATGGGTACCTGACATACAGAAGGCAATATGGTAAGGAAAGAACTAATCATCAGACTTCAGCGTACGAAGAAGAAGAAGCGTACGAAGAAGATCCCACTTCAGAAGCAACTGATATCTAATAAAGTCTCTAACAGTTTTCTCCTGACAGTAATCAGGGTGAATGTGTAGCAAGATAGAAAATAAGATGGCTCCCACTGCACGCATGTAACACAAGAAGATCTGGTTACAGGGCACAATGAGGACCATTTGACAGGTGGATAGATTATATAACAGAAAAACTGTAACATTACAGGCTCAGAACAACTAACACAACACATTTAATAGCACAAGTGGACAGTAAAATTGTAGTAAAGATATTATGCCAAACAAGAATAGAATAAACAACAAATAACCAAAAGGACCCTGTAATTGAAAGAGTTGTACATTTGATAAAAGCAGGTTAAACTCTACAAAACAATAATTTTATATTTTATAAAAACAGTATTGAAAGGAAAGGTTGAAGGTTATTATAAAAGCAGATAACGAGCTATGAAAAAAATGATAAAAAATATCAAGAAATTGATAAACATGGCACAGGACAAATAATAGATATTACAGTCAACATCTGATGAGGAGACGGTCCTTGATCAGATCTTATTTGGAATCATATTTAGCCAGAAAGTTTATGTAAGCATCAATTGTTCTCAATGTAACCCTGCTGTATGAAAAATATAAAACAACAAAAGCACTCACCATTTCCTGAGGTGACTAGCTGGTCTGACCTGGAGTTAGCTACCATACTAAGGACACCTTTGCTGCCATGGGCCTTGTAGAGAATTCAAACATTTTAAACATGGAGTAGAAGCATAATGTAAATCAGCATAGCAAAACTAAATGCAAAGAAATATAAACACTAAATGTTCTTGTAAAAGTCATAAATTGTACCTCGTCTCAATTATAAACAACAACGGAGATTGTCTGAAGGAAACCGGACGGAGAATGGCTATGGCAATGCAGAGGTTGAATAAAATGAGAAACTTATGGCAGAACTTTAATAAGATCTTGAACATTAAAATCCTGGGAACTTGCATCTTCCTGGTGGCAACGTACAGATGTGAAATGTGGACCGCCACATAACCACTTAATATAAAAAGTGAATCTTGTAAACTAAAATATCACAGAAGTGTGCTTAAAATACCATGGATAACAAAAAGGAAAGATGCAGATATCATAAAAGAACTCTATATCGAAGAAAATTAGTTAGTAAACAATATCTTGTCTGGAAAGCTCAATCAAACGCAATAATGGCCTGGAGAGAACAATACTGGAGGGTATGGTGCCTGGAAAGCAATGGCAGAGGCAGACTGAGGAGAAGATGGACACAAGACATCACAGAGGTCTTGAAGATAACAGCAACAGAGGCGGGAGTTCTGGCCAGAGATCAAAAGTTTTACAGATCTGCTGTTGTGAGAGCAATGTTCTGCAAAGGAAATGCTACATGATGATGAAGATGAATTTTCTTGTAGTGTTGGGTTAGAAGAACGGTTGGCTGAGTGGTTTGACATTGTTCATTCATTATGAGGACGTGTATTCAAATCTTCCGTAAAGCATTGGAGGTAAAATAAAAATATACTCTGTACAGTGCATGGTGACTATAAGGGCAAGCAGCCTTTATTCCTCAGCTTTATAAATACTCTTAGTGGACCTCAGAAATAGGAATAAACACTGTAGTGATAGTTAGCAATAGTTAGTCTTGTGTTATCAGTGTTCTTGCTCCCATGCTATACATCTATACCAATGACCAACCTATGGATATAGACACAAGGAAATTTATATACGCCAATGACACAGCAGTCGCTGCTCAGGCTAATGGCTTCGAGGAGGTAGAATGTAAACTAACACGCTCTCTGAATGACCTCGTAGAGTACTATCGGGAAAACCACCTAAAACCCAACCCTAGCAAAACTCAGGTATGCGCCTATCATCTCAAGAACAAAGAGGCAAACAGAACTGCAGATCAGATGGCAAGGACAGGATCTTGAACACTACCCGGCTCCCAAATACCTGGGTGTAAGTTTGGATCACACATTATCCTATATGACACACTGTCAGGAGATAAAGCGTAAGGTACATGCGAGAAACAACATTATCCGAAAATTGACTGGCACAACATGGGGTGCTCAGCCATCAGTCTTACGTACATCAGCGATTGCCTTGTGCCTTTCCGCAGCGGAATATGCAGCCCCAGTCTGGAAAAAAAACTCCCATGCATGAAGAAAAATATATTGATACAGCAGTGAAAGAGATGGGCAGGATAGTGTCGGGGTGCCTTAAACCCACCCCCACAAACAAAATATATCCCTTAATTGGCCATTGATATAAGAAGAGGTATAGCTGCGGAAATCGAACGAGGGAAACAGGAAAACGACCCTAGACACCCGATGTTTGGCTAACAGGAACAAGCCACAAGACTTAAATCAAGACACAGTTTCTTAAAATTGACAGAGACCATCCAGACAAGCCCGGAAGGTCGACGCATCGAGAGGTGGCGTGGCAGGATCCATGGATAGAGCTCAAGGAAAAGGCTGCGCCTGGACACCCCATACCCTATGCTGTATGGAAGACAATGAACAGACTTCGAACTGGTGTGTCAAGATGCAGAGTGAACTTGAAGAAAAGGGGATACTCAGATGTAGAAACGTGTGAATGCGGCGCAGTTCAGGACCAAGATCATCTGATGACCTGTCCCAACCTCCCTGAAACCTGTGACATGAACTTGGAGGCGAACAACAAGGCAGTTCAAGTTGCTGAATACTGGACGGATGTTGTGTGACGTGGTGTTCGGACACGGAATGTAAGTAAGTTATGCTATCTACTCTGAATTTATTGAACTTGTAAGTTCATCATTTGTAATACATTCAGTGACAAGCACAACAGTCAATCTGGTCCACCTACCTCAGCCTTGAAAGTAACCTCCCCTGTATACCAGTCAAATACACAAATATATCCATCTTTTTGACCACCCAAAAGAAGAGTTCGGTTCTTACTGCTCTGCTGCCTCACACCCATGTGACTTCTGCTCACCGGAATCTTAGGTTTTGTCAAGGTCCAAACATCACTAGATGCAGTAGGGTCCACCACATACTCATACACCAGCAAACAGTTGCAGTTTTCTGTAGTAAGGTTATATTCATTAGTTTATGTGATTTTCTATTGGGATCGGCACATCTTCATTTCTCACAATCTGAACTATTATTTGTGTAGTCTGCTGGGTGTGTTGTGTCTCTGACTACCTTGGTCTCCTACCAGTTAAACCTCAACCTCATTTACTCCCTAAGAGCTGTAACAGAAGGATGATTAGAGCTACCTTTGGTACTTCTACACATATTTTTTATGTTGTTCGTTTTGTTGATTCTGTCTGACTTGAATAACATCAAATGTTATTAGCTAAGATGGAGCTGAGACACTGTACTGGATGATGAACTCAGTCAGTTTGAATGATACAAAGTAATCTACACTAAATTTTGTGCATATATTTTAAGTAAAAATTATGAATATACTTACTTACTTGATTACTTTATGACCTATTCCTCAGCGGGGGATATACCGCGCATGGTATGTACTTCATCTTCATTGATCTTTATCCTGAGCTATGGTCCAGTAGGTAATAAGCTTCACTTTTAATCTATTGTGCATATTGTAATGGAGTGCAAGACACTGGGGGTCTAACCTGCTGTCTTTTTCTGCCACAAGGGTACCAGACTGCTGTCAATGTGATCCAATGGTCATTGTTTTTACTGAGTATGTGGCCTGCACACGTTTTGCCTTGTTTGCTCATCAATGATAATTGATGTAGATCAGAATTGTGGAGGTTCTGGAGAGTAAGGTCAACCATACATCTCTCAAGAGAGGCCTGGGAAACTCACAGTTTGTTCTCCATTGCTTTTGTAAGTATCCATGTTTCAGCAGCATAGCACATTGCAGGGGGCACCGTGGAGTTGAAGAGAGGTACACAGGGTTCAATTCAAGCCACCTTCCAAGACAGTCTCAATAGATGAGAATGCTGTCCAGCACACACAGTGACATCTTGTTAGTTCTGGTTGCAAATTATTTTGCACATTGAGAAGGTGTCAAAAATAGCAGTATTCTTATGTCTTCCAAGTTTTTCCCATCGAGTCATTATTGGTGAAAAAGTTTCACATGACTTTGGTCTTGGAGATATTCATATCCAGCCCAGATCTCTTTCCCTCTTTGTTGTGCAAATCTAACATGAGGTTGGCTTCTGCGGCTGACCTTGTGATCAGCACAATGTCATCAACATTGATTTCAAAGTCCTCCTAGTTGCAACAACTGATGATCAACCCAAGCACACGAGGAAAGCTTCTTTGAGATAGTCCTGGTGGATCCCTTTTTGCAATGGAAACACAATTGGGCAGTGGGATAAATGAAAGGTGGTAGTGCAATTTGTGTAGCAGAAACTTTGATGTAGCAGAAACTTTGATGTAGCAGAAACTTTGATGTAGCAGAAACTTTGATGTAGCAGAAACTTTGATGTAGCAGAAACTTTGATGTAGCAGAAACTTTGATGTAGCAGAAACTTTGATGTAGCAAGAATCACCACAAATTGCAGACAAATTGCTGTTGTATAATTGAATACTCTTTTTTACTTGGTGAAGATCAAGGGAGTTAAGTATTCTTGAACTGAATGGTGCACTATCAAGGACGAAACTCTAGTGAAAATGCATTTCATAAACAGTTTGAAAATGACTGGGAGAAGAGTAATTGGGCAATAATTTCCAAAGTCTTCTTTGTCTCCCTTCATGTGTAAAAGTATTGTCTTAGAGCTGCACCAAGCTGATGGTGCTTTCCTTGTATGAAGATGGTTAGTAAAACGGTGAATTATAGTTAGATAGAATGGTGGTCCACAAGCATGGAGGTCCTCTACAGTGGTGCCCTCTTCGCTGAGTGATTGCCAAGGCACATTCTCAAGGACATGGTGAAATTCTGAGGGTATAAAATCTGGAAGAGGGGATAATGAAAATGGGAGGAAAGGGGGCTGGGGGGGGGGGGGGGGCATTGAGGAGGGTGTGAAGTTGAGTTTTGAATAGTTTGGTATAATAATCTTTCATAATTGACTTCCCTAGGGAAGGAGTCAGATCTTCTACCAGGCGTGTCAGCTGGGTGGTGGTGGATAGTTGTATGGCCTTTATATTTAGAGGTTAGCTATGAATAACTAATAAAACAGCCGCAAATCAAAAACAGTGTCCTGCATGGAGCCAATATGAGACAGCCCCTCCATCATGCAAAGACACAACAGGCTTGTCTACCCACCAGATTAGAAGTAACCTTTTATCCCCAGGGTAAAAGAGGAACAACTAAGTATGATTGACTCAATGCTCAGTCTCGCTGTGCAGAATCCATCTGGAGTTTTTTAGACAAAGAATGAATGGATGGTGTACTACTGTTGTTGATATAAGCCACTGGTAAATGTTATAACCGAGGTGTGGGGTTGAGAATAACCTCTCAACACCAACTACATGCTCCCACGGTGTGCGTCTCATATAGCCTCTAACAACAAAGTCTAACTCTTGGCCTTCGCACGGCAGAACTGTTTTGACTAACAGGAGAAGAGGCAGATGGGGCTCGAAAGCCTAGAAAGGCAGCTCATCTAGGACACACAAAAAACTCTGATTTCAAACCATCTGAAGCCTTGCAGATAAGATACTGGTGTTTCTTGTCTGGTTTTGTCAGATGTGGCTGTACAACCGGTTTTCTGATAACTCTGAAAGTTGGTCAGCATCTACCAAACCCGACAACCGATGATGTGCGAATGAGCACATGAAAGAGGAAAATTCCTTATTCTAGAGCAAGGAAAGACAACCTCAGCCGAGTGTTTTGGCAGGGCAGACTAGGCCCTTAGCCTTGGTTGGTGGCTGATCTAGGAGTGAAGCCCCGACAGGCAAACAGATAGAGCATTGCTCTGCTGATCCGACAGCTTCTGTAGATTGCCTTGTCCCAAATATATTGGTATTACCTTTCCCTTGGAGTAAACAAGGTCGACCGAGAGAGGGACCATACTGCATTGACAACACTTGGTCTCTATATTTTTGCTTTGTGCTAACAGCACAATTACTATCGTCTGACATGACGTAAAGTAGCCAATGAGAACTGGTCCTAAGTTCTCACTCTCTTAGCTTGTATGCTTTTATTCCTGCTGCTCCTCCTATGGTGTATATTTCATACTTGATTTTGGATGTTGTTTTGGTGTTGCTAGTCTTTCAGTTGTTCTATTTTGTCACATGGTAGTTGTAAAATTCTAATTTCTGGCATTTTCCAGGCTCTTGTATATCTCACACAATTAAATGAATCTTTCCTCAGGATTGCATAACCGATGACAGATTTGTCTTTCCATGTCAGTTCACATCGAGTGTATGCAAAGTATGCGCTTGTGAGAGAACTTTTGTGTTTGTGATGACCAGGTTGTTTTGCTCAGTGCAGAATCTCAGGTGTCGTATTCCATTGTCATTTCAAACATCTTCACTGTATGTTCCAATCACTCCATCCCATCTAGAATGATCTTCTCCAACTCTGGCATTGAAATCTCCAAGGAGAAAAACGTCATCATGACAACCGTCTACTTACTATCTTTGAAGGAGTTCAAAGAGCTCACCTTTGTCATCTATTCTCCTCATTCGAGGCATATACTACAACGATGTTGACTAACTTGCTTTCTTCTTTAAGGGCCAGTAGCAATATGCCTTCAGAGACATCATTCCATCTCTTGGTGTTGTCCCTTTGGCTAATGGGCATAATTAAGCTCATTCCTCATTTGGCTCTGTTCTTAGTGGGAAGTACGTTGCAGAGAAGTATATTACCCTCAAGATTCACGACACCCTTGTCCTACTAGTTGTACAGAAGATTGTCCTAGTGGTTGTACAGAAGATTGTCCTACTAGTTGTACAGAAGATTGTCCTAGTGGTTGTACAGAAGATTGTCCTAGTGGTTGTACAGAAGATTGTCCTAGTGGTTGTACAGAAGATTGTCCTAGTGGTTGTACAGAAGATTGTCCTAGTGGTTGTACAGAAGATTGTCCTAGTGGTTGTACAGAAGATTGTCCTAGTGGTTGTACAGAAGATTGTCCTAGTGGTTGTACAGAAGATTGTCCTAGTGATTGTACAGAAGATTTGTCCTGGTGGTTGTACAGAAGATTGTCCTGGTTGTTGTACAGAAGATTGTCCTGGTTGTTGTACAGAAGATTGTCTTGGTTGTTGTACAGAAGATTGTCTTGGTGGTCATTTCGATATTGAAAATAAATGTAAGTAGCCAACAGTTTTGTAGTGCACGCAGGTCAACAAACCCAAAAGAACTTATTATTGATCATTGATATTTTAAGAAACCCATGTTTGAGTATTTACTATCATTCTTGATAAATAAGACTAATACTATTTTGCCAACTGTTAAATTTCATCAAGAAAGTTAATTGACATTGTTTCACGTAAAGTTTTTGCAATCCTTGTATCATTTTCACTGTAAGGCATACATGTTTTTATCTGATAAAGATGGCATATATGTAGGGCTAACTAGTGTTCAGGAATAAATGTCAGATTTCAGTTAAAGAAGTACCTTGGGGGCTACTGCACTTCCATCTGGACACTACTTCACAGGGGTTCTGGTAGGCCCTACCCTTCACAATATCACCATTAGACATAACTGTGAAGATTGTATCTAAATAACAAGAGCATGGATCAGAACAACAAATTAGGCAATGAAAATATCAATGGAAATTTTATTTTAATGAAAAAATTAGTATTACTCTATTGACCTGCATGTACGAGGCTTGTTCAAATGAAACCGGACCGAACTGCACCAAGTGAACATACGTACGAACTGCATGATGACGTCCCTTCTGATGGAAACAGTACATACCAACCGTCAAGTTTGCAAAATTTCATTATTCCCCGACTCATAGTTTTCCTCAGCAGACGGTTGAAAACATTGCGGGTGTGATACGAAATCCATTCAGAGTTGATCAGCAAGTGGTGATTCGGTTTCTAACAGTTGACGGATGTCGACCAGTTGACATTCATTGTAGAATACATGCAGTGTATGGTGACAAAAGTGTGGCGAACGTAAGCTCTGGTAACGATCCACCCGAATTGCTGCATCAATTTTGGAGATGATATCATCTGACGCAACAATATGCACCTGAGCTGATCTCGGAAGATCTTTCGTTAACTCGCGCCCTTCTTTAAATATTGTTGTTCAGTTCTTCACTCTTGTCTTCGACACACTTTTGTCACCATACACTGCCTGCATTCTGTGATGAATGTCAACTGGTCGACATCCTTCAGCCGTTAGAAACCGAATCACCGCTCGCTGATCAATTCTGAACAGATTCCGTATCACACCCGCCATGTTTTCAAAGGTCTGCTGAGGAAACTATGAGTCAGAGAATAATGAAATTTTGCAAACTTGACGGCTGCTATCTGCTATTTATATCAGAAGTGACATTAGGTCTGGTTTCATTTGAACATGCCTCGTAACAGACAAATATGATGTTTGCTTTGAACATTAGCACATATTGGAACAAGCAAAAAAAATTAAATTATCATATTTTGCACACATAATAATAGAGAATAGTCGATGTCAAGTACAGATGAAAACAAAAGTAGAGATAAACAAATATACATTCAACAGCATGAGAAAGACACTAAGTGTCAAACAAATAAAAATGAACTAAAATTTAGAGATATGATTATACCTTCAGCTATGGCATAGACAGCATCAATTAAACCTTCTGTCTGTTTCATCAGCAGAGTAGTTATTACCTCGCCATTTGAAGGGCAGACAATACGAACACTGGAGTCCCGACACAGAACTATTGCCCGCTGAGGGAAAAATGGATGACTGGTCACTTTGATGCTTTGAACTCGAGATCTGAGAATTGAACATTGCATTTGCTCTCACATCAAAATAGTAGTATAGAATGCTCTGAAATCAATATTAAATATGTAAATCATTTAAAATACTTGTTAAAAAAAAGCACTTCTGCAGCAAAATTACAGATGAGGAGAGAAACAAATATAAAAAATATTTCACAAGTGACAGTTTCACAAAGTGTGAACTAAGCCTTCATTGATCAAGAAAAGACATTTGACAGGGTAAACAGATGTAAGCTATGGAAGGTAATAGGGGAAAATTGTGTGGAGGGCCAATTACTGGATGGCATTCACGTCTTGTACGTAAACAGCGATAATGCAGTTAGAACAAATGCCAGTAACAAAATCTGTTTTCCAGTGATGAGTATTGTACGACAAGGGTGCATTCTTTCGCCACTTCTATTAATAATTCATATGGATAAAATCACACAGTTGGCTAACCTCCATGAGGAGTCTCTAAATGAACTGTTGTTTGTTGATGATCAGGTCATCTTTTACCAAAATGGAGAAGATCTACAATGTCACCTAACCTCTCTCAATTTAATTTGAGATGAATATGATATAACACAGAAATGACTGACTTTGACGATATCACGTGAACACGTGCAGAGAAGTTTCCACAGCGGTGACAATAGTATCAAGCAAGTAAGGGAGTTCCAATACCTAGGTAGTATGTTCCCTAATGACGGCAGAGTGGACATTGAGAATGCACATAGAAATCAGAAGGCAAACAGTGTCCACTATCAAATTTCACTGAAACGCTCTAGAGTGCTTCTTTCAACTAAGAGGATGTCTAATAAATGCACTGTCATCTCTACATTATGTTACCAATGTGAATCCATTACCGAACCCGCAACACACTGAGGCAGATAGTGGGGACAAACCCAGTTAGTGCCTACATGATGCTAAGAAATCAAGTGGTTTAGTTATTTAGTCATAATGCATTATGACCATCCTGCAGCGAGAGCATATCTTACACTGGTCTCTGGTCTATGTGCAAGGGTCGATCTAAATGTAGGTAGATCAAGGGTCTCTGACATACTCAGGAAGTTCAATCTAACAACAGCTCAAGTCTCCCATCTGGCAATATCAAGAAATCTATGCATTCCGTCTCTCTGCCACCCCTCATGGCAAGAGCAGTAGGACAAAAGAAGAGAAGAAGAAACTTAAATTGATCTGGAATCTTCTACTCCCATGTGTGTGGGATCCCTCAACTTCAGTTGAATAAAGTAAGTTACACGCTTTTCTGGTATGTTGTATGAACAGGAAATCTGGAAATACTGAGGAAGGAGCCTAACAACATCCGCATCAGCAGCACCAGCAGCACCAGTTGTACAAGTAAGGAGATGCAATACAAATAGGCCTCACCCAATATTTGTATGAATATGATACAAGTGTTGTAGTCTCCATAGGTCTACTTTCTTGCCAGCGTATGTGTAGAAGATGTCATAGTTCATCTGTGTGCCCATTCCTTCAATGGGCTCGCTAATCAATGTTCTGTGAAGGAATGAAAACAAATTTGTGCATCAATAAGACAGTAGTCCAAGAACTGTTCTAATAAATATCTATAGCCTGTCAATACATCAAAATACTCACTTACACATCTAGCTTGTCAATACATCAATGTGCTCCCTTGCATGTTGTAGCAAAGTATATGTTTAATTATTGTGTTAGAAATTTAACTCATTCACTCCCAAATATTTTGGACCTCTGGACACAATTTTATTTTTATGTAAAACTGAAAAACAGCATCACTTAGTTGCGATCTATTTGTCTTCAATAGACGTTCACTAAAATAACACGTATTATATACCAAACTGTTCACAATTGAGGCTTGAATAGAAGGGAATACATATATTTTACAAATGCAGGTGTAAATTTGTGTTTGATGAATTAAAGTTGCATAATCGTTTGTTATTTTTAAAAATTATGAACAAAAATGTTCCCCTCATCAATACATTATTCAGCTCTAAACCAATATACAAATAACGTAATGAATTTCTATTGACGGAAATCCTCAAAGGATGATGTTCTGAAAGTTGCACCGAATTTGGTGCAGTTGTTTTCACAGTATTTACATTTTACTGAAGGCACGTGAAGTTGAAAACGTGCTAAAAAATAAAAAGCTCCGATCAACATCAGCGTGAGTGTTTATAATTTACGCGCACACGGAAAGAATGTTCCCGCTGTATTCAAAATATATATACACACATTAATATTATACACACTAGAATGATTGTGTCGGATCTTGAACCTTTACTGAATTTGTGAACTGTTATTACCATTGCTTGAGACAAAAGAGGGCACCACCCCTTCGTCAGTAGACTTAGTTTTACTTTCATCGCTCGACGTAGAACTAAGACTAGATAAATAAATTGAAACAGCGCTATCATAACGATCGATATCGTCATCATCACTTCCATTAGCAATAATATAATCTATCTATTCCTGAGCTTGTACTGAAAAAACTCTATTTGGTGTGGCTGAAGGTGCATGGGATAGCTTCAAAGTTGCTCTCCGAAAAAAAATTATATTTTCCAAGTTATGAAACTAAACATTTTTTCAACGAAACTCAAACTAACTCTTCCGGAATGATAAAGTGCAAAATCTGGACTTCCGCCAATAACCAAAATAAAACATTTAGGAGAACTAGGAATGGGAAAATATGTGATTTTGTGAACACAGTAACAAAAGCCGATACACCGGCTTCTGGGTTTTCTAGAAAAAACCGGAAGCCGTTGTATCGGCTCGTGGGAGTGAATGAGTTAAACTAGTAAGGCCTATGAAGTATGAGACTAAAGATAGGCCTACAATAGGGTGCTATAGAGGATGTAGTCAAAGGGGAGAGTTGGGGTCAGGGAAGTGTGAAATAAGTAGTGGAAAAGCAAACACTAAAATGATAAAGCAAAAGCAAAAAGTGGAAAAACAACAAAATTACAAACTAAAATGTTTTTATGCAAATGTGAGAAGCATAGTAAATAAAAGAGAAGAATTGGAACTGTATGTAAAAGAAGAAAAACCAGATAATAGGGTTAACAGAATCATGGACATATGAGGAGTAAAGTAACCCGTAGCATTATTTCAGTAGGGGTGTGAGGTGTTAGCGATCTCACATTTCAAAGGCTCGGCTATATGAGGGTGGTAGCCATCTCCTCTCCCTCGCCGCTTTTACTTCCCGGACTGAACCGGTATCCATTTAAGGCTGGGTCGACCCGGGAGCCTTTGCGGTCTGAAAAACATTACCGCCTCAACTGGGGAATGAACCCAGGACCACTCAGATGTGAAGCCAGCGCGCTAACCACTACGCTATGTGAACTTGAAATAGAAGGATATACAATGTTAAGGAAAGATAGGGTAGTTGGAGACAAGACTAAGGGAGGTGGCATTTTATTATACTGTCTAAATTCTGTTAATATAACGATCATATATGATTTTTCATGTGGTAACAAAAATTAAAGTGTATGAGGAGAAATAGAAAGTGGGGGTGAAAAAACAGTGATTGGAGTGTGCTATAGATGTCCATCAACAAGTCAACAAGTGGATGATGAGGAGCTGATTAGTAGCATAGCAAAGGCAAGTGAAGGGAAATTATTATTAATGGGGGATTTCTTTTTCTTCTTCGTACGCTGTCAGACGTCAACCTGTTTCTGATAGGTTGTACCGCCATCATACAGCGATATACGTTGCACTGTTTCGTTAAGCCTGTGGCCCAGTGCATCCGATTTCAACAGGTGTTTCTGTAGGGATGCCCTCCCTAGCCTTTGGCTGTCCCCAGCCTATCTGCAAGGCAGCAGTTGTTTTTGGTAAAAGTTGTCTCTCTTAGGGAAGTTGTCTTGCAGGACTATCGAGTCTTCCCCACTAGTGTCTTTAGTGTGTGGCAATGATATGATATGATGGACTATGTACTAGTTTGTACTATCTCGGAAGAGAGGCAGTCCAGTGTGTCTGTGTCCCAGGATCGTCACGTCCTGCCAGAAACGTAGCATATGCATGTGAGTGGGGTATCTCTTTGCTCCCTTTATTTTCTCAGCACATCTGCAGTGATGGCACGCCTAGCATTCCCCGCCACCTGGGAGGTTGTCACAATGGGGCAGAGGTGCAATGTCCACTGGCCTGCATCTCTTCTGCGTCCATTGGGATGACTGATAGCAGAGGTAAAGAGCGAGGCAGGAGTGCATTTAACCAGGGGACAAGCCTGGCCGTGGCACGAAGATGTTGTTCGCCTGGTGTGCGTACATATCTCATGATCAAGGGTTGAGTCTCAACAGTTCACAGTGAGGTGGCTGCTCTACTGCTTACGACACCCCGACCGAGAACTATGTCTTCTACTAGTGGTTTCATACCTCAACGCCGTATGGGGTGAATATCGGGCAGCTTCCCGCCCGCTTTGATCAGCGGACGGCATATATCTCTTTCTGCGGCTCGACCGGGTCGAACCACAGATCCCAACCATATCATAGCCTCCCATCGCAGTGGTGCTGAGATTTTGGGCGTGATTCCGGCTTAGAGGCATTTGGCCGTAATCCCTCAGATGGTAGCCTCATGCCATTGGCTTATTAGCCAAGCACGTGAACCATGTGTTTGCGACTAGCGATCCCTCTCGAGTTGAGCAGGATTACCGTAGCAACGCCCTGTCATTAGTAGGGTAAAACTGATCTGTCTTCCGAGGGTCTAATACCAGCACCCGTTCACTATTAGACCCAACGAATCAATAGAGGGCTTTTTAGTCAGTCCATTACCAAGTGTCTGAAACCTGCGATTCCGCTAGGGTTAAGCAGGATTACTGTAGCAACTCTCTTTCATTAAGAGGGTAAAACTGACCTGTCTTCCGTGGGTCTAATTCCAGCACACGTTCCTTATTATACCCAACAAAAATGCTCTCAGTCTGTCAGTCATTTTACAGTGTTGGCGTGTTGAGTCAAATTAAGCCGCAGACTCTACTCTTGGTGGTGCCCTTTCGTCAATTCCTTTATCGAACACTGGATGCGAGACAATCGAGCCACCGAGATACTAGCCCCAGATTTTCGAGAGTCTAATTCCAGCACATGTTCCCTAATTAGACCCAACGAAAGTGCTCTCGGCGTGTCGATCATTTCAGTGTTGGCGTGTTGAGTCAAATTAACCCGCAGGCTCCACTCCTGGTGGTGTCCTTCCGTCAATTCCTTTAAGTTTCAGCTTTGCAACCATACTTCCCCCGGAACCAAAACACTTTGGTTTCCTGGAAGCTGCCCGCAGAGCCATCGAAGCAACTCCTGAGGATCGCTAGTCGGCATCGTTTATGGTCAGAACTACGACGATATCTGATCGTCTTCGCGCCTCTGACTTTCGTTCTTGATTAATGAAAACATTCTTGACCAATGCTTTCGTAGTAGCTCGTCTTGCGGCGATCCAAGAATTTTACCTCTAACGCCGCAATACGAATGCCCCCGTTTGTCCCTGTTAATCATTACCTCCAGTTCCGAAAACCAACAAAATAGAACTGAGGTCCTTTTTAATGGACTATTTCAACTTTCCAGATAGAAAATGGGATATGGCAGAAGCGCTTGTAGAGTCAAAACCTTTTGTTAAGTGCATAACTGACAATTTTTTAAATCAACATATAGAAACAGCCACCAGAGGCAAAAACACGCTCGACCTAGTTTATACTACAGAGGAAAATATGATTGAAAACGTTACCGTTGGGGAATTGTTTGGCTCAAGTGACCATCAAATCATCCATTGGGATCTTATTGCAGGGAAAGAAGTAAACATAAACACGTGAACATATGACTACTCTAAGGCAGATGTTAAGAGGATGAAAGAGGCGGCGAACCACATAATCTGGAAATATATTGTTGGAGGAATAGATGTTGAACAGAAGTGCGAAAGTTTTAAAACAGTTCTAGAAATGCTAAAAAAGGAATGTGTTCCATGTAGGGAGGTAAACCCCAAGCGTAAAAAGTGGATAACTAGATTTGTGGTAAAATGTAGAAGAGCGAAAAATAAAGCATGGAAAAAATATATAGAGGCAGGTAAATCAAAAGAAACATATTTAAAATATTTGGACAAGCAATACATATCTCAGAAAGCAAATAAAACAGCAAAAATAGACTTCGAAAAAAAACTTGCTCAGAGGATCAAGACTGACAGTAAAAGCTTCTTCTCTTATGTTAGAAATAAACAAAGAACAAAAGTAGGCCCTCTCATAGACAGTACAGGGAAAATAATAAGTGAGAATAGGGAGGCAGCTAATCTGCTTAATCAGTACTTTGGCACAGTCTACACAAAAGAGGACTGCTCCAAGATCCCAGAGCCTTTAGATATTTTTTCAAAGAGACATGGATACAGCGGGATTAAGATCAATCTGTATTACAGAGGAAATGGTTTTTAAAAAATTGGAGGGGTTAAAAGTGGATAAATGTCCAGGTCAAGATGGTATTCATCCAAAATTCCTGTTTGAAATTAGAGACCAACTAGCAAAACCATTGGCTATATTATGTTCTCAATCACTTACAAAAGGGATTGTTCCACGGGATTGGAAAGATGCAGGAGTGATCCATTTATTCAAAGAAGGCAAAAAATCAGATCCAGCGAATTATAGACCGGTGAGTTTAACGAGCATAGTCTGTAAATTGATAGTCAATAATCAAAGAAAACATTGTAATGCATTTAGACAAATTTAATCTAATTAGAAATAGTCAGTATGGGTTAACTAGAGGGAAATCATGCTTAACAAATCTATTAGAATTCATGGAGGAGGTTACTAAAATGATAGATAAAGGGGAGCCAGCGGATGTTATTTATCTAGATTTTGCAAAGGCCTTTGATAGAGTACCTCATAAAAGATTATTTTGAAAGTTAAAATCACATGGAATAGGTGGGGAAGTTGCCAAATCGATTGAAAATTGGTTAACGGGAAGAAGACAGAGGGTGGGCATAAATAAGGAGTACTCTGAGTGGTGTGAAGTGAAAAGTGGAGTGCCACAGGGCTCGGTTTTGGGACCAATTTTATTCTTGATATATATAAACAATTTGGACATTGATATGGGATCCATGATTGTAAAATTTGCTGATGACACAATAACTATGCAGTGGTGTCTCATCTAAACCAGAAGTGGATATATTGAGGTTGGATTTAGATCAAAATCGAGAATGGTCTGCAAGCTGGAAAATGGAGTTTAATGTAGATAAATGTACAGTCATCCACATGGGTAGATCCAATATGGAACATAATTACGGAATGGGAGAGAACAATATTAGAAAGATAGATAAGGAAAGGGACCTAGGGATTATAATAGATCATACAGGTAAAGTGACTGAGCAAGTTCAGGTAGCAGTGAAAAAGGTAAATGCAATGTTAGGTATGATAAAAAGAAATATTAAACATAGGAGCAAGGAAGTGATAGTCAAACTGTATAAAGCTTTAGTTAGACCTAGATTGGAGTACGGTGTACAGGTGTGGAGTCCTTATCATAGAGGGGATATAAACATGCTGGAAAGAATACAAAAAAGAGCGACAAAGCTGATAGTGGGATTCCAGAATTAGTTATGAGGAACGACTGAGAAAAACAAAACTGGCCTACAGTGTCTAGAAGAGAGAAGAATTCGTGGTGACTTAATACAGGTTTATAAGATGATCAGAGAAATGGATAAATTAGACTATAACAAGTTTTTTTTTAAATACAGCCACCCACATTAACAAGAGGGCATAGCTACAAGCTGACTAAAGAGAGGTCCAGATTAGATATTAAGAAATATCATTTTAGTCAGAGAGTGGTGTCTGCTTGGAATGCATTGCCAGGGGAGGTAGTGGAGGCAGGGACAGTTAATGCATTTAAGAATAAATTGGATGTGCATAACTTTTAGAGCAAGGTGAAGTAAATGAAACTGGTTGTATACAGACTCTGCAGGGTCTTCTAAACCAGTATAAAGACGTTAAGTTTAGTAAAGTTATATCTCTAGCTTGTCAATAAACCAATGTACTCACTCATATATTTCTAGCTTGACAATAGATCTGGCAATACTCACTTATGCATACTCAGCCCTCTTATCACCAGGAGGATCATAAAGTCATCCCTGCAGGTTCTAGTGCAGAGGTGTTCAACTCAAACTAGCTCAACGACCTCATGAGTAATAAATTTAATGGCCTGTGTTTGCATCTTATTAAAGCTTTGTGTTATCCTTTATCATCTGCCGCATAACCTTGACATTTTGAAACTCCACTGAGTCATAACTCCCTTGTATTCTCTTAAAATTGCAACGTCTGCTAGATGCATGGCAAACTCTTGTTAACACCATCCACAGTCTGAACGGTAAAGCTCAGAGAAAAGCAGTATAGAAAGTCAGTATGACATTTTTTATTTCATTATTCATTTAGTTTATTTGGTTGCTTCTTTTGTTTTAGTTTGTCCAGTCCTTGAAAAAGACCCAATCTCTCCAACGCAACATGTTTGTCCATTATTGGCCTGTATACATTTCCCAGTCACACCAAAACCGACACTGTCACCAATCTCATGAAGTTCAGTTACGTGCACTGGACCGTGGAAATGCGGCACGCAGTAACCGAAATACTATTGCAAATAGTCAAAGACTATGTCCAGATAATCACAGGAAAAAACACCACAAAATGAACGAACTAACTAATCAAAATTGTAAACCACAACACGTTTTTGTGGACACAAGTGTAAGTCGTGAACTAGTGTGAATTCCAATCAAATCCGTGGCCTGGTTGCAACCATAATGGACCAAAACATGAAAACAAGACTAGACTGCAGTCGGTTAGGTGCCATCATGTAATATAATGTTGTCAGATAATACAGTGGTATCATTTACTTGTCTACCTCATCACAAGAGTTAATATTATCCATTCTGAGTGTACAATCCAGAGATGGCATTGAAGAAAACATATTTTGTGATATGGTGCTGTCAGATAACACAGTGGTATCACTTACTTATCTACCTCATCACAAGTGTCCATATTCCATAGCCTGAGTGTACAGTCCAGAGATGCAGAAATAAATGCTGGACCATGGCAGTAAATCTTCAAGAAGTTGACCTGGTCACTGTGGCCCACAAACACCATTTTAATCTTCCAGTCTGTATCCCAAACCTTGACTGTGATACAAAATAAGAAATCAATGTGTTGTTAAGAATACAACTTCTGGTATTTATACTCATAGCATGTAATTAAATATAGACATTTCCTATTCAAACACTAGACACTGGACACCTGCAGGGAAAGAGAAGAATGGGGAGGCCAAAGAATGCATGTAAAGAAAGATGGGGAAGGAAGCCAAGTCAACAGGAATCTGAAAGGTCTTAAATAGCTAAATAGACCTTGGTTAAGAGAGAGAGATACGGCCTTATATTTCAATGGGCTGACAAGACTATCTATAAAACTATAGCAGTATTGATCACAGTGTCATAGTTTACAGCTAGGCTATGATATCTGTGCCTTTCGGCTTGATACATCCGATGTTAAAACAGCATTTTTGATCTCTAATCTCATAGCCAGGCTGAATGTTGCAGTCTGTCTCCAGGGCCGCCACTTGAGATGGAATAAGGTCATGGTGAGTTATGGATCACAAACCCTGATATAAGCAGTCAGCTATGAATCACCGAATGCTATCAGTCCACTCATTGCTGCATCTTCGGCTTCAATATCTGAAACAATTGTGTGTGTACGTGGCAAGAATAAATACATTTAAAAAATATTCAAACATTCAAGAAAAACACCTGATTGAAGAATAGTAACAAAGTAAATAATGACTACACACACTTTAAATACAATCTGGCACACCATTAAATATGCTATAACCAAATAATGTTAAGGAACAATTTCCTTAAAGTCACAGTTTCAAGAACTCACAAACATGACAGCGTATAGTATATGATTCTATCATGATAACACAATGAATAGATTGCCACCCTTACAAAATAAAAGCTTCTAGAAGGAATGTTAAGATAATGTACAAGTAATTTATATTTCAAAATGCTGAGCAGTGCATGAGCGACCCAAATCTGACTTAGCATCAGAGTCAGCGACCCAGAGCTGCCCTCTACCTCCACATAGTGAGCCTGGATAACAGGCTGCAACAGAGCAGACTGGCTAAGGAGAAGAGATTAAAGAGGGAGATTAACCTGGTACCCAAAAATGCCATGCTGAAGTCAGATGTATCGGACCAAAAGGTGCAAATATTGCAGTCAAGCTGTGAACTACAACACAACGCATTCCGTTCTCATGACTACATCCTGCTTATTTTAAAGCCCTTTTCAGTGCTTGGTACTCGTAGTTTGAGAATAAACCACAAAGAAAAAGATTTATATTTGATTCTCTTCATTCTACTTATTTTTGTTATAAAATTCATATTGCACCTGAACCTGGATGTTTACATCCTCTCTATATAAATTGCATATACACAATAAATCAATCAGTCAGATTGAATATCAATCAGTCAGATTGAATATCAAACAGTTAAATAATTCAGTGTACAGTAAAATCAAGTAGCCAGTTTCTCAGCAGTGTTACCCTTTGTCCCAGAATGTTGCAAAGCTCCTCTTCATGTACCAACCCTCAAACAATGTTTGCTTTTTTGTGCTTATTGACTGCGTTTCTTCCAAGATATCCATTCAAATATGAACATAGTTGGATAATTTCTTTTTGATGTATGTAATAAGATTTCATTCATTGACCTCCATAGGCATATCTTTATTTGACGATCACAACTGTCCATTGGATGCTTCAGTTTCATTCTCCAGTAATCATCTTGTCTAGTTACGTATAATCATCCTTCACAATAACAGAATATTCATGCTCAGTGAGAAAGGGCAGATGTGTTCTTTTTTCATCTCTGACAACAAGTATGAAGTTCCCTATTTCAGACGGAATATTTTGTGGTTTAAGGAGTGAAAAGTAGGCATTTACAACGCATTTTAGTCCCGCAGCGGGCCATCTGGTTAAGATTCACGGATTTTCATCGATATTCATGTGTTTTCGTAAACATCTGTCGGGAAGGACACACGAGGTCGGCTTACATACGGAGTGTAGTGGCCCACTATTTAGGACAGGAAGGACACATGAGGTCGGCTTACATACGGAGCGTAGTGCCCCACTATTTAGGACGGGAAGGACACACGAGGTCGGCTTACATACGGAGTGTAGTGGCCCACTATTTAGGACAGGAAGGACACACGAGGTCGGCTTACATACGGAGTGTAGTGGCCCACTATTTAGGACGAGACAGTTGGATTTCACCGAACATCAACGATTTCCTCGGGTTTTCGCGACAAAACCAGCTGGAAGGACACGATAGGTCGGTAGTTGACATCGTAGAGATGATATGAAAACGGTGAATGCGGAGAAAACCGGACACAAACCGGGTGGAAGAGACTCGAAAGCCTGGCAGGCAGCTCTTCTAGAAGAAGGAAAACTTTGATTACAAACCACAAATGAAGAGTCATCGCGAGAGCTACGGAGTTCATGCTCTGTCATCGATGTCTCCAGCGGATGGCATAAAGACAAGTGGACGCAGAAGAAGAGGAAAGGGTGATAAGAGGAGAGAGAGAAAGAAGAGGACTGATAAAGAGAAGAGGGCGAAGAAAGGTAGACAGACTCGGTCTGAAAAATGTACGCGTTGGCTACTGGAACTGTCGCAGCGCCAACCAACGAGAAGCTATCCTTCAAAAACTGGTCTACGATTTCGATATTCTTATGATCCAGGTGACCAACTTGAAGGAGAATATAACTATCAAGTGTCCAGGATATGAGTGCTACACCAACCCATGTGGGACTGGTAGGTGGGGGCTGGCAATGTACGTCAAGCATGAACTACCACACACATTGATAGATGCGAGTGCCAGCACAACCGAAGGCGTCGAACTACAAGGGATTGAAACGACAATCAAAAACCAGGATTGGAGAATGTATAATCTATATGCTCATGTCGACCTCCTGGTGGAGGAAATAAAATGGGATTGAGTGAGTTATCAGAAGTGTCTCATCGCTGGCGACTTCAACGCTAGATCCAAGGAGTGGGGAAATCCTACTAAAGATAGGCAGGGGATTGCGTTGAGCCAGGCACTTCTCAACACAAACCTCACAAACATGAATGATGGGCATCCAACAAGGCTGGCAACTCGGCCTGGTGACACAGACGGGCTCATTGACCTGGCTCTGGTATCCAGTGAAGCCTCTACCTCTACACACTGGGACACGTTGAGGGCACAGGACAGTGATCATCTGCCGTGTGTCATCTTAATTGCAAACGGTAAAGCCACCAGATCCAGAAAACCCAGACAAGCGTTCAGCTACAAGGAAGATGAACAAAATAACACATTAAACAAACTCCGCCAGACCGTCAAGCGCATGCCCACCAAAATGGCTTTCGTTCAGCCTCCATGGTGGAATCCAATCGTGGAAATAGCATGGATAAATAAGGAGATGGGAACAAAAGTGTGGCGGAAAGCCAGAAAGAGAAAGCCGATCGATAATGGTGAAGTTGCTAACTTGTGTGACAAAAAATGTACTGCCATTAATTGTTTCAAGGCCGTGGCAAGGGAATCCAAAAGTGAGAGATGGGAGGCAGAGGTAGAATATTTTGTACGTTCCAGCAAGAATACCGCACCAGGCCCTGATGGAGTACAGTACTGCCACCTCAGGGAGTTAGATGAGACAGATATGGGCAATGTGGTGCAGGATTTCAATACCAGCATAGAGAAGGCATCAGTGCCTGAGGACTGGCTGCATAGTTATCTACGGCTTCTACCTAAACCTGGCTAGGATTCTACACTCCTCAGCAGCTATAGAATGATCACCCTACAAAATGTCTATGGCAAACTGCTTGAGAAAATAGTGCCAAGAAAATTAGTGTCCTTTTTGGAACGTGAACGTTTCCTACCCGATCCACTGCGCAGCTACAGACCTAAGGAGGAGACCTGGGGTAATGCTGATACTTTCGCATATGATGTGTACGAGAGATTCCAACGTCGGCATGAGACAGTCGCCGTTGCGCTCGACCTCATGGATGCCTATAACAGGGTCGATTTTGGTACACTGATGTGCTGTTTGAAGGACTGCGGAATAAACCTATGGCTCGTTAGCTGGATATCAGCTGCCCTGATGGAGAGAACAGTTGCACTTCGCCTGGGTTCTTGGACATCAGAGCCAATGCAGATATGTCCAGAATTGCCCCAAGGATCACCACTTTCACAGGTGCTGTTCAACATTTACACATTAAAAGTGGCCAACATGCAACCATCACAGCTGGGGAGGACGTTGACATTTGCAGATGATATCCTAATCTACAGGACTGGTTCTGATAGGCGTGAAATGGTTAGGGATATTCAGGACACCTTGCAGGCAATCTCAAAGTGGTGTAGAGACCAGAGCACAGATTAATCCAAACAAGGCCGGCGTGAGATGGTGTTCACTGAACAACTGCATCGTGAAAGACAACCTCCCTGGCATCACATTTGATGGCTGTATCATAGACAGAAGCGACAGGTTGAAATATCTCGGAATAAAATTTGACCGCAGCCTGTCATAAAAGTACCACGTCGACCAAACTATACAAAGATGCAAGAGAGGACTGGGTGCACTCAAGACAATGGTAGCTGCCAACTTGGAACAACGGCTGCTATTCATACTCTATCGCCAGTTGATTCTCTCGTTCATTGATTATGGATTGGGCATACTCACCCTATCACGATCACAGTGTGAAAGGCTGGAACGAATCCAAAATGAAGGAATGCGGCTCGTGTTGGGTTGCACCAGAGATACCCCGATAATAAAGATGAGGTACATGCTGGGACTGCCGTCAGTAACATCCAGGCATAAAGTGGCACAGGCTACAGCGTATATGCGAGTCATAGCGGGCAACAGGCAACCGCTGTACAATAGCACTGCGGACATCAAGGGACCCAGAATCACAAGAGGGATGTCATGGATGGCACAGGCAGAACGTACTATAGGAGAGGTGACTGCAGTCGAGACGATGGTCAAGGGAGAGGAATTGGTCCACACTGGGAATACACTAACAGAGTACGACACGGTCATCATAACCATGGGCAGTGAATGTAGGAAGGGGCGAAATAGTCAGACAAAGCTCGAAGTCAACCAGCTGATAGGCGCCAACACGCATGAAAGTGATACCATCATATACACTGATGGGTCGGTGCAAAGTAGTGGAACATCAGGCTGGGGTTTCTCGGATAGAATAAGAGACCGGATCGTTGCTGAACGAAGTGATGGAACATCAGGCTGGGGTTTCTCGGCTAGAATAAGAGACCGGATCGTTGCTGAACAAAGTGGTGGAACATCAGGCTGGGGTTTCTCGGATAGAATAAGAGACCGGATCGTTGCTGAACGAAGTGGTGGAACATCAGGCTGGGGTTTCTCGGCTAGAATAAGAGACCGGATCGTTGCTGAACGAAGTGGCGTATACGAGACTACAAAATCAAGTATGAGAATGGAGATGGAGGCGGTGACAGAATTCTGAGGTGGCTGTCTGAGACATCTTCAACAGGAGCAGTCATCGTGTCAGACTCCCAAACACTACTTCAGAAGGTGCGGAATGGGTGGCTACGACATGAGTGGATAGCAGCGCTGGAGACCTCAAAACTCCAGGGGCTGGTTTTGGTCTACTGTCCTGGTCATGCCGGGGTTCCGGGCAGCGAGCGAGCTGATTTTTTGGCGTCACGCGCACCCATAACAGACACAGTGGACATAGATAAAGGTGACATAGTGAAGGTTATCAAGGACCACCTGATGGAAAACGACACTGCTTTGGATGAGTCTGCAAGGCACATGATGCGGCACTTTGGAATCAAATTAGGATTCAGTGGATCAGGGAACCTGAGAGGACGAAACAGAAAGGTGTACAACCAACAGGCTACAGGCACCATCAGCATCAGCATACCCACTTTGCGCATCTGCTGAGAGAGACTGAGCACCTATGGGTATGCCCGGAGTGCAGTGAAGTCGACCCCTAGAACAGAACAGCACATATAACCATAATGGCAAATTAACTAGGCAGCTCAACTTTACAATATTTGCAATATCATGTCTAATCTGTGGGAGAATTAGGTACTGAGTAAACAACACAATCCATTTTGATTTTGACAGATCAGTGGAACAAGTGAAGCAATATTCTGTTTAAGTACAAAAAAGCATTTATATCTGCTTTATATACTACAAAAAGGTCCAGCATGAGAAACTAATTTCATGCCTGGAAAACATAATATGTATGGAAAAGACACAAGAATACTCAGAATTTGCATATTGCCTCTATAAGATCTGGCAAGATTTACTCACCATATATAGATGTTAAAAAAGGGGTGTGACCAGGATGCATGCTGTTCCCTTGTTCGTTTTACATTTACACAGTACACATTCATCAACAGATATAGGAAATATCAGATGTCATTATTGGTGAAGTATCAATAAATAATCTTACATATGCAAACAACAAAGTTCTGCTAGGTGAAAGGAAACAACAATTACAGAAATTGAATGATTAAGTAAAGAACAGAAGTCACGATGGGACATTAACGCTGAGAGCATAAAAACTATGACAATTAGCAAAGTAGACTGAACATCTACTCTACAGATAAAAATAGATGGTCAAATTCAGCAACAGGTCAAGAGTTTCTTCTGTTTCAGAAATGTAATAACAGAGGATGGAAGATGAGAAATGGAAATCAGGAAGAGAATAGGGATGTCCAAATCTGTTTTCACCAACATAAGTCATATATTAACATTCAAACAAGCAACTCAAATGTTAAAATCTGTTTTCACCAACATAAGTCATATATTAACATTCAAACAAGCAACTCAAATGTCCAAATCTGTTTTCACCAACATAAGTCATATATTAACATTCAAACAAGCAACTCAAATGTCCAAATCTGTTTTCACCAACATAAGTCATATATTAACATTCAAACAAGCAACTCAAATGTTAAAATCTGTTTTCACCAACATAAGTCATATATTAACATTCAAACAAGCAACTCAAATGTCCAAATCTGTTTTCACCAACATAAGTCATATATTAACATTCAAACAAGCAACTCAAATGTCCAAATCTGTTTTCACCAACATAAGTCATATATTAACATTCAAACAAGCAACTCAAATGTTAAAATCTGTTTTCACCAACATAAGTCATATATTAACATTCAAACAAGCAACTCAAATGTCCAAATCTGTTTTCACCAACATAAGTCATATATTAACATTCAAACAAGCAACTCAAATGTCCAAATCTGTTTTCACCAACATAAGTCATATATTAACATTCAAACAAGCAACTCAAATGTTAAAATCTGTTTTCACCAACATAAGTCATATATTAACATTCAAACAAGCAACTCAAATGTCCAAATCTGTTTTCACCAACATAAGTCATATATTAACATTCAAACAAGCAACTCAAATGTCCAAATCTGTTTTCACCAACATAAGTCATATATTAACATTCAAACAAGCAACTCAAATGTCCAAATCTGTTTTCACCAACATAAGTCATATATTAACATTCAAACAAGCAACTCAAATGTCCAAATCTGTTTTCACCAACATAAGTCATATATTAACATTCAAACAAGCAACTCAAATGTTAAAATCTGTTTTCACCAACATAAGTCATATATTAACATTCAAACAAGCAACTCAAATGTCCAAATCTGTTTTCACCAACATAAGTCATATATTAACATTCAAACAAGCAACTCAAATGTCCAAATCTGTTTTCACCAACATAAGTCCTATATTAACATTCAAACAAGCAACTCAAATGTCCAAATCTGTTTTCACCAACATAAGTCCTATATTAACATTCAAACAAGCAACTCAAATGTCCAAATCTGTTTTCACCAACATAAGTCCTATATTAACATTCAAACAAGCAACTCAAATGTCCAAATCTGTTTTCACCAACATAAGTCCTATATTAACATTCAAACAAGCAACTCAAATGTCCAAATCTGTTTTCACCAACATAAGTCATATATTAACATTCAAACAAGCAACTCAAATGTCCAAATCTGTTTTCACCAACATAAGTCCTATATTAACATTCAAACAAGCAACTCAAATGTCCAAATCTGTTTTCACCAACATAAGTCATATATTAACATTCAAACAAGCAACTCAAATGTCCAAATCTGTTTTCACCAACATAAGTCATATATTAACATTCAAACAAGCAACTCAAATGTTAAAATCTGTTTTCACCAACATAAGTCATATATTAACATTCAAACAAGCAACTCAAATGTCCAAATCTGTTTTCACCAACATAAGTCATATATTAACATTCAAACAAGCAACTCAAATGTCCAAATCTGTTTTCACCAACATAAGTCATATATTAACATTCAAACAAGCAACTCAAATGTCCAAATCTGTTTTCACCAACATAAGTCATATATTAACATTCAAACAAGCAACTCAAATGTCCAAATCTGTTTTCACCAACATAAGTCATATATTAACATTCAAACAAGCAACTCAAATGTCCAAATCTGTTTTCACCAACATAAGTCCTATATTAACATTCAAACAAGCAACTCAAATGTCCAAATCTGTTTTCACCAACATAAGTCATATATTAACATTCAAACAAGCAACTCATATGTCCAAATCTGTTTTCACCAACATAAGTCATATATTAACATTCAAACAAGCAACTCAAATGTTCAAATCTGTTTTCACCAACATAAGTCATATATTAACATTCAAACAAGCAACTCAAATGTTAAAATCTGTTTTCACCAACATAAGTCATATATTAACATTCAAACAAGCAACTCAAATGTTCAAATCTGTTTTCACCAACATAAGTCATATATTAACATTCAAACAAGCAACTCAAATGTCCAAATCTGTTTTCACCAACATAAGTCATATATTAACATTCAAACAAGCAACTCAAATGTTCAAAATTAGAATTACCAGGTATTATGTATACTCATCATTACTGTATGGCTTAGAAATGTAGACATTAACAAACTATTGGAAAATAGAATTCATGCCTTTGAAATGTGGATATATAGAGGAATGTAGAACATATCATTGAAAGAAGAGAAAACACAATGAAGTCTAAGAGAAATCAGGATGCAAAGAGAATTGATGTAAGCAATAAAAGACATTTTGATCACATTAAAAGACATAATGAATGTTGTTGTTGAGTGTCCACAATGCTGCCATGAAAACAGCCCATTTCCAGGTAGGACTATGGTGAAGTCGATGTGAGGATCTTGGCCAGTACATTTTGGCTGATTCTGACTAACATGCCTGATAAGTACATTTTGCCTGACACTGACTAACATGTCTGATAAGTATGTTTTGCCTGATCAGACATTAGACTTCCTCCCCTAAACAATAGTTGAAGAAAAGGTGGAGGGCAAAAGTGCCAGAGGGTAAAAAACTATAAATGGGAGGATAATATCAAAAGATGAGCAGGGAAAAGTCTGAAAGATTGCACCAACAAGGTACAAAACAGGGTACCATGGAGATCCATTGCAGTCGGTATAAGATGTAGAAATAGTACTGGAACTGAACATGACATACAAGCCACATAACATTCAATCCTTATGCTACAACCATGTGTTGTCTCTGAATTCATTATTTCCAGTGTTGTCTCTGAATTCATTTATTATATCCAGTGTTGTATTTTAGCTGCCTTTCTATCCTCTTGTATTTATTTTTCAGATTAGTTAACTATTTTCTTTTGTGTTGTTTTCATTTGTCTTTGATAAAAACTTTGTTATTTTATGTTATACACAATTGCCCAACAGACAGACCAATAGACGGTCTCTCTCTCTGCAAATACTGATGTGTCCTGTAGACCGCTGACAGTACACATTCCAGCTCAGCCCTCTTAAACAATAAAGAACTTTATTAGTCAAATAGGTGGAACATGAGAGTCACTGTCCTTCTGTAAAACTGCATTTTAGCCTATTTTTGTTTTGTTTTTCAGTCGCTAAAATCCTTTCCAAAAAAAACCAAAAAAATAAGTACTCTCAAAAGTTAAGAACTACTTTATAAAAACGATCATTACCGCATTTATTCCTGAGGTCTGCTGGGAGCATTTAAGGGATAAGGAATAAAGGCCACTTGCCATTGCAATTACCATGCACTCTGCAATACATAAAAAAACTATTTTACCGGGATTTGAACTAATGGACTAGTGGTTAGAATAACAACATCCAAACCACTTTACCAGCCAATCTTCGCCAAGAAAAATTTTTTTTCAATATAGAAGCCATACTTACTGCAACCATCTACAGCCCCTGTTATGACATACTTCAAAACATTGTAGAAAGTCAGGGCTGTCACTGGTTGGGTGTGTAATTCTTTCTTGTGAGCAACTTCTGCACCCGAGCGAGCATTGAAAACCTGGCAGAATGACAGCCACGTGGAAGTAATACTGTAACAGCAGACACTGATTGTGTGATGAATATATGTGTGTCATTAGCAGTGACGTATCCTTGCCCCTTACACAAGGTGTGCTACATTCTTTGAATCTAGTACTCTATAAAATCAATGTTTCTAGAATGACGTTCACATGGCAAATGTTCACTGAAAATATATTTGTCCAAAGATCGTCTATACAATTGTGTTCTTCTATAATTCTACCAGATAGAAGAAATTTAATTTAAAAATGTATCAAATACATTTCACAACACTATGTACACTAACTGATGCTTTCAACAATAGTAAATAAAATAGGATGTACACTTCTGTAACTATAAAACGCCTCTAAAATACAAAACGGTCACAGTTAATCTAGCTGAGTGTGGGACATTTGGTGCACTCATGTCAATTTAGCTAACACTAAATGCTAACACCAAGCTGTAACGTCCTTTGCCTAAACCCTCTGTCACCCATATCTATTAAATTGTGTGCTGCATTTATAGCCACACAAAAGCAAAGGCCCAGTATTCCTTTCTCACATCTATCCCTTGAAAACTGACCGACTAACAGTCAACAGCCATTACGCCTGGTGGCGTCTTACCTAATTCTCTTCATGCCCTGTGGCCGAGGAGGCTTCCACAAAGACTTTCCATGCCTTTCTGTCTTGGAAACCTTTCGCGGAGCGTCCCATGTCAGAGATGTGCAGCACAGCTCATGCTCCATCATGTGTCCCCCAAGTAGTTCTTGGTCTACCTTTTTTTTCTTTTACCCTCTGGTGTCCACATAAGTGCTGTTTTTGTGAGCATGTCCTGACTCATTCTCACGATATGCCCCAGTCATCTCCATCTTCTGTCTCTTATAATACTATCCATATCTTCTTGGTTGGTGTCCTGTAAGAGTTTATCCTTTTATATTTTGTATTGCAAAAAAACTAATAATTCTGCGAGGTCATATACGGTGTAAGGTTTTTTAATCTCTTTGTCATCCTCCAGCATTCCGAACCATTAGGAAGTACCGGTAAGACACTACTATTATATTGCCTAGGTTCAGTTTTCCTATTTTATATACTGGATTTCTACAGCAAAACTACAGCCACAAATACAACAGCTAGAACAAACAAAACAGAACAACACTGCACTCGCAAATATAACAGCTAGAACAGCTCTCCAGTCACAAACAAAACAGCTAGAACAACACTGCAGTCACAAATAGAACAGCTAGAACAACTCTCCAGTCAATAATATAACAGCTAGAACAACTCTCCAGTCACAAATATAACAGCCAGAACAACTCTCCAGTCACAAATATAACAGCCAGAAAACTCTCCAGTCACAAATATAACAGCCAGAACAACTCTCCAGTCACAAATATAACAGCTAGAACAACACTGCAGTCACAAATATAACAGCTAGAACAACTCTACGGTCACAAATATAACAGCCAGGAAACTCTCCAGTCACAAATATTACAGAGAACAAATCTCCAGTCACAAACAAAACAGCTAGAACAATCTCCAGTCACAAATATAACAGAGACCAACTCTCCAGTCACAAATATAACAGCTAGAACAACAAAAGAAAGCAGCAACAAATAAAACAACAACATAAATTCCAGAGCAATATGAAACAGCCCCAACATAACTGTTGCAGTAATGGGAACTAGAGAAATGAATTATACCTACCACAACTCCATTTCCTTGAGCAAAAAATATTCTTTGTGCCTGGCTTGCTGTTTCCTCAAGCACCAAAGTCTTAAACATATTTGTTTCCCCAAAGTTTGTTGTGGTGGTCGTTCTTGGTATCAAGTAACGTGCCCCGTAACGAAATGTCCAACACTAAAGCACAATAATAAATTACATGCATTAATTTAAATAAATATTGTCTACTCATTGACTGGTGCCAAAAAAGATGGATAATTTAGAAAAGGGAGAGCTTGGTTTACATTTCCAACATACCAAGTTCAAATCACGTCATGCTCAGATTGGAAGATCAGGCAAGTCATGAGTTTCTTTACAGTATGACCGCATCTTCCAGTCAACCCAGGTTGTAAATGGGTACCTGATGAAGTTGGGGAAAATTTTAGAGCAGCCGCAGAAGCTATGGAGCTTCTGGTCTGTCACCAGCACTTTAAGCAATGAAAGGAACTGAGTTCATATGGGGGCACCAGGTGCAATGAAGTGAGTTTTATAAACCATTATCAATTTTTTCTAACATAAATGTATGATGCGACTCTAAAGTGTAAAGTGACTATTCTTATATTCCTTCAAAATCAAATGAGAAAATTGAAAGTAATGGTTAACAAAGGATGTTGAAATGTAAATAACTTTATAACACAATTTGTGACCTTTGTATCTCAGTCACACAACTACATGATCCTCAGCATCCAACCATATCAATACCCATAATTTTCAAGTACGAACGAGTACAGCTTCTTCTTCTTCATCGATCAACTGATGCTGTGCTTCTAGTCCGGTGAGTTTTACGAAGGAGACTGTGCATTTCAGATCCTCGTCGGTCCACACAGCTTTCCGAGCTGTCATTTTCTGGCTTGTATTTTTAGTGCTGGTCTCTCCATTCTGTCCTCATGGATCGTTTGATCATGTATTTGCTTCTTTTTAGCTCTGTGGATGGGGAGCGTGTGGGTGAATGGTTTTCAGGCCTGCCTACCGGTAAGGAGGGTAACGGTTCAAATCCCGGTATGGCATATGTTGTTTTTCTGTTGGGTGTGAAATAGACAAATATAGCCAGCACATGACGTGCTTCTCAAGCCTTAAAAAAACCCTCGACTTCCCAGCAATGGGAAAAGGTCGTACTGACAGTTCTTTTTGGAAAGATGTATATGTATAATATGTATGTATGTGTATATATATATATATATATATATCCAGGGATTCCACAGGTGCCAGAATCCACTATAGGACTAAATCTGGGTTTTTTTAGACAGTAATCCTATGTTGTATTTTATTTCATGTGAGAGTCTATCTTGTTTGGGGCTTGAGATAGCTTGGAGTACACTCCTGGAGTTTGTTAGAATGACCGTTTTCATTATAGTTATGTTTTGGCTGATAAGAATCTGAGTTGCTGCATGAACAGCTCTTGTTTCAGCTCTGAAATTGGTACAAGTCTCTTCTGCTGGTATGGAGTGATTTTCTATGTCGCCATTGGAGTGTTCGATGTAGATTCCACTGTCTCCCCTTCTATCACTCACCGATGCCGATCCACCTATTTACACTTGTGTCTAAGAGGTACTAGGGTAATGTCTCTTGAGCACCTGCAGAACATGAATCTTTTTGCTCTGTGGCCGACTGCTCACTTTTCTTCATTAACCTGAAACATCCAAGATTTTTTTTTACCTGTCCTGGCTCCGTGTCCAAGGTTCTGAATGATTGCTTCGCATTTTTTGGTTTCAGCTTCAAGGATGTCTACATGTTTTCTGTGTATTTCTCTGGCCAGATGGTTGGGATGTTTCCTTAGTAGTCTGTTCTTTGTTCTGTCTTGAAACTTCTTGTGAATGATCAGGTAGCCTCTTTAGTTTTTCAAACTGAGAAAGGGATTTGTATTTTCTCCTTAATTCAAGGGGCTCAATATTTGCTATTTTTCGCAGCTCTGTAAATGGGGTGCTTTTCAATGCCCTATGGGTAATTCTGAGGCCCATATTTTGGACTCAATCTTGTTTTCCTGTGTTTGTTTTGGCCGCTGTTGACCAACTGCTAGAGGCATATTCCATGATTGATCTGATTGCAAATGAGTACAGTAAATTCTGAAACATTTGTTTGATCTGCAATAGTTGGTACAGCAGAGGACTGTAGTGAAAAAGTTAGAAATTCCGAGGTAGCTGGTATGAATTAAACATATTTTTTAAATATTAAAGACACAAAAAGGTGCTCATGACAGTATATACTTTCAGTACTCCTGTATGTATATGTGTGTGTGTGTATGTATGTATATATATATATATATATATATATATATATATACATACACATATGCATGCACACACATATATTTATCTATATATACATGTGCATATATTCTATATATAATTAAATAACAATAATTCTCGTCATTTGTACATCAGTCACAGCAAAAATATTTTCATTTTCATCATAGTAAATAATCAACAGCCTGAATTACTGTTATAAAATGAGGTCCAACAGTGATGAGCTCTCCAGTATTGTGGTTGTATGCACTCATCAGGATTCTACCCACTGCCCTTGATTGGGATTTGATCACAAAGTCTCTGGTCATCAGCTGGAAGAACAAGAAAGTTAAATCTTGACTGGTAGATAAAAAAAACATGATTGTCAGACTTTAATTTTAACTTAGCTTGGCTTGGTTCATTCTCAATCTCCCACTACCAAACCCTGAAAGGGCTTAAGTTGCAAAATGTAGTCCAGAAAACGGAATGCATTGTGTCATAGTTTACAGCTTGACTGCGATATTTGCACCTTTTGGTCCAACACATCTGACTTCAGGAAGCATTTTTTGAGTACCGGGTTAGCATTCCCTCTTCGATCCCTTCTCCTTAGCCAGTCTGCCCTACTGCAGCCTGTTATTCAGGATCACCGTGTGGAGGTGTAGAAGGGTCTTGGCAGCTCTGGTTCGCTGGCCTTGACACTAGCAGTCAGCTATGGGTCGCTGACCGCTGCAGCTCATGCGCTGCTCAGCATCTTGATCCCTAATTTTAACTTAATATTGTTTCAAAATTTAACTTCTGCCATTAAAAATGCTTACTTTTTATTTTGTAAATATGGTAGATTATGCATTTCCTCTTTTCTTTGCGTACAATTTTAAATATCTGCTTGAACATATTTAAGGAAAGCAGTGGACAGCCTACAATTTATCAGCTTGTCTAGGAATGGTACCAATGGTCATATTTACATTATCTAATTTGTGTATGTTGCATATTTTTGCAGTAGATCTTCAAGTCATTAATGGTTTCCAATCGACTGCATATGGTCTGGCTTAGTGTTCTGTCATGTTGTACCTTTGTAAAACCCTTTAAACCTATCTTCTCCTGAGTTGTTTCTATTCTTGTGATTTCTTCAATTTTTAAGTTATATACCACTGCTACTTACTGATGGAAGACTGGCTGGTCGAGTGGTGTGGATCTGTGTTCTCTGACCACAAGGACACACATTCAAAACCTCAGTATGGTAAAATTATAATTTTCTATTGGAGGTAAATTTACAAATCTAGCCTGAACAGATTGACAAAGCTGCAGCAGTAAAAGACCTTTAATCCTCAGCCCTAGAAATCCTTCTGATGACTTCACTATTGGGAATAAGGGATATTGTTTTTGTTAGTTTAATTAACTACTTATTGACTTAGATTCATTGTCACATAATGTAAAATCATCAGATCAGTTGTTTTTCAAAGCACATTCTTTATTTTCCATTAGCTGTGTTCATTGAATTGCTCAAACAAGACATTTGACAAATTATGGATTTTCTTTCTTGTACTACATTTGAACTTTAGACTAAAATACATTTTTGGGGCTGAAGATGTAACACAGTGATTTTGAGGTGAGAGCAGCCTGCGACTAATAGCTGACAACCAAGGCTCTTTTTCACCTCCAAGTGGCAGCCCTGAAAACATGCTGCCCTAGTTGATCATGGGATTTCAGAATTAAAGTTACGAGAAAACACTCAGAAAAACTGTGCCTAGAACAAAGAAGAATTCAAAGTGACTTAATACTAGTTCATAAATTAATTACTGGAAAAGACAAATTAGACTATACCAATTTTCTCAAAGTACAACCAGCTATAAGAACAAGAGAACACAGCTTCAAACTATTTAAAGATAAAGACAGGCCCAGATTAGATATTTAAAATATTTTTTAGTCAGAGAGTTGTGAATGCGTGGAATGCATTGCTCCAGGATGTGGTGGAGGCAGGGTCAGTTAATGCATTCAAAAATAGATTGAATGCTCATAGTTACTTTTAGTATTATTGGAGTGGAATAAACTAGTTGTATACATATACTGTAGAGCCTTCTAAAACAGTATAATGAAGTCAAGTCAAGTTTAGTCTGGCTAAGAGAATAGGACAAAGAAGATGAAGATGAAGGATCCGTAAAACTTGGGTGAACTTTATGGGCCTTTTGAATTCTCATTTCAACATTTTTAACTAAATTTAAATATTTTATTTATTTCATCAAATGGCACCAGCATGTTGTTTTGAAAATTCATTTTAAAAACACAATTTATTTTTAAACTGCAGCTAATTATAACAGCAGAGTGAACTAAATAAAATGGAAAATAAAGTGATTTGATAAATTTTAGCTTCAGAGACAACATTGTTTCTGTTTAAGTAACATATGATAAAGTTATAGTTTTACTTTAAAATTTACTAATTGGCAATATCTACATCTCTACAATTTTTTAGTAGTTTTTCCCCTTTTCAATTATTCAACCACAGACACTACCTTTTTTTAATATATAATAGTTAAACAATTTTATATTTTAAACTGAAATTGATGAAAAACATTCTATTAATATTTATTGTTTTATTGAAAAAATATGTTTTGTTTTACGTTTTGTTTATTCATTAAGCTATCTATTTGCTTGAATACTTGAATCCTAGTATTAATTCAGTCAAGGTTGCATGATGCCAAGTAGCCAAAGGCTGCTTGAATCTGTTTCTGTCCTTCGCCATGGAGCACTATGATGGTCCAAGTGCGTGGTGCTGACCATCTCTCCATCTCATTTGCGGGTGGCCACACTGGTGGTTGTAGTTATATGGCCACCAAAAAGACATTCTTCTCGTCCATCTAGCATCAGTCATGTGGATCACATGGCCGGCACAAATGAAACTAATGGTCAATGAATACGGTCTCTTAATGAAATTAATGGTCAGTGAATATGGGCTCTTAATGAAATTAATGGTCAGTAAATATGGTCTCTTAATTAAATTAATGGTCAGTGAATATGGGCTCTTGATTAAATTAATGGTCAGTAAATATGGTCTCTAAATTAAATGAATAGTCAGTGAATATGGTCTCTTAATTAAATTGATGGTCAGTAAATTGACAAACCACAATGTCCTTGAATGACAGAATAGTACAGAGCACATTAATGCAGTAGTTAGTGCACTGACTGCTCAGCCAAGTGACCCATGTTCAATCCCCAGTGGACGAGAAAAAAAACGGCGTCAGGGTCGACCTTGTCTCAAAAATTCGTTATCAAAGCAGTTCTTGGAAGGGAAAAACGGCTGGCATGATTCTGACCACATCTTCCCTAGTGTGCCATTGATCAAAGAAAAACACGAGCCCAACATCATAATCAAAATGTACCACATGGCATGTCAACGAGATCCTACAGTACTATAATGTGTGTCATAAACGATGACTAAGAAGGGCCATCAATCTCATCATGAAACTGATTAAAACAAACTGATAGAGAATATAAATGATGGCTGCTCAACAAATTTCCCCCTATTTTATCAGTCAATCAACATACCAGCAGAACTCGATATTCTACAGGGCCATACAATCTCCCCAAAGCTTTTCACAATGAGCCTTGAGGATGTCTTCAGAAAACAAAATTTGGAAGATAAAGACATTAACACATAGAGAGAAATGCTTACTACCTAAGGTTTTCTGATAACATAGTAATCTTCAGTCAGAGCATCAAATACTTTCAACAATGAGCTCAACAAAGCAATCATGGCAATTGGTCTGAAAATTCATTGAAAGAAAAGCCTAGTACATACTTAACACTTATTGCCCACAAAAGGAACTCTGGCTTGAAATGTGAATTTGCACATTTACCTGGGCCAACAATTTACAAACTCCCTAGAACTTTAAGTGTCCAATTGTACATCAACCAATGAAATGGAGAGATGGCCTGAGTAAAGTCCTTGGTCCAGCATAGTACTCCCAAGGAAAAAGACAAAAATAAGTTTTATCAACATTTGACTACCTGGCAACAGACACTGTCTGATTGAATACCAGGCTAACCTACTACATACAAACTAGAATATGTCAGTTATGCCAAACACCAACAAGGTTTTATCTGAATGGCATTCATTGTGTACAGATTTCAAGTTGAGTAGGAAAACTCAATAGTCCAGCCCAACAGCTTTTCTAAGAGAGACAGCTCTTACAATAAACACCTTATGGTGATGAGTATTCATTACACATAGCTAAATCCACAACTATAAAACAGTTCACCTAATCACCAACTAAAAGAAACAGTTCACCTAATCACCAACTAATAGACACACTTCATCTAATTACTATCTAATAGACACACTTCCCCTAATTACCATCTAAAAGACACATTTCCCCTAATCACCAACTAAAAGACATACTTAATCTAATCACCAACTAAAAGACACACTTCATCTAATCACAAAGTAAAAGACACACTTCACCTTATTCTAGACTAAAAGATACACTTCACCTAATCATCAACTAAGAAACACACTTCACCTAATCACCAACTAAAAGACATACTTCACTTACAATTACTAAAATTTACAGCTACACAGCTCGCTCATGTCTGCTTGTTCCACATCCAATAAATTAGAGACAACAACATTGAACTAAAGCCAAAATTGTGTTTATTAGCTAATTGATGGCTTAAGTAAGTCATTTTAAACTAAACATCATGGAAGTAAATCAGAGCTATTCAGATATTGTGTGTGTAAAAAGTGCAATCATACACACAGTGAGTAGAAGACCTAAAATATATAAATGCAACACAAAGTTTTTACATAAAGATTCTCTTGTCCATACAACCATCCCACAAATTGATTGGTCTGGGTGGAGTAGGTAACTCTGTTCATTTTTTCAGGTGTTGGCACTGAACCTTTCTTTTGTCCATCTTCATGAAAGATGTACAAATTCTGTCCATCACATGTTAGATATTCCTGAAGTATAAAACATGTTAATGTGAATCACAAAATCTGAATTTTAAAAAAAAACAAAGCAGAGGCTGGATTATTTAAAAAAAGCAATACAGACATGATCTTGATGTTGAAGATCTTGCGTTATGATAAAAATGTATTTATAAGGTTTTTTTTGTTCTCTCATAAGTGATTGCTCATTACTGAGTTGTTCAACTGGTAACAATTGATGTTTGGTTTTTCTCTCAATAAAAAGCTGCAGCCCTATCAATTAAAGAAGTTGTAATTGTGTTATTTAGCATTACGCAAGAAAAGGTATCATTGTTTGTTTTATGCAAATTTATTAATTATTTTTAAAGGTATTATTTCTTGTCTGCTTGCAGCAGCCCTGGTCTTCTGTGTATTTCTAAAATATGAAAGATCCTCAGAGTTCATAGTTGTGACTTGTACTCACTGCCTTGTGGGATACCTGTTCATGGGGAAGGCTTCAGGAGTGAACCCTGAGGACATATCTGGAGCTGGTTTCCCAAAGGCAGTCTAATGGTGATTCCATTGCTATTCTGGCAACTCCTCCAATGTTGCTAATTCCAGTCTGTATTGGCTAATGCTGGTCCCCTGGATCAATTAGTTACGTGGAGAGGGGGTACCTGCTACACTGGCAATAGCTTGTTCTCTATAGAAAGATGACTTTCTAGTTCCACCTTGCAGTGTCAACACATTTGTGATATGAAGGCCCTGGACATGAATCTGACATCCTTGGAATATGAAACTGCAGATCAATCCAAGTGGAGATGTACCCTGAATGGCCACCTCAGCTTGGTGAAGAGAAGTTCTTGCAACACAGAGAAGTGAAAAGACAACGCCGAAAGGAGAAAGAGAACAAAAGATAAGTATATATTTTTGTTCATCACTCCGTCATATCATCAGTCTATAAGGGAAAGGCTACCCTCAACTGTAAAAGAAGGAAAAAAATGTTCCACAGCAGAATTTCCTGATTATTAAATAAGTTAAGATATATCTTTGTGCACTAAGCCACATCTTGTTTGTGAGGAGCAGTGTCTAGTTCGCTTCCTCATTGGCTTTTCCATTCCTAACCATAAACCAGGTACCCATTTATAAATAAATTGACTAGAACATTCCAGTAATGGAAACTGAACCTTGTATCTTTGCGATGAAAAGCAAATATTCTACCACTATGTTAATCAAAAGCTTAAAATGCAGAAACAGTAAATCACAAAAGAAAATGAAAAGAAGACCTCTACATCCCATGGTACAAGAAAAGCTGCTATGTGAAAAAGATATTAACACTAAGAACTTGTCACCAACTCAAAAGCCTCATGTGTTAACCTAATACTAATTAATCACAAAAATGTGAAATATAAACTAGTCACAATGCTAAAACACACAATCTCATACTAAAAAACACAAACATTACAACTATACGTTTGTCACTGTCACAAAAATATATTCCTTAGTCACCTAATGGCAATTGAGCAAAAAATGTAAACAAAGAACTTGTCATCCACACAAAACCACCTTCAGGATAGACACCTCATAGAAATCAAACACAAACATTAGGACTAAGAACTAACTTGTCCCAAACATGCAAAAACAAATACACTATTTATCTTTCCACTAAATGTTGTTCACTGCAGTCAGGTAGTAGCAAAATAATCACATGATCAGTCAAACAGTTACCTTGTGCTCTGGAATATATAGCACTTGGGAGATTTCATGTTGGTGATTGAGTTTCCGATCTATGTGTATACCATGGTATATCTCAAACTCTTTCTGATCAGCTTCTTCAACTGCCTAAACAAATTTTTAAATTGAATAGAAAATAAGATAATTAATCTAATGGTGAATAAACAACTAAACAGGAATAAAGTTTGAGATATAGGTCAACAACAGTAACTGAAGTGAACTAAAGCTTTGGCCCAAAAAGGGCTTTTCTAAAGAACCAAAATAAATTAAACAGAACACATAAAAAGGGTTGAAACTTCATTACAGATCTGTCACTGTTCTTACTACATTTTTAATCTTCTTTTAGTTTTCTTGTTTTCCAATCACCACAGGCATTAAGTATTACTACAGAATCTCACAAAATTATGTTTACTTTAAAAGTACGAAATTTGCAATGTATTTGTTCACATCAGCCATAATGATCAAAATTATTGCCACAGGCAATAGTTATATAAATGTTTTCTTTTCATCATTTGTTTTCAGAACTTGTGTAACATGAGAAAGATAACACATGAATTATGTTCAGAGACAACAGCTCTGTCAATTTATTATGATGGAGTTAAACTGTCATAAACTGCAAACTTCAGATCCGCATGTATATAAATTGCCTACATATTATGAGAGCTGTTATTATGAGAAGCCAATAATTAATGAACTTAATTCATCAATTTGCAAACTTTACAGAAAAGATAGCGGCAAGATTTGTAAATAATTTTATTTTCAAACGGAAGCTTGGAAATAGATACAAGTGATCTTACCTTTATTACACTTCTTACAGACTGTCTTAGGAGAGCCCAATGATGTTGAGCCTTTTTCTTCAAATCATCTTTTTTTCTCTGTAGGAATATTTCATGTTGTGTTTTTTTCTCTGTGTGCTTTGGAATCATGACTTCAGTTTCCTGTACCACAGAGCCTTTCTCTTCTGCCATTTCAGTGTCCGAAAGTTTAATAGTTCAGAGAAAGATTTATATCACAGCTGGTCAGTGAGATAGTGTAAAATGTATTTATTAATTCATATCATCAGTTAAATTGCCATTAAAGAATAGAGCATCATCTGATACAAAGTTAATAAAAACACGCTCTACTTTACTTAATAATGGAAGTGACGCAACTAGTCATCTATCACTCATGACTTCTCCCCCCCCCCTCCCCCCATTTACTTCCCTTGTGGAATATTGGAAATATGGTATTTGGCTCATATTCTCTTGACCACCCTAGGGGTGATGTGGTCAGCATTACGCCAACCATCTTTACTTCCCAGACTTGTTCGGGTACCCAATTTTTTACCCTGGGTTTATCCCAACCAATTGGGGATAAAACTTAGATTGCTTGGATGGGAAGCCAACAAACTACTGTACTACCGTGGCTCACTTAACAGCAGAAAAAAACCTTAATGAAACATTAACTATTTTTTAAAGAAACACATTATTTTTGTGTGAACTTGCTTAATGATTAGTTTTCATCCATAATTGAAAATGCTAAAGCCTTGAGAGGACCACAAATTGAAAGTGACCAATACGTCATGACAAGAAAGAGAACAAATGAAAGCGTAGCCTCACCAAAACAACATTCACAATCAAGTGGAAAACCAAACATCCGAGAAGGAGCAGCAAGAATAAAGACCTACAATCTAAGAGAGCTAGAAGTTAAGACAAGATATCAGCAGGTTTATATTAACAGCAGTAGAATGTGCTGAGAAACCATCTGAGAACCTTAAAGCTCTCTGGCTTAAATTCAAGACTAGCCCGAAGCAGAAGTATGAGATCAAGTCAGTCAAAGACAATATCAAGAGGACACACTGGTGGATAGCATAAAAAAAATTATAATGACAGGATCATGGAAACAACACATGGAAACTAAGAATACAGCAAGAAAAACAGAGAAATACAATCCATATGTAAAGCTCAGAGTGGAAGCCAAGATGACTGTTCAGTTCATCCCGTAACCCATCAGGTCGTTGGGGCACACATGAAGACATGAAAAACCCACGCCAGCTCTCTCTGTCTGTCGCCGCCTGATGTATCTCACCGGGACGAAGGCCTGACCACTCAGTGATGTTGTCCACCCATCTCTTCCTTGGACGTCCTCGCCCTCTCTGACCCGGTACAGATCCAAAGAGTATCGAGTTGGGAATTCCGTTTGACCTCGCGACATGCCCGCACCAGACCATCTTTCGTCTTTTGATAGTTCTGAACAGATCTTCAAAAGGACCAATAGCGTCTTTAACTCTCTGACGGATGTCTACGTTCGTGACACGATCTTTATATGTAACATTTAGGAGTTTTCTATAGCACCGCATTTCCATTGCACGTATTCTGCCCTGGATATCTGCTGTAATGGTCCAGGTCTCGCAGGCATACAGAAATATTGACAGCACCAAAGAGCGCAGTAGTCTGACTTTTATGCCAAGGGCGAGGCGCTTGTCTCGCCAAATAGGCTGCAGCCTAGTCAGCGCCGCTGTTGTTTGTGCTATTCTTGCAATTACCCCTGGCTTCGAACCCTCTTCGCTGATCAACGATCCAAGATATTTGAAACTTTTCACCATCTCAAGTACCTGCCCATTTGCCTCTATGACAGATTGAAACCCTGCAACGTTATTGGTCATGAGCTTTGTTTTATCATCATTTATTTCCATACCAAAACTCAGGGCCGTTCTATCCAATCTACCAATCAACTCCTGGAGTTCCCTTTCTGAAAGATGACTGTACCAATGGTGAAACAGAAATCCTGAGAAAACTTTTGATAAAGACTGGGAAAAGAATATGTAAGAAAACCAGAAGCTTTTCTACAAGACTGTAAAGAACATGAGGAATAGAAGTTTAAATACTTGATGATTCCATCTACTGGCTTGATTCTCAGTAGTGATTTCTGAGGAATTGTGTTTTATTTTTATTTATCTTTAGACCAACTGTCCCATTTCTGCAGTAATGCATAAAGACCACACTAACAGATATTTAAGAAGTAATCATTAATTTAAGTAATGTATACTTAATACTGTCATAGGTTGACCACCGACAAAACACAATGTCAACATAAATTGACAGTAGGTGGTGAGGAAATTATCAGGTCACGCATTTTGAATATCTGGGCTCCAGAATTGATGAGAATGGCGATTGCTCAAAAGAAATCAGAAGAAGGATAGCCGTGGCAATGCAAAGACTGAACAGCCCGAAGAAATTTTGGCAGAGCACCAACAAAAAAACAAAAGTAAAAGTCTTGAGAGTCTGTGTTTTTCCTGTTGCAGCTTATGGCTGCAAATCATGGACGATTACCAAATCTTCTAGACAAAGAATCTAATCCTTCTAGACAAAATATTACAGAAAGATAGTCAGAATACGTTGGACGGAGAAAAAGACAAATGTAGACATTCGGCAAGAGTTGAGCATAGAGCAGAACTGGTTTATCAATTCCATTATGGCAAGAAAATGGAAATACTTTGGTCACATCAAGAGACACAACGGTCTTGACAGAACAGTGACGGAAGGTATGCTGCTAGGTAAAAGCGGCAGGGGTAGACCAACAAGACGATGGTACCAAGATATCCAGGAATGACTGTGACGGAGGCTGGAGTTTTGGCAAGGGAAAGAGTTTCTTTCAGACAGACATGTGATGGGAGCGACATTCTATAAAGGACATGCTACATGATGATGATACTTAATACATCTATCTCATTTCATGATAAGTCTATATATATATATATTTATATATATATATATATATATATATATATATATATATATATATATATATATATATATATATATATATCAGCCTGTTTCCTTGTATTATTGTTATTTTGCTTGTAAGTGGGTTTCTCCCTTTTCATAGTTTTTGTATGCACTTTTGAATGATCAGCAAGTCTAAAATCTAAAAAAAAATTACAAATAATATCTAACCCAAACACAGAACTCAGAACTGAATTGAAATCAAAATAAAATAGTATGCCCCGTGTAAAAGTTAAAAAAGGCAGTAAATAAGTTAGTAACCTAATGGTTGTATTTATAGTTTTAATTTTATTATTCGAAATTCCTTAACAGAAATAAATAATATTTAATATTAAAATATTAATATATAATAATATTAATTTAATTAATATATAACCCGTAAATAACCGCTTATTAATGTTGAAGAAATCCTACAATGTTACTTGTATTAACGTATCTGATATTGAAATCAGAAAAGTAAAGTAATGCTAAACTACAGTTAAATTCTTAGTTCCTATTTAGTATTAACTATTACTAGTATTAGTATTTAAATATTACTTTACCGTAAATACGTCTACGACAATAAAATAACGTCCTCCGCCATTTTCAGATTTTGAACTTACAATTAATAATTATTTATAAGATACTAAAGTATTTGAAATTTAATAAAGACGCTGAGCAAAATAGAGTATCTATACATTAGTTTTTATACATGCTAGTACAATTTGATTAATGTTAAACCAGTATATACAACAACAAGAATCTGCAAATACAAGTCTCTTGAAACTGCTGTTTATGATCTCCATGGTAGTTATCACAATCTAAACCTTTAACTGAGGAGAGCTCTATATATTTAAAAAAATGCAAACTACTGTATTTATAAAATGCAAAAGTTGTAAGAGGTGACTGGTGAATCAATTATAACACTAAATCAGATCCAATTGAGTTTGGGAGGGGGGGGGGGTAGGTAGGATGTTGTGTCGTGGACGTATGTTTAAATAAATAATAATACGTATATCATTACGCGCCAAACTTCTTGTATTCGCTTATTTTTTTTTTTTATACAGTCCTACGAGCTCACTTGCGTTGACAACTAATGGTGTCTGAAGATTCTCATTTGCAAACGTACATCTTTGAGTTTAGTATTGAGTTATTTGGTTTGCACAAAACCGATCTATAGACTTTACTAAAGGATCAAATAGATGCTTGATTGGGCTTGGGAGGCCACCTCGGATGTCACTTTAACTTTTGCTGCATTTAATTTTCCGTGTAGTTTCATAATTCTAAAATTGTGCTTTCGTCACTTGTCCACGAAGTCAATCAATAAAATATTATTTTGATGTGGAATGTGTTACATCTAAGCGACTGATAAATAATTGACCTTTCTAACGCCTTGTACGTTTAAATCATTGATATCCATTTTCATCTCGTTTGTCCCACTCCAGTCTTCTGCTTGTGAAGGAGATGAAATAGTGACTGCACTACATCCTAACTCCTCAGCCGGCAGCTCTCTCTCTCTAATCTCAAAGGATGCATAGTGTTGTTCTCGTGCGTTTATTTGTACGATCTTCTCTCATTCTTTCTTGACTGCGTTTATGGTGTTGGATGTTCTTAGACATTCTCACATGCACCTTCTAATTTGTGGCGTTTCTAGTCTCTTTCTACTAATTAAGTCGCTACTCCTTTATAGTGCATGGCTCCCATATAAATATAATAAAATATTTGTTTAGTAAGAGAGAGGTAAATGCTTGGAATGCCACAGGAAGTTGTGGGGGCAAGGACAGCTATGTATTTAAGAATAGATTGGGTGTGCATAGCTTTTAGAGCAATGAAATGTAAATGAAAATGGTTGTATTCAGACTGCAGAGTCTTCTAAACTAGTATAAATACATTCAATTAAAAGGACAGGGATTTTGTGCTATTCTGGACTGGCTCAGGCTTAACCAACTGTAAATTGTTACCTGATACACAGTTTAACAAGAAAACTGGTAGAAGACGGGAGACAGCTCACTACATTTCACAATAGCCGAAATTTCTAAGACTTCTTCTCAAACAACAATGTCTGATATACGACTTTGCAAATTAGATCGTCCTCGGGGTATGGATTCTTGACTCTTTGCTTTCCATGGCTGCCGTGGTAGCCAATCCTCTTTCATTCTGCAGACATGACCAAAGCCATCGAAGTTGAGATTTTTCAATTCATGTCTGCAACGACTGTGCTTCGAGATCGTGTCGTATTGTCTGATTGCAGTCTTTTCTCGTTATTTGGACCACTTTCCTTACATATCTAATTTGTAATGCTTGGAGCTGGCTTTTCTAGATTGTTGTCATTGATTGTCCATGATTCACAACCATAAGTGAACCATATATATATAAACATACATACATATAACTATATACGAATATAACACAAATCACAGTGTGGCTTCAATTCATATTACACGAACATTCTTCTTCTTCTTTTCTCCTGCTGCTCCTGCCATACTGCCTCGCAGAGAGACATGATGCGTAGAGTTCTTGTTATCGCCAAGTGGAAGGCTTGTGCTGTTGTTAGGAGTAACTTCCTGAGAGTCCCACAGACACCCTCGATCTATCGACGTCGTGTTCTGCTTCTTGCTCGTGGATTAGAGACCTGTAAATGATATGCTTTTGGTGCAGGCTGGTCATAACGCAATCTGACCAAACCACTTGAGAGTCAATGTCAGCAGTAACTGGGTTTGTCTGCCTCAGCGTGGTGTTGCGAATTCGGTCAACTGTCTTTCCGGCTGCACACTTCCACAACGCATCTCACAGTTCTGGATCTTACTCTTATTGGTTGCTAGTAAGGATCAAGATTGACATTGGTAAAACAATGTATAAATGCATGGTGTATATATCAGCCTCCTCTTAGTTGAAAGAAGCACTCCAGGGAGTTTCAAAATCGTCGCAATTTGAAAGTGGACACTGTTCGCCTTCTGAATTATATGTGCAATATCTCTGTCCACTCTGCCGTCATCAGTGAACCTTGCTATTTGAGCTCCCGCACTTGATTGGTATCAATGTCACTGAAGTAGAAACTTATCTGCAAGTGTTCACGTGAAATCAATATAGTCTCTGTCTTGCCTGTGTTGATCTTCATGTTATATTCGTTACAAGCGAAAAGGAGATAATTCAGACAATGTTTAAAGTTTTCTCCATTTTGGTAAAAGATGACCTGATCATCAGCAAACAACAGTCCATTGGGGGACTCTTCGTGAGTGTTAGCCAACTGTGTCATTTTATCCATGTAAATTATGAACAGAAGTGGAGATAGTACACACCCCTGTCGTACACCACTCAGCACTGGAAACCAATTGTCCATTCATGCATTCCTTCGTACTGCACCTTCACTGTTTACGAACAAGGCACGAATGCCGTCCAGTAGTTGACCCTCCACACCATATTCCTCCATTAGCTCCCATAGCCTACATCTGTTTGACCAGTCTGATGCCTTTTCTTGATCAATGAAGGCTACGTTGAATTTCTTATTGTATTCTATGGTTTGTTCACTGAACTGTCTGAGCGTAAACAAAGTATCCGTACATCCATACTTTTCCAGAAGCCTGATTGTGATGTTCTGAGCAGCGGCTCCACAACAGCTCCAACTCGTTGCTCAAGGATCCGTGCGAAAATGTGTCCAACGTGGCTAACAAGGTATATGCCCCTATAAGAGCTGCACTCTTTCTTGCTGACCTTGGTTTTCCAAATAGGTACCACCACGACTCTTTGCCAATCACCGGGTACCTTCCCTTCAATCCACGCCTGATTACAGATATTTGTGAGCTATCTTACCTCTACATCTTGACAAGCTTTTATGGCATATGCTGATGTGTTGTCTATACCTGGGGCCTTGTAGTTAGACTTCTTCTAATTTCCTCTCGGACTTGTTGCCCGAGTATAAATCTGTCGCTATGCTGAATATTTTTTTAGATTTGTGCCAATGAATAACGTAGCTCAGATGCTATACCGTCACCTCCTTGTGCTCTTGGTACACGTAGTCTGTGTGGTACACGTAGTCTGTGTGGTACACGTAGTCTGTGTGGTACACGTAGCCTGTGTGGTACACGTAGTCTGTGTGGTACACGTAGTCTGTGTGGTACACGTAGCCTGTGAAATACTCCTCCCATCTGTGTCTTATCCTCTCAGATTCATAGAGTGGTTTCCCCTCTTTGATATTGACCAATGGGTATAGGACTATATTGTTCATCTCTCAACCGCAGGGCGCACATATTTCTGTAAAAATCTTTGGGAGATGTTGAACATAGATCACCCAGCACATACCAATATTTTTGCCAAGAATGTTTGTCCTCCTGTTATACAACTGTCCTGGCCTTACGTCTAGCCTCCTTATAACAAGTTTAGTCGTCTTCTCTTTTTAGATCGTCCCCATTTCTTAAAAGACATTTTCTGCAGCCATCACACATTCATTCCACAATATCGTCCATTTCTTTCTAGTCCAACGTTTTCTTGTTGTGTCACACACCTTAGTCACAATCTAGTTATAGTGAACTTGACATGTTGCCCTTGTTCCTCCACTGGACCTCTATATGTCAAACTTTCATATTTCACTTCCATCTTCTGTTTGATGTTTTCCCGCATTAACACACATATCAGCCTTCGTGCATTAACTACTTCATTTAGTACGTTGCACACTCTGATGAAAGTAAAGTACAACTTGAAAGATGGTCAGTATCTAGTCAGACTGGGAATCACCTTGCAATCTGTGACACACTAACGATTTAGTATTCTGAATAGAATGAAGTCTATTCGAGATGACGTCTGTAGATCGCCCCATATATGGGTCGATCTAAATAGTGTCTAGCGATGCCAGATAAAAGTATTCGTAATAAATAATCCATGCTCCACACAATGATTTAACAGTGGCTCACCATTAAAGTTAAACACCCCTCTGTTATCACTATTCCACGATACATAAGACATAAAAGGATATTTTTGCTTCTGACAGGAGACTCCGAATAATTCTATCATATAAAATTAAATGTATTTCTCAAAGCTAAGTCATGTCTATAAATAACAAATAAAGACAAGAAGAGCGAACACTAACATATACATTTCACAATTTTAACCATAAAATGTTCGTAAAATGTTAAAATATTAGCAAAGAGGAAAAAGTCATTAATATAGGTAGAAGCCAACCAGACAAACGTCAAAGACCTACAAGCTTAGCCTTGATACACAACTCTGGATATTTTTACGAAGAAAATGTGTCAATATTCTCACAAATCAATTTCACTGAACAAACCTCACGCAATGCTAACTAAATATAGCCGGAGTGGAGTGACCGGTTCCATTGTGTCGTGCGTGGAGTCTATTACTCGTTGTTTCTATCTTCGCAAGCGACCGTGTTCCCACTCCAGGCTGACTATTTGTATCAAGCATTTCCTCAATGCTATTTGAAGGCTAGGAAAAGTACCTTTGAAGTCTAACTGAAAAAAGTGTGTAAAAGACCACTTCCTCTTGCAAAGTGCCCGAGCGGCTTTTATTGTAGCGCTAGACCGACAATAGCTGCAAATTGAATGAGTTCAGTTCCGTCTCATTTTCAAATCAGGTTAGTAAATGTTGACCTAGTCGGAAGCGTTTGAGCAGAGGTAGTTTCATTCAGAGTGTATGGCTTGCTAAGAAATGTAGCTGCCTCAAGGCTGTCTTATAATGCAATAACTAGTTTTGTCGCTAACAGTAATGACAGCGTCTATGAAACTTTTCGTTTGGTCCTCTCTCGTTGTTTAGCATCATCACAATGTAACATGCAGAACGTAGATTCCCTTTTTGAGTACCGAGTTGCCCTCCCTCTTCGATCCCTTCTACTTCGCCAGTCTGCTCTGTTGCAGCCTGTTATCCAGGATCACCGCGTGGAGGTGTAGAAGTGTCTTGGCAGCTCTGGTTCACTGGACCTGATGCTAGCAGTCAGCTTTGGGTTTCTGACCGCTGCAGCTCATGTGCTGCTCAGCATCTTGAAATAGTATTACTCAAATATAGAGATTGATGCAATGGAAAGAAAACCTCAAGGTAAAACAACTAATACGTGATAACAGCCAGGATGTTGAATGATCTGTGATTGATCTGTGATTCACGGTAGTAGAGCCTATTAGGGCTTCTTTGCTAGAGTGAGAGGTAGGGTGTGGTGAGGGTATGTATACATGACAACTTCCAGTATGCCTGTCTAAAACAAACTCCATCTCTTGCCAAATTCCAGCCTGTTCCTGAGGCATATCCAAGCATTCATTGACAACTTGGTGACATCGCCTTCTTGGTCTGCCTCTGTCTTTCGTGCCCAACAACATACCTTCCATTACCGTTCTCTCAAGACTGTTGTGTTTTTTGATGTGGCCAAAGTATTTCAATATTCTGTTCATGAAAGACTTTATGAACCAGGTCTCCTCTTTCTCGTGTTGACAACAACGAAAGTTGCAACAGTGTCACAATTATCGAGCGCTGAATTGGATATTATTGATTAACCATCATTCTACTATTTGTTACATCTTGATACAGATCACAACGAGGTACCATAACGATCATTAGTGTCAATTCAACATTCTCCAGAATCATGTTACGTGCTGGAAGAATATCGATTACAGAATTAGATCTGTCCTATGTATCATTATATAATACTGTGGATAGTAATATTTGAAGTTCATATTCTCTCAAACTTTTAATCGGCGTCATTTATTTCCCTAATCGGTTCATATCCGTAGTTTATCACATTTGCCGAGTTGACACCACAAGACAGATCAATTTGTCTCAAATCCGTCCGTGGCAGTCGGTTTTGGGGGGGAAAGGGAAGATGGAAGGGTTGTCAGAACAGGTTCTTCCTAAATAGAAGGTGAGCCAAGTCTCAAACAAGTCAACCCTACCTACAGATTGCGCCTCAACCCTTTCCCCACCCAGCAAACTCATACAAGGCTGTGGCAGTTTTCTGAGTACGTCGGTAAAACAATAAGGAGCCGAACAGAAGCCAACCCCCAACCAAGATATGTCCATGTAGCCCAACCTGGCAACATTTGAGTAGCTTGTGTTTAAAACTTTGGTAAGGCGTTCGATTAGTTTTACTGTTTAAAAGGGAGGGGGCGGGGGGGGGGGGGAAGTAAAATAAAAACTTACCCTGCACACTTTATGGCATCCCTCAGGGCAGTCGACCTTTTTTCTTCAGTACTATAAATCCCTCACGACTGGCCATGCAGTGGGAACAAACGCTGCAATGATAGTTTCTTATTACAGCCAAGATAATGACAACTGTATACACATCCTGGTACATAATATGAGAACGTCAAATAGCATTGCTCTCCTAGGTGATGTCCCTGACAACAAACAAGCAGATGCCTTGTTTATGAACTATAACTAGAAACAACCAAAGGCAGTCACGTGTCCTCTACCAGTAGCGACAGTAGCTTCCCGCCAAAGGCTCAAGTAGTAGTCGGTAACAAATGTATGCTGGAGACTAGAACACGTGGCTCCCTGAGACAGAGTGCAGTGCACTGCCTCGCGCAAAAATACATTCTGCCTGAAGGAAAAATATGGCGCGTTACCCAATTGTTCTATTACACCACGGATCGTGGAACAAGGATAAATTGCCCCAAATTGAGCAGCAACAACAAAAAGGAAAAAGGGACAGTGAAGGCTTTAAACCAATACAGATGAAAGTATATCACAATTGTTTTATAATTTAATTTCAAGCGAGGTGTGAACATTTTCGAAAACTACAGTAACATTGTTTTGTATGGGACAACTATTTAGCCTACGGCACGGATCTTATTTAGGTCAAATAATTCATATTCAATTCAACGGATTAATCAACTCAGTTCACAGTGCAATCTTGAGCGTGGCAGACACCTCTGTATTTGACATTTATAGATTTTGATAAGTCATTTGATAGTATAAATCGAACAGCAATTTTGGAAAATATTTACACTATATGGAATACTCATAAATGTAAATGAGTACCTCACTTACAGTTTGGGAAGGAAAAGGCAGCGAGGAAGGGAGCTGGTCATCCCACCTCACAAACTGAGGCTTAGTATACTGAAGTCTCTAACACTTCACTCCTAACTAGCGGTTGTCTGATGAAGGACTTCATTTACCTTTTATGGAATACCCAATATATTTATTAGAATTATACAACATTTATATGAAGAGTCTACATGTAGAATTACCCATGTAGGTAAATGATCAGATACATTTACAGTTCAAACTGGGGTCAGACAGGGATGACTACCGCTACAAGAAACTTTCTCATGGTTATGGGCTGGATGATGTTGGAGACACAAGAGGGCACAATAAAAGAAATACAATGGGTACCTAAAAAGCAGATGAAAGAACTCCACTTCGCATACTATATATGTATGATGTCACATAAGCGGCGTTACACACCTAGAAAATATAGGAGGACTCAAATATTAAACAGTAAAGAGGGAATTACAAACACGTGTGAACAAAACAAAGCAGATGAGAACTAAAAAAGTGACCCCATAAAAATGAATGGTCAGATAATTGAAGAAGTGCAAAATATTAACTATTTCGGAAGTAGGATTCAAAAAGACGTAGACATATGCCAACACGTCAATACGAGGATTAACACGGTCATATATGCTTTAAACCCTTTTCGGCAACTCTCTACAGCCTTCTATGTGTAGAAGGCAATGAGGTTGTTTAAGATGAATGTAAAGTCGATCCTGCTATTTGACCTTGAGAAATGGCATGTGCCTTTCCACAACAAGTGTCTTCGTCGTATATTTCGTGCTAGATGACAAGAGGTTTTGGCAAACACAGATCTCTAGCAGTGAACACGGCAACAAGTGTCTTCGTCACATATTTCGTGCTAGATGACAAGAGGTTTTGGCAAACACAGATCTCTAGCAGTGAACACGGCAACAAGTGTCTTCGTCACATATTTCGTGCTAGATGACAAGAGGTTTTGGCAAACACAGATCTCTAGCAGTGAACACAGCAACAACCAATACAGAACGGAATTAGGGGCACGGGCAAGGGAGTGGGAATAGAGAAGAATCAGACACACTACCCAAAAAAATGCCGGACAGAGTAACCAAACATGCACTGGATTGGAACAAACACAGAAAGAGACCAGTGCCAAGAATCAGCTGGCGACCAACGGTCATGAAGGAAATCAAATCAATGGGGATCTTGTTTGCCAAACACAAGAAGACAGGACAGCATAGGAACAGAGGTAGAGCATCTCTTGTGGCCCTATTTTATAAAGAGGACCAGGCGGTAACATGGTGGCGATGTTGATGCACACAGATATTCCTATAGCTATAACAGCTTCCATTTGTTGGCTTCACACAAGCGCAGTCCAAAATTAATAGAAATATTGACATGCAGTTTCGCAGACCATCAGGCACTCAAGGCAACTTCAGAAATACAATTGCAAAAGCTTATTGCCAAACTACATATAGCATGTAATGATTTCAGCATGATAATCAACGTAGAAAAAAACTGAATGAATAAAAATATCTAGACAAACAGGACAAATCAATATCGTCCTTGCAAATCTGAACATCATACAGGTGATTGATTTCACATAATAAGGGCGCACATTATCAGCAAACGGAAGAATTACAGCGGAAGTTCAACAAAGACGCAATAAGGCAAATCAGATCATTGGACAATTAACAAGAACAGTTAGTTGCAGGCCCGTGACAGTAACTACCAAAATAGCTTTATACGTCACGATTTTCGTCCCGACATTTGGCTACCTATGTTAAACTGGACACTAACATCAATTGAAAAACAACAAATCGTAACTGCAAAAATGAAAAGTCTGTGAAAAATATTGGGTGTAACAAGGAGAGACAGGATCAGAAACGATGACATCAGGAGACTGGTGGGAACAACACCAGTATTGGACTACATCAACATACAGCAACCAAAATGGTTTAGCCCCAAAACAAGTCTACCACTACATAGCACATACACAACCACCACCACCTCCCCCCCCCCTCCTCTTTTCCCAATAAGTAATACTAAATAGATAGAACGGATTCAAGGCCAAAGACCTACCGAGAAAAAGGTGGCTTAACGGAAATACCTGATTGCGGTGAATGCCACTGGGCATGAGGCACACAGTAGAGCTCGTTGTAGAGATCCTTTCATAACCTGCCGCTGAAAGGCAAAACACCTTAAGCTTTTCGTGCGCTCATTAACACACACACACACACACACACACACACACACACACACACACACACACACACACATACACACATACGCACATACATACACATACAATCTCATAATCAGCATACATACAAATCTAGAACATCATACAGGTGAAAGATTTCACATAATACACATATATTCATGAATATTAAGAAAAGACACAAAAGACAGAGAACAAGACCGATAGCAGGTAATGCTGTCGTGTACAAGTTTCAGAGACTACAGTTATATTCTTATAGTATGTCTCAGTTGCATTTCAGTTAAGAACTGACCCGTTCCCTTCCTCGGTGCCTTACAGGATCAAACTTTATAAGTTTGGTGTCAATTTACAATTGGGTACACCGGAGCATGTTGATATAATATTTTAACCTGATTCTTTCGCAGTGAAAAACCAACGCTCTATCTACTCCGCTATTCAAACACTTCAGATGGAGAGATTTTTTTTCATAAAACAGGATCAGAGCGAAGAAAGTCGGAAGAATGCCAGCATCCATTTGTTTAATGCCGCTGTGACGACATTACGACAGGCAAGCTTCAAAGATGGCACGGTCCGTCGACTTCCACGCAGTTTGAATCTAGCCTGCCAAAATTGGTTTTGTGACAAGTACTATCAATTCACATCCTCGGAAATTGCTTGTTTGGACAGAATCGCTGTATCTCTCCTTGATGAACTTGTGTCGAGGTTCGCTCTGAATGCTTGTGAACCTGAGCCGGAAAATTAGTTTTGTTGGGAACAAGCCAAAATATATTCATCAATTGGCATCTGTCTTGTTGTACAAACAGACCTTGACAAATTAGGTCATAAAGTGTGACATCAAATGTTGTGAAAAACACGAGTCGTAAAAACACTCTAAAGTGACGGTTTGTATTTCTGGTAAATTGTTTTTCTTTCTGCTATAAAGGATGACAGTGTTTTCAAATGATGAAGGAATAAAAAATAACTCGCAAAGACACGGCCATCCTACGCATTTGGCGTGTCTCGCAGTATCCACTGCCACTCAATGTGGGTTTGTAATTGGTTTTTAATTCGCAAAGAGGAATACACGAACACAAAGACTAGACTGCAAAATAAAGCAAATAAGGTCAAATACACTGAAATGTTGGTGTTGTTCGATGTTACTGGGGTCTAGTTGAGTTAACTCATGACAACGTTCATTTGGTAGCGGATTACATTAGGGCGAGACTTGCAATCTTAGACGTATGTGAGAAGGTGGACCGGGATCCTCCTGACTATAGTGCAACGCGGGACTCATCAGTAAGATCATCTTTTTGGGGATTGCATCATCGATCCCTACCTTGTTGACCATACTGATGTGCCACAGTCTGTTTCCTATGGCACGAACGAGGGCGTAAAATGGAGTCTTGATCAGTATGTTTATTCTCACTATCTGACATGCTGAATAAGACATCTAAAAGACTAGAATATCACCCAAGACAAAAAACTATAATCATAAAAAGTTACAGGTATTGCAATTGCGAAAATATCTTGCAATGAAATGTGCAATTAATATTCCTTGGCAATTGAATCATCAAATGCGAGAGTCATGCGAGAGCCATTATAAATATGATTCCTGACATGGATGCAAGAAAAAGAGTGGGTTGAATTACAGACTCGATTTATGGACGCTTTTAATGGGCAAACTTCCTTTTGTCAATGTTAAGTCACTGGTCTAAGTTGCCAAGCCTTTTTTTAAAATGAAAAATGTTTCTTTTCTGACACTAAACAACACGTGGAGATAGATATGGAAATCAATATTAACACTAAAGTTCGAATATTCAGCGCCAGTGTCAAGAAGTCGGTGAAAGAGGGACTTGAAGTCATGTGACATCTCATCTGACAGCTGGGGAAACAATTGCTCGGGATCAAGCTGGAGACAGTCAAGTTGTAAGGGACAAAATAGCTGACGACGCTCGTAGAGGTGTTCTGGATGCAGAGAAAAGAGAAAGACTGAAGAGATCGGGAGACACCCAGACAAGTGAGCCATCTCAAAATTGTTGTACGATCTGTGGCAGGGACTGTCGTTCGCGGAACGGGCTTTAAAGTCATAGCAGACTAGTCGAAATACAGAATACAGAGCTGGACAACACTCACAGGCGCGTGGTCAACACTCACAGGCGCGTGGTCAATACTCACAGGCGCGTGGTCAATACTCACAGGCGCGTGGTCAATACTCACAGGCGCGTGGTCAACAAAGACGGAGAAGCAATGTTGATAATGATTGGCTTTGTGAGAATTTGTTGACGTGAGCAATTGTCTCTGTGGACGTTTGTCTGTGTGGACATTTGCTAATATGAGCAATTGTCTCTGTGGACGTTTGTCTGTGTGGACATTTGCCAATATGAGCAATTGTCTCTGTGGACGTTTGTCTGTGTGGACATTTGCCAATATGAGCAATTGTCTGTTTTGGTATTTGTCGCGTGGGAATTTGTGTTAGTGGGTTGTCTCTGTGCGCATTTCCGTGTGCGTTTGTCGACTTCTGTTATGGAACCCGAATTCACAATGTCGAATTCAGAGATCGAATCCTATTTTGCGACTTTGTGGAGGCCGCGTTGTCTCACAAATATTGATGTGCTAGTCATGTAGTGCGCATGTTAGACAACAGGTGACACCATGCTGGACATTGTTAGCTACCTCGCATACAGCACACCTGCCTGATGATATTGTTATTGTGAGAAACGAGAAAATCATAAATATAAAATATGTCTTCATGACTTGAACAAATGAGAAAATTATGAACATCAAATAGATCTTCATGACTTCATTTTCAAAGGAGAAAATCACACTTCGTGAATATGTAAATGACAGCTACACTTGGTATGCAGGACTTGAAAAAAACCAGAAAATTATTATCATAAAATAGTTACTTTCATATGATGAATATATAATTTGTCTGCACGTCTTGAACAAACGACAAAACCACACTTTATAGTCTAAACAAACAAGACAAATGTATTATCATCATGCAATGGTTTGTGTTCAAAACTGTTGAAATCTCTCAGCGACCGTATATGAAAAATGGCTTAGGTTATAAACCACGTGCTCCGTCACTGTTGAAAGTTCCGATGACAGAGAACGTGCTTCGTGTCTCCACTTCTAAAATTTTCCTTTGACTTCATCAGGTATCCATTTACTGCTAGATTGACTGAAAGAAGCGGTCATACCATAAATTGGCATGACCAAAGGAGCACTGCGGGATTTGAACCTCTGGTACTTTGGGACTGTAAGCAAAGCTCACAGCAAGCCATAATCCACACTTTTCCTCTAACTTTGTAAATGAAGCTAGAAATAAAATTAGAAGCGAAATTAGACAATCTTCAAGCGACGACCTGTCACATTCCTACATTGAATTAATTGTCCCAGTCTAATCACTTGTTCGGCGATATTTGTGTTGTCTCTTTTTGTTCAGTTTTCAGACATGCGTAGAATGCAACAAATGGAAGCATTTCTTGCCAGTTTCAGCTCTTAAACATTTGAGAAAATGGCTTCTTTGTGCTCAGAAAACGGGCATGCCCTTTTGTTTTCATCTTTGTACAGGAACTGGTGACCGGTGTAATGAAAAAAACAAACACAGAAAAAAACACCGACTGACAAATACGAGAACATGCAAGCACTGTCCTTGTGTAACCAAAGGTCGCATCTGTCTATTTGTAGAAAGATTGTGTCTACAGGGTCCTTTGCCGGCACTTGGTGGCTCGTGTGTATAGTTAATGTAAATGTTTGTATCAAAACCAACACGACACCGGGCCATTTTATTTCTGTGCTGCATTATTGTTTCTTTGGGAGAATTCTAAATAGGTCTGTCAGTTGACCGGAGGTTCGAATATTGTCTGATTTCTGTTGACCATCAAAGAATATTTTTAAGCAATCTTCGCTTTCTGCATTTTTCCCGTTCACTTATAACTTATAAATATAAGCAAGCAAACTTATAACATAAATATGCGCATGAGCACGTATAACTTATAAACACAAGCTAGGCTTAAATCGGATGAGGATTAACAATATGGATCATTTTTGTTGAAGGCCAGGAACAATTTTATACAGTTTACAAATTTGGAAACAGAACAACTTTCATTATGCGTGTGAAGAAATCGGGAAAAAAATGAGGCGTGTTCAAATGAAACCGGACCAAACAGCAACATGTGAACATACGTACGATGACGTCACTTTTGGTGTAAACAGCACATACCAACCGTCAAGTCTGCAAAATTGTATTATTCTCCGACTTATAGTTTCCTCAGCAGACCGTTGAAAACATTGCGGGTGTGATATGAAATGCACTCATAGTTGATCAGCGAGCGGTGATTTGGTTTCTAACAGCTGTAAGATGTCGACCAGTTGACATTCATCGCAAAATGTAGGCAGTCTCTGGTGAAAAAAGTGTGTCGATAACAACAGTGAAGAACTGGACAACGATGTTTAAAGAAGGACGTGACTTAACGGAACAATATGCGCCTGACCTGGTCTTGGAAGATATTCTGTTAACTCGTGTCCTTCTTCTTTTTCTTCGTTCGCTCTCAAATCATCGCATCTACTTCCCTAATAAACCTGGCAGACCTTCTCAGGCTGCTCTCGTCGCCACACAGCTTATTTGGCGATTGGATTGGTAAGGGTCATGTATTCACTCTACTTCTATCAGCATACCTATAGAGCACATCCCACCGTTTGTTTGTTCTCCCCGACAAGGACACATGTCTGCATGTCCAATTTGTAATTTGATGAACAGATGATTTATTAGTCTGCAGTGATCCGTTCGGAGTCTGAACATTGTCACGTGATCTATTCTCTTGGCAAAGAGTAGTCTGCTTCTGTTATACTAGATTGTGGTTGTTCTCTGTGCTATTTGTCCTTGGAGTTCATTTGTATACTTGCCTTTATTTTTTCATATGTAGTTCTGTCGCCAATTGGTGGTTTGCCGTCTCCCTCTTTTGCAAGTCTATTTGCGTCATAATTTCCGTGTATCACACAGTGTGCAAGGATCCGCATAATTTTCATTCTGTTGAAACTGTAGCTTGTGTCTCAGACAGGCTGTTAAATGCATTGTTTTTATGGTTTTTTAGGGTCATTATCACTTATTGGGAATCTGTAAGGAAAACAATCTTGTCTCTGACATGGTTCTTGTTGGCTACGATGGTTATTGCCGGTATTCTCAGTGCCTCAGCCTCAGCACTGAGGATGTTTGAGAAGTGTCCAGTGTCCCTGTACCTTCACTCTGGCGTATCCATTTGTACATGCGCCCACATATTTTAGTAATTTTTTTTTTTAATGTCCGTAATCCACACTTTATCAAAAGAGTTCGCCATTTCTACCCAGACTGCCAGTGCGTGTTTCTTTTCCTGTAGGACATCTTCGATTTCCTGTGTGATATGAGTTATTCGATCCTCCATTGTACCGCCATTATTTTGTTTAAAGGAAGGAACCAATAACCACATTCTAGAGACTGTGTTGTCTGTCAGCGTTTGTGAGGTTGGTGATAGCACCTTTACTCCATGACTTTCTTCCCCTAGCTGGCAGTCCGAAACCCATTTAGAAGTGAACATACTGGAACAAAACGCGATAGCGTGACGTATTCGATCAGTGTTTTTTTAATGGAGAAGCAACCGCTCTAACCACTAGTATCATTAAGTAAGTTTGATTAATTACTTTTCTATACAAAAAAGGTGACCAGTTTATGTTGCCTGTGAGACCGGCACGAAGGACAAACATTTCGATACAATGTACTAAACTGGAGACAGAATTTCCAGCGTCGACCTGATTCATCCATTTTGTGCTAATTAGAGACAGAAAATGACGTGAAGGAATGTGGCGACGCGTTCCAGGGACGTGTCGAAGTGAAATGAGCCTTACGTGTCCGATAACAGAAGAAAGAATGTAGGCCTTTTAGGAACGCACCTGGATGCCTACGGGTCATGGTAACTTTGTTGTTCCAACAAGTTAGAACGCTTCGTTTCTCAACACCTGGAGTTTGTCTAAGCTTTCCTCGGCCAATTCATATTTCGCTTATACGAGATTCATGTAGTCTTTCAGTCGAGAATGGCATATTGTTGAACTTGATGGTCAGTCTCCGGATATCATTCCCAGAATTCCTGATTTCCAAAATTCACTAAGTTGCTTTAGAAAGGGGACATTTTGATATGATCTGAATAGCTCGATGTTTCATTACAAAAGTGTATGTGGGTAGGTTTATATGTTTTTGTATGCGTTCTGTGCGTGTGTCAGAATCTTATCTGTTTATCATGGTCCGGTGTCATTGATTATATGTAATTATGTAATCTTACGCTACATGTAAAAATTATCTCTTCACTTCATTGTTTATTTTGCTGATGAAAACTATCAGACGAACTGGTGCATAACATCGCTGTAATAAGTTGGAATACCCTTTCTTTTATACTCCGATAAATCACTTTTTTCTCCTATATTAGCAAGAGGAAATTTGGTAGCCTAGCTGTTGTAAACTGGGTTTAAAGTCCTAACGTACCAAATTCGAATCATGTCACGCTCAGTTTGACAGACCAAGCATATCAGGTTTTTTTTTCATGGTATACGCTTCTTCAGATCAACCCAGCTGTAAATCGGTACAGTCAGGTGACAATTTGGAAGCCACATTAGAAGTTGCGGAGTTCTTGCCCTGACATCAGCACTTGCAGCAATGAAAGGGGCGGGGCACATATGGGGACGCCCAAGATGAACCATTTTACATATTGTATAAACAAGAACTAAATGTCTCAGGGAAATTATGTTTCTTTAATGAAATATATTAAGATGCTTAAGGGCCCTCTACGTCTTGTATACAACTGTCAGTTCTATCAAATGGAAGCACATGCTTACTGACATGTTTGAAATGTTCGTCCCAATCCTCGCACACTCATTCACAATCATACACACACCCACACAGATACATCTATTCAACGTACAATTATCTAATTTTCAATATAGCACCTTTTAAAGAAGTGGTCACTGGGCTTTTCAGTACTCAATTCTGGTCCGGGACAATGACCACATTCAAACCTGCTGGAGTAGAATCAAGTAACAAATACTCGGTACCCCTGAGCAACGCTCGGGAACTCGGCCATGGATCGGGTCTCATTGTTGAGTTGGGGCAGACAAGTGCCAGTCGATGACGTTTGAGGAGATGAAAACTAGATTTGTGTTCGTTTTACGGCCTGGCTCGGGGCATTGAATGTATAACTGTTTCTATTGTTGAACTGATTTCTGACAGCTGATAACATAAGCTCCCACTGGTCCGACAGCATGCGCTCACTAAGTTGTACATAAACCTGTATCCAAATGGTAACATAGAAACAATATGCATATCTCTGTCTTAAAATGGGTATATAGCCCTGTTTCCAACCGGTTACAAAAGATATTGTAGATACACCAATCTTAAACTGGCAACATAATACAGTTTAGATACGCCAATCTTAAACTGGCAACATAATACAGTTTAGGTACGCCAATCTTAAACTGGCAACATAATACAGTTTAGATACGCCAATCTTAAACTGGCAACATAATACAGTTTAGGTACGCCAATCTTAAACTGGCAACATAATACAGTTTAGATACGCCAATCTTAAACTGGCAACATAATACAGTTTAGATACGCCAATCTTAAACTGGCAACATAATACAGTTTAGATACGCGAATCTTAAACTGGCAACATAATACGGTGTTGTTGTTTTGAATGCCCACAATGAGTAGGTTACTCTTATGTGTGCCCTGATAAGGGCGTTAAGTGACGGGTTGCAGTAGCTTTCCTCACATCTCGAACGTGCTGATGAAGGTGGACTGGGATCCTCCAGGCGATTGTGCTATACTTGGCATCATCTGCACGTCGCTCACTACTACGGGGATCACGTCGTACCTCATCTTGTTAGCCAGACTGTTGTCCTCGACAACAGCCCGTTTTCAGGACGACCAACGAGGAAGTCAGATGAGGGTCTTGGCCAGTATAATTCTCCTGACCCTGGCTAACATTCTCTGATCAGTGTGTTTTGCCTGACCAGATGTTAGCCTCATCGTCCCATAAAACAGTGTAGATAGGTCAATCGTAAACTGGCATCATATACTATTGAAGGTACACATGTTTGCAGCTTGTTACATGAAACATTAAAGATACACCTGTTTTAAACTGGCAACAAAGACCATTGTAGAAACAACTGTCTTAAGCTGGCAACATAGAACATTATAGATAAGCCTGTCTGCAGCTGGTTAGATACAACTTTATAGATACACCTGTCTTAAACTGGCAATATCAAACTGAATAGATACACCTGTCTTAAACTGGCAATATCAAACTGAATAGATACGCCTGTCTTAAACTGGCAATATCAAACTGAATAGTTACACCTGTCTTAAACTGGCAATATAAAACTGAATAGATACACCTGTCTTAAACTGGCAATATCAAACTGAATAGATATACCTGTCTTAAACTGGCAACATCAAACTTTATAGATATGCCTATCTTAATCTGGCAACATAAAATCTAGTAATACACCAGTCTTAATCTGGCAACATAAAATCTTGTAATACACCAGTCTTAATCTGGCGAAAAAATAAAACATTTTCAGTACAACCACCCTCCAAGAAACTTGTTGTATAAATACTATGTAGAGTCTTCTAAGCCAGTATAAAGACGTTGAGTTAAGTTAAGTAACCATTGTGTTGCCGTTTACTACGGGAAAATTGATGAGACGATCAAATATGTGACACCTGTTACTTGTACAGAAGAAGAAAAGAATGAGTAGTCAGATACAAATATATAAATTAATGTCATCATCATGTAGCATGTCCTTTGTAGAACATCGCTCCCATCACAGTCTGTCTGAAAGAAACTCGTTCCCTTGCCAAAACACCAGCTTCCGCCACTGTCATACTCAGGCACTCCTGGATATCTTGGTGCCATCGTCTTCTTGGTCTACCCCTTCCTCTTTTGCCTGGCACCATACCTTCCATCACCGTTCTCTCAAGACCGTTGTGTCTCTTGATGTGACCAAAGTATTTGAATTTTCTAGCCAAAATGGAATTGATAAACCAGTTCTCCTCTATGCTCAACTCTTGCCGAATGTCTACATTTGTTCTTTTCTCTGTTCAGGGTATTCTGAAGTTCTTTCTGTAACATTTTGACTCGAAGGATTCGATTCTTTGTCTAGAAGTTTTGGTAATCGTCCATGCTTCACAGCCATAGCTGCCACAGGAAAAACAGGCTCTCAAGACTTTTACTTTTATCGTTTTGTTGGTGCCCTGCCATAATTTCTTCAGGCTGTTCAGTCTCTGCATTGCCATAGCTAGTCTTCTTCTGATTTCTTTCGAGCAGTCAACATTTTTGTCAATTCTGGAGCCCAGATATTCAAAATGTGTAACCTGATCTATTTCCTCACCACCCACTGTAAATTTATGCTGACATTGTGTTTTATCGGTGGTCATTATCTTTGTTTTGTTTATGTTTATGAACAGATTTTGATCTTTACTATGTCCATTGACGGCTGAAAGTAGCTGCTCTAGCCCTTCCGCACTTATTGGTAGTATTACTGTGTCATCTGCGTATCCTAACTCTGGAATCTCGTACCCCCCAATCGTAAATGGGTCGAAACTTTCAATGTTCTCATCTTCTCGTACATTTCTCATTATACATTCCGCATATATGTTGTACAGATAAGGTGAAAGGATACATCCCTGTCGGACTCCCTTTTGTACTGCAAACCAATCTGATGTTTGCCCAGATACTCGGACAGCGGCTTGTTGATCTTAGTATAATGTTTCAATGAGAAGGACTATATGCAAAGGAAACCCCATTTCCTTCATGATTCTTCACAGATTTTGATGTTTTACCGTGTCGAAGGTCTTAGTTTAATCAATGAAACATGTGTACAGGTCTACATTAAACTCTCTACATTTTTCATAGATATTCCTTAAATTGAATATGTGGTCGCGGGTCCCTCTGTCTTTTCTAAAACCTGCCTGGACTACGTGCATTTCAGATTCAAACCTTTTCTCTATCCTTCTTAATAGGATTCGCAAGAGTATCTTGCTAGCATGGCTGATCAGTGCGATAGTTCGTGCACATCTTCAGGTCGCCTTTTTGGGGAGGGGAATATAAATTGATTTCTTCCATGCTTCTGGCCACTCTGCACTGTGCCATATCTGTTTACACAGCTTGTGATAGACTCGAGCACATGCCTCTCCTCCTGCTTGTATTAGCTCTGCTGGGATATCATCGCATCCTGGGGACTTTCCCTTTTTCAGGCTTTTAATTGCAGAGCGTACTTCTTCCAATGTTGGTTCAGGTTCTTTCTCTTCCTTTGGTAGGATTGTAACTGAGCGCTTTGTGCTGTCTCCATACATGGTTCTGCAGTACTCTCTCCATCTATTCAGTATGTCTTTGGTTTCTGTTAGTGTGTTATCCTCTTTGTCATTTATGACATGTGGCACCGGACTGAATTCCCTTGTCAGTGTTCTTATTGTTTTGAATGCATCTCTTTCTCTGCCTTGTTGTTGTAGGTTTTTTATATCCTTACATGTTTCTGCTATGTATCTTCTTTTATCTTTTCTTATTTCTCTTCTAACTTGTCTTGCACAGTTTTTATATGCTGTGTTGGTACCCTTCTTCCCATTTGTGTTAATTGTTGCCTTTCTGCAATGAGTTTCTGTGTTTCCTCTGTTATATAGCTCTGTGTCTTGTGCAATATCTGACTACTGAACCTTTTAATCTTTTCTGGAGTTACATCATCTTTTATTGATGACAATCCGGAAAACTGATCAAATTTTCCCTTCATAATATTATGACGGAAAAGATAGTTTCTCGATAAATAATGACACAACAGCTTTGTAATTGATTATTGTTACATTGGCTCCTTGAAGTTGCAAATTAAATTTCTTAAAAACTCCCGCAACCTCACTGGCACATCACAAACAAGTCCTATTTAATATGAGAAACGGAAAGCGAGATATATATCTATATCAAAATCTCAATCCTGGTATTCAATCAGGCACGCGTGTCTGATACCAGGTAGTCAAAATGTTGAGTAAACTTATTTCACTCTTTTGCCTTGGTGTACCATGTTGACCCAGGTCCTCCATTATACCATCTCTCCACCACATCCTCGGTAGCCAGCGAGGGCGGCTAAAGTTGTATGGCCACTACAACGTCCCTGTAGGTCTCCATCTGTATATATATATATACATATGAGAGTCGTCTAGTTAATATCCCAGTTTCCCCAGAATAATACGAAAACGAAATTTGTAAATAATAGGTAACTATTCCAAAGGAAACAGTATATGTCTGGTTTCCCGTGCTCTGTTTTTCAAAATGGTGACCGACAGGTTGACTACAACCAGTGCTTGAAGAGCGTGTTGTGATGAAATTTCTGGCGATAAAGGGTTCAAAACCCTCTGAAATTCATCGTCGACTGCCATGTGTGTTTTGTAGCACGTTCATCGGCGTTTCTTCTTCTTCTTCGTTCGTTCTCAATCTCCCACTACCAAACCCTGAAAGGGCTTAAGTAGCAGAATGTAGTCCAGAGAACGGAATGCGTTGTGTCGTAGTTTACAGCTTGACTGCGATATTTGCACCTTTCGGTCCAACACATCCGATTTCAACAAGCATTTTTTGAGTACCGGGTTAGCATTCCCTCTTCGATCCCTTCTCCTTAGCCAGTCTGCCCTGCTGCAGCCTGTTATCCAGGATCATCGCGTGGAGGTGTAGAAGGGTCTAAGCAGCTCTGTTTCGCTGGCCCTGACGCTAGCAGTCAGCTATGGGTTGTTGACCACTTCAGCTCATGCGCTGCTCAGCATCTTGATCCCCATCGGCGTTTGAAAGAAGTAAACGCTTTCATGGAGGTCGTGAGTCCATCGAGGTGGTGAGTCCCGTGAATGTGGACCAAGTAGTGCGCTTGCAAGTCAAGCTATAAATAGTGCCTGAAAGGTTATCTTGAACGAACGACTAGTTACTGTACGTGAAGAAGCATATGTTCTATGGACCTTATCATCATGGATCACCTCAATTTTCATCCAGTTTCTTGTCGATGGGTGAGGAAACAACTGAGTGTTCACTATCAAATGTCACTCCATCTCGACCACGCGAGATCCCATCGGCCGCAAAAACTGTGGCAGTTATTGACCAATTGAAATGGGAATGTACAGCCACAGCCATCTTAGTCCCGGCTTGGCCCCTCTCTGCTGGACCCGTGTATTATTTTCAAATTCTGCAACATGTTGATCAGTGGTTTACAAATTGCAGTGGATTCATTGAAAAGGCGGTCGTTGATCAACTTCAAAATGTCCCCTTTATCTTTACCAATGTCCTCACAGCTCTGAGGCCAGCCCGTCAGCTCTTTCATTCCCGCAGACCCCACCAAGGCCAGGACCGTAGGCACACACAAGTTCAAGACCTTTATGTTGAATTCTCCACGAATACAACTGTCAGCTCTTTCATTCCCGCAGACCCCACCAAGGCCAGGACCGTAGGCACACACAAGTTCAAGACCTTTATGTTGAATTCTCCACGAATACAACTGTCAGCCCTTCTGCATATTCCGAAACAAGGATTGAGAGTCATAGACAATTTCGGCCTTCATTAAATAGGTCCCAAATAGCCACATAAGAGATAAATTCACTGTCTCAATTTCCATTTTATTTCCATTTGGTTGCTGGACGTTGTTATCAAGTATGCATCACTCCTCTCAGCAACGACTCTGCCTCTCACTCTAGAGTAGTGATGCAGCTTTCTAACCTCGTAGCCCAGATTCACCGGTAAATGTGACATCACCAGTATTCTGGACATCTTCATTTCTACTATCTATTTATCTGTTATTATCAGTCCCTTTGTGTATTTAGACGTCGTTGGGAGGTGTAACCGACTTTGTTTCATTATTTTATCAGTCGAAAATCCGCTGGTGACTTACCGGGTCAATCTCAGTATTTGTTACCAACTGTTAGTTTGGCAGCCCCTGGAATATACGATCGCCTTTTTCGGGACTGGTGTTGTTGGAAGCGTAAATTAGAGCAAGGGTAGACTCGCAGCCTGTCAGGCGCCATCTATACCGCCCCTCTAACCACATAACAAAGACCTGATATATTGCCACACATCCCTCTTTTTGCGACATATTCTTTGTTTGACGAGAATCCCTAGAATAATTTGAGTAGATCTTTAACTTGAATTTTGCTTGAGCAGTGGCTGTTAATCTTTTCGATTTCTATCTGTGAAGGGATTTTTAACGTGCGCGGTACTGCACACGGATGTGTGATCTCATTACTAAGAGATCGGGCGAAATTTATATAAGATTTAACCACGTGAAAAAATCCCGTTCTCTACATTGTGTGTCATTGTGTCATTGTAGCATTGTATCATTGTATCATTGTGTCATTGTGTTATTGTATCATTGTGTCATTGCATCTCCAATGTGAATCCATTCTTCCCCTTTTTATGTTTATGATCTCTACTGTGGTTACCTGACCAATCGTTCTCTCTGCCTGTGCAGTGCATGCCATCCCTCTCCTGGGTCTTTTGCCCTTCATTAGTGCAATATTCATGCGCAGCGGGTGCCTCTCTGTTTGCTACTCGCAAATAGACTGACCTGGGCCAGTGCGTAATCGGACTGTACAGAAAGTAGTCCAAACATGAATCTCATCTTCACCATGGGGGTGTACCTAGTGCACGCAAAGACCAGTCGCATTCCTTCATTCTGGACGCGTTGCAGCCTTTCAAATTGTGACCTCGAAAATGTGAGGATCTCAGGTCCATAATCGATAATTGACAGGACCGCTTGATTGAACACCAGCTGCTCCAGGTTGGCAGCTATCATTGTCTGCAGTCCGCCACACCAGTTTGCATCTCTGTATGATTTGATCTACGTGGTACATATGAGACCAGCTGCGATCAAAGGTCACTCCAAGACATCTCAAGCTATCGCACATCGCAATGACGCATTGATCAAGGATTGTGTTATGGAGATAAGCCTTTACTGTTGAGTTTTTGTTAAAGGAGCACCAAATCACAACGACATTGTCGGGATTGAACAGGCAACTTGAACCAATCTTTTATTGTGTAGACGTTGGGAGGGGTAAGGGTGGTAGTAACCTTGGATTAATCCCGGTCACCTTCGCATAGGAACAAATATCCAAGACCCCAATCGAAGTGCAGTTATTATTTCCGTGAGAGCAGCTGCTATCCAGCTCACCAGCCATGTATTGATCCAACATTTTCTCAAACAGTGCATCAATGTTCCATATTCAACACGATTATAAACATCCTGGAGCGACTGTTTCTTGAAAATCGTCCTAAGCATCGTAAGGAAATGACCCAGCATGCCCCAGTCTCCATGATTGGCGTGTAACTGTCCAGATTGTCAGACAATGTGCTCATTCTCTAGATGGAACAGGACTTTTCTTGCCCCTTTTCTCTCTAGTAATCTGCTGCAGACGTTGGGCATGGAGATGACTTTAAATGCCACATCGCAACGTGGAATCCTTCCCAGGTTCAGGAAGGGAGCTGCGGTAGTTGTGCAGCAAGTCATCACGCACTGCTGTATTGTTCTTCTTTTTCTGCGTTCGGTCTCTATATCCCACTACCAAGCCCTGAACAGGGCTTTTCAAGTAGCAGAATGTAGTCAGGAGAATAGAATGAGTTGTGGCGCTAGTTTACAGCTTGACTGCGATATTTACACTTTTCGGTCCGACACATATGTCTTCGGCAGGTGCTGCATTCAATATACCGTTATTGAAATCTTCCACCACCTTTGTAATGCATGCTTCATCCAGCTGCTGAATGTGACCATACTGTACTCCGTCAGGACCTGAGGCAGTGATCTTGCTGTTACAAAGTGCGTGCTCCACTCCAAGCCGGGTTATGAGATCGATATGAGACGCACCCTTGATGGCTGCCCAAAGGGTAACCTGTCCAATATCCTGTCAGGGGTCTCTGTCACCTATATCTGTCTGAGCTACCTATCTTCTAAGAAGCATGTCCCTTTATCTGTATCAGTTTATTAGGACTGTCCCTGTCGACTATTAAATTGGGGTCAGACTCGCATTCCTTATATTCATGACTCAGATCTTTTGGAGGTTTTTATCATTGCCTACCCCAGTTATGAACTCCTCCGTCTTCTCGTTCATTGATTTCCTGGCTTAGGCCTTGAAGCAATTGGTTGCTACTCATCTCTTCTCGATCGTCACTTCAACCTCGATATCATTGCTAGAACGTTAATTACGGGCTCTCTGCTACTATTTGTTGTCACTCCCTTAGCTGCCCAGGCCTTTTCTACTGGTTCCTTCCACCAGGGTGGCTGGTCCACGGATGATCTAGTAACTTTTGTTGGATAGACTGACGCTATACCTGCACGGGACTGTCCTGGATCTGTACGCATGCATGACAATTAAAACCCTGTCTTGATTATCTGAATCGCATGGTCTTTCCCCTAGCAATGCGAACATAACATCGTAGGAGATCACTACCCTGAGCCTCCCCCCCCCCCAAATACGTCACTTTGTATGGCATGAGCGATAACCTTAAACGCAAGTTCTAGATCGCTGACTCCCCTAGTATCCCCAGGCCGGGCGGCCAATTCGTCTATCCACCGTCAATCAAGATGGCAAGAATTGTGCCTGAGTACTGCCAAGCATCCACAGCCATCCCCTGACTGTTCTCAGTGGCGTTTCCCCAATCTTTGGACCCAGCATTCTAGTCGCCAACTAGAAGGCACTTCATTCTAGGCACACCAGAAAGTTTCATTAGATAAAAACCACCTCGTCTCATGAAGAGCGTGGTTCCAGTGGTTCACGTGATTTACAAGTTAAACAAGCTTCACTCTGAATGACTGATCTGCTCCTCAATGCCCTGAATCTCTACACCCTCAGTCCTTCAAGTGGTCGTATTAATCTATGTGCTAGAAAGGGGGGGGGGGAGAAATCGTGCATCGTCACGTGCATTGCTGAGCCAATGTGGATTGCAGTAGATCATCTAACCTGGCCACTTAACGGTGCCAGTTTCTTTTAAGTTGTCTTAATGACGATACGGATGTCAATATCTGAAACATGTTTCTGGAGAATGGAGAATGGCTGCACATTGATGGGCTGCGATAGTTCCAGTAATCGCGGGAATCCTTTAGGGATAGTCTTTATACTCTTCACCTATTTTCTCTCTTCCCGCTCCGTCGCTTTCGTTTTCCGCTCCTCTTCTCTACCCTTCCTCTCCTTCAGTGTCCATACTTCTTACTGTCCTTCGCTGAAGTTATCGACAATAGCACGACCTCTGTAGCTCCAGTGATGATTCTTGCATTTAAAGTTCTATATATGTGAATTGTATTTGATGGTGGAAATAAACCACCATAACAAGTAAGGGGAAAGAGGTATCCCCTAACGAGCTCTTGTGATCCTAGTGGAACACTCCGCTATTGGTTACTTTTTTATGTGTACGAGGGGGTTCCAAACAAAAACATTATAAGTGGAATATAAATGTGGAATACCATACCTTTGTACTGTAACTTGATTAAACGGTTGTTAATGGTGTCAAGAATGTCTTTGCACATATCATCACGGTGCAGACAAACAACATGACGTCATAATTGCAGTTAAAAAATGGCAGCCCTACTCTTGAAATGCACAAAAACAGAAGCAGCGTTCTGTTATCTGGGTTTTTTTTAGCAGCGTAATGGTGAAATTTATAGAAACTCATTGGCGAATGAAGGTCCAGTTAGGTGATGCTTGTATTCCTCTCCAGCAAAATGTATAGGAGGGGAGGGGGGGGGGGGGGAATAGGAAGTTCCAAAACGGCGTGAGTTCTGTGACAGGTTGTTTACGACTGGGTCAGACACACTGAGTAGTCCAGTGACTGCAGCTGTTGATCGCCTGGTAAAGGAAAATCACCGATTGAATGTGAGTGAAAGGCATGCATCACCGTACTGGACTTTCATTCGCCAATCAATTTCTATAGGTTTCACTCCCTACGATACTCAAAAAACGGATAACAGAACCCTGCTGCTCTTTGGTGCATGTCAATTGCAGGGCGGCCATCTTTTAACTGCAATTATTACGTTATGTTGTTTGTCTGCACCGTGATGACACGTGCAGGACATTCATGACATCTCTAGCAACTATTTTAACAAGTTACAGTACAAAGGCACGCTTTTTCTGATTAATATCCCATTTTTCAAGTTTTCATTTGGAAGCCCCCGAGTATATGATTAAATGTTGGAAGTCCCAGAGTATGTGATTAAATGTTGGAAGCCCCCCAGTATGTGAGTTAATGTTAGAAGCCCTCAGAGTATGTGAGTTAATGTTGGAAGCCCCCCCCCCCCCAGTATGTGACTTAATGTTGGAAGCGCCCCCCCCCCCAGTATGTGAGTTAATGTTGGAAGCCCCCCAGTATGTGAGTTAATGTTGGAAGCCCCCCCCCCCCCCCCAAGTATGTGACTTAATGTTGGAAGCCCTCCCAGTATGTGAGTTAATGTTGGAAGCCCCCCCCCCAGTATGTGAGTTAATGTTGGAAGCCCCCCCCCCCCCAGTATGTGAGTTAATGTTGGAAGACCCCCCCCCCCCCCCAGTATGTGAGTTAATGTTGGAAGCCCCCCAGTATGTGAGTTAATGTTGGAAGCCCCCCCTCCCCCAGTATGTGACTTAATGTTGAAAGCCCCCCCCCCTCCCCAGTATGTGAGTTAATGTTGGAAGCCCCCGAGTATGTGACTTCATGTTGGAAGCCCCCGAGTATGTGATTAAATGTTGGAAGCCCCCCAGTATGTGAGTTAATGTTAGAAGCCCCATAGTATGTGAGTTAATGTTGGAAGCCCCCCCCCCCCCAGTATGTGAGTTAAAGTTGGAAGCCCCACTCCCCTCCCCCCCCCCCCGAGTATGTGAGTTAATGTTGGAAGCCCCCTAGTATGTGAGTTAATGTTGGAAGCCCCCCAGTATGTGAGTTAATGTTGGAAGCCCCCCAGTATGTGAGTTAATATTGGAAGCCCCCCAGTATGTGAGTTAATGTTGGAAGCCCCCCAGTATGTGAGTAAATGTTGGAAGCCCCCCCAGTATGTGAGTTAATGTTGAAAGCCCCCCCCCCCCCAGTATGTGAGTTAATGTTGGAAGCCCCCCAGTATGTGAGTTAATGTTGGAAGCCCCCCAGTATGTGAGTTAATGTTGGAAGCCTTCCCCCCCCCCCCATTATGTGAGTTAATGTTGGAAGCCCACCCCCTCCCCAGTATGTGAGTTAATGTTGGAAGCCCCCTAGTATGTGAGTTAATGTTGGAAGCCCCCCCCTCCCCTCCCCCCAGTATGTGAGTTAATGTTGGAACCCCTGAGTATGTGAGTTAATGTTGGAAGCCCCTGAGTATGTGAGTTAATGTTGGAAGCCCCTGAGTATGTGAGTTAATGTTGGAAGCCTCTGAGTATGTGAGTTAATGTTGGAAGCCCCTGAGTATGTGAGTTAATGTTGGAAGCCCCTGAGTATGTGAGTTAATGTTCCATCAAACAGTAAATATTGAACCTTCCAGAACAACAATGTGGATGTGATCAATTTCTATAGGTTTCACTCCCTACGATACTCAAAAAACGGATAACAGAACCCTGCTGCTCTTTGGTGCATGTCAATTGCAGGGCGGCCATCTTTTAACTGCAATTATTACGTTATGTTGTTTGTCTGCACCGTGATGACACGTGCAGGACATTCATGACATCTCTAGCAACTATTTTAACAAGTTACAGTACAAAGGCACGCTTTTTCTGATTAATATCCCATTTTTCAAGTTTTCATTTGGAAGCCCCCGAGTATATGATTAAATGTTGGAAGTCCCCGAGTATGTGATTAAATGTTGGAAGCCCCCCAGTATGTGAGTTAATGTTAGAAGCCCCCAGAGTATGTGAGTTAATGTGGGAAGCCCCCCCCCCCCCAGTATGTGACTTAATGTTGGAAGCGCCCCCCCCCAGTATGTGAGTTAATGTTGGAAGCCCCACCCCCCCAAGTATGTGACTTAATGTTGGAAGCCCTCCCAGTATGTGAGTTAATGTTGGAAGCCCCCCCCCCCCCAGTATGTGAGTTAATGTTGGAAGCCCCCCAGTATGTGAGTTAATGTTGGAAGCCCCACCCCCCCCAAGTATGTGACTTAATGTTGGAAGCCCTCCCAGTATGTGAGTTAATGTTGGAAGCCCCCCCAGTATGTGAGTTAATGTTGGAAGACCCCCCCCCCCCCAGTATGTGAGTTAATGTTGGAAGACCCCCCCCCCCCAGTATGTGAGTTAATGTTGGAAGCCCCCCAGTATGTGAGTTAATGTTGGAAGCCCCCCCTCCCCCAGTATGTGACTTAATGTTGAAAGCCCCCCCCTCCCCAGTATGTGAGTTAATGTTGGAAGCCCCCGAGTATGTGACTTAATGTTGGAAGCCCCCGAGTATGTGATTAAATGTTGGAAGCCCCCCAGTATGTGAGTTAATGTTAGAAGCCCCATAGTATGTGAGTTAATGTTGGAAGCCTTCCCCCCCCCCCATTATGTGAGTTAATGTTGGAAGCCCCCCCCACCCTCCCCAGTATGTGAGTTAATGTTGGAAGCCCCTGAGTATGTGAGTTAATGTTGGAAGACCAACCCCCCCCCCCCCAGTATGTGAGTTAATGTTGGAAGCGCCCCTCCCCTCCCCCCAGTATGTGAGTTAATGTTGGAACCCCTGAGTATGTGAGTTAATGTTGGAAGCCCCTGAGTATGTGAGTTAATGTTGGAAGCCCCTGAGTATGTGAGTTAATGTTGGAAGCCTCTGAGTATGTGAGTTAATGTTGGAAGCCCCTGAGTATGTGAGTTAATGTTGGAAGCCCCTGAGTATGTGAGTTAATGTTCCATCAAACAGTAAATATTGAACCTTCCAGAACAACAATGTGGATGTGATCTCCCTTCTAAGCCAGATCTTGTTTTTGTGATCATTGCCACTCTGCCTGTCTCTCAATATAATTTGCTGATGTGCCTGTATCCCGTTGTTTGCAAATCGATCTGTGCCTCAAACCTGTCCATAATCCCCCGTCACGACCTAATGACAACACCGCTAAAGGCCGGGCTACATCGTGACCTCCACAGCGGGATGAAGGTCATATAGCTGTAGACAGCATGGCAGCCTACGGTGACAACACACATAATTGACCAGGTTTTCCTGTTCGACACCCCATGCATGCACGTCGACAGAAGGTATCTCATTACAGATAATGTTTAGAGATGTTATTACTAGCTTGTTTTCTCACAGTATTAATTCAGTTTCGTGTGGTATATTTCTCCCACAAAGTGTGTTGGACAGGTCCTCGCACTCTCGCACACGTCAAGTATTCGTTGCCTTGGTTATGGGCATCAGATATTAAATAAGAATAAGTTACATTGAAATACATTTGCAGGTAATTGGTATTCAAGATGACTGGTGGTAGACACAGAGCAGCATAGAAGGCGCTTAACCAACAGCGGGTCTATTTTACTGTCGTGTTTGAGTCTATCAATGGTGCTGCAATGCGATGGATCACACGTTATCTCTAGTGTAAACAGCACATACCAACCATCAAGTTTACAAAATTGTATTATCCTGCGACTCATAGTTTCAGCAGACCGTTGCGGGTGTGATACAGAATCCATCCAGAGTTGATCAGCGAGCGGTGATTCGGTTTCTTACAGCTGAGGAATGTCGACCAGTTGACATTCATCACAGAAGGCAGTGTATGGTGACAAAAGTGTATAGAAGACAATAATGAAGAACTGGACAACGGTGTTTAAATATGGACGTGAGTTAAAGCAACAATATGCGCCTGACCTGGTCTCGGAAGATATTCGTTAACTCACGTCCCTCTTTTTCACTTGAACACGTCTCGTATATAACTAAATCATCAATATAACATCTTCATGAAGCAGGCAACAAATGCTATTCGGAAGGTAATGACAAAAAACAAGTTTGACACTGGAAATTACACATTTTAAAGTTTCTTTCTAAAATGTTAAAATGTCAAATTGCATGCAATTTTCCGAATAAAAGTTTGAACAGAATACATTTTTAAAAAAACGCTTCCATTTCAAAATGCACTAAAAAGTATACAATAATTGACTTCTATTAACTTAGTGGAAGCAGCGAGGCCTAGGCGTGAAACTAGTTCGGCTTCACAATTCCAACGCACCAGGTACGAATCTCACTATGTCCGGTTTGATAGACACTGAGTTTTTTTCTTGGTACTTTTTCTTCAAACTTCCGCTACTAAGCCCTGAAAAGTGCTTTGCAGTAACATGATGTTATCCACAGAACAGACGGTTTGGTGCCGTAGTTGACAGCTTCACTGCGATATTTACACGTTTGGGTCCGACACATCCAACATTTTTTAATACCGGGTTGACCTTCCCTCTTCAATCCTGAAACCATCACATCTCCACTAACGGTAGTGTGTGTTTCACACAAGCCAAAAATTAAACATTATTGTACGATGAAGAAACATTGACTATGAACAAGCAGTTGGAAAACAGAATAGAGGCTCTCGAAATGGGGTTCATTTCGGGGAAAGAGAGACAAACAAATAGCGACGTACCAGCGAGAGTAAGGGGACGATGATGCTAATGTCTCGTCAGTCAAAACACACTGGTCAGAGAATGTTAGCCAGGGTCAGGAGAAATATACTGGCCAAGACCCTCACTTGACCTCCTCGTTGGTCGTCCTGAAATCGGGCTGTTGTCGAGGACAACAGTCTGGTTAACAAGGTGAGGTTCGGCGTGATCTCCGTGGTAGTGACACGCAGATGAAGCCAAACATATCACAACAGCCTGGAGGACCCCGATCCACCTTCATCAGCACGCTGGGGGTGTGAGGAAAGCTGAGACAACCTACCGCTTACCGCCCTTTTCAGGGCGCACAAAAGAGTAACTTACTCATTGTGGGCATTTGCAAACAACAACGAGGGTAAGCGTTAAAATGAGAGAGTAGACATTAAAATTAGGCAGGCCAGATATTTTAGTCATATTTAAAAGAGAATACTTCATTAAAAACAATACAGGAAGGGAAAGTTGAAGGTAGGCGAATAAGAGGCCTCATAAGTGGGGAGAGCAGCATCAAAAGATGGGCATACACTGATTGTTATCTTTAAATAACGTCACAATCCAATGTCACGTATCAATATAAGTTTAAATCATACAGTACACAGTCAATTATAAGAAAAGAATAATGTGACTCGATCAACGGACCCATAGCAGGGGATGAACACACCAATAAACCAACGTGCGAAATGAAAATAAACTTTCACAAATGAATTATGTAGTGTTGGTTTGTTTAGACAACGCAGACAGCAGTAACGCGTTTCGTTTTGTACAAAAATCTCCTCTCTTCATTAATTACAAATGGTCCCAAAGTGTTCAATAATTGTCCAACAATCGTCAGAAAAATATGTTTAAATTGTATTAAACCGACAACGCACTTGATGATGATGATGTTCAGTATAATTGAGCCTGTGATATTATGTGGTACGGCTTATTTGGACTGCGCAACAAAACAATCTCTCGCCTTATAGACAAGGGCCTACAGCAACAACATATAGGAATGTTCAAGCATCGGTACTGAAGTTGACATAATTGACACATATCTTCTAGAGTTAGTGCAGATAGGTCCAAAATGTAAGCCATGGTTAAACACTAGTATTGATAAAGCCTTGTCACTGGCATTATGGATCAGATATTCTTGGATTGTTGGTACATGCCAGACTAACACACCGAATCTAGGGTGTCTCTTTTCCAACTGAATATTAGTTCTTTATTCCATGACCTAGTCAGTCGATCATGTCTCTCTTTAACTCTCTTGGTCCAAAGTGGTGTTGTAGAATCGTTTGCTGTCCTGTTCTCTTGCCCTGAAAAAGCTGTCCTGAACCTATGGTATTTTCTCACCTATCGTTATTTGGAGAATGATTTTCTGTTAACTCTCGATGAGTTCAAGAATGCCATATTCTAATCACATGCCTTAGAGATCTGAAATAATCATCTTTTCTCTTATAATCTTCTTTCTTTGTTCATTATGGACCTAGTTACTAGTGCTTCCAGTTGCCATCTGATTCTTTACATCGTTATATAAATAACAATCGACCAGATTACCAGTTACTTTGTATTGGATTTTTTGAACCTCCATAATGTGCTGCCATAAAACAGGATCGACCCTGAATAACATTTAAGAAAACTTTCTCTTACTTCTACTGGAATGCTTACTTGTTACTTTGTTTATATTTTTGTAGGGTGTTACATCTCACATCAAATTGCATTCTTCCTCCTCCTTCAACCCCCCCCCCCCCCCCCATAATACTGAAAAACTGGTAAACCTATATATCATTAAAAAAACTTCCCTTTTCCCTTAGATAACACCGATCAAACTCGGTATAATCAAACCTGACATACCCCCCCCCCCCCCTAAATACTGAAAAACTGGTAAAACTATATATCATAAAAAAACTTCCCTTTTCCCTTAGATAACACTGACCAAACTCGGTATAATCAAACCTGACATACCCCCCCCCCCCCCCCTTATACTGAAAAACTGGTAAAACTATATATCATAAAAAAACTTCCCTTTTCCCTTAGATAACACCGATCAAACTCGGTATAATCAAACCTGACATACCCCCCCCCCCCGCCCCCCTAAATACTGAAAAACTGGTAAAACTATATATCATAAAAAAACTTCCCTTTTCCCTTAGATAACACTGACCAAACTCGGTATAATCAAACCTGACATACCCCCCCCCCCCCCCTTATACTGAAAAACTGGTAAAACTATATATCATAAAAAAACTTCCCTTTTCCCTTAGATAACACCGATCAAACTCGGTATAATCAAACCTGACATACCCCCCCCCCCCCCTAATACTGAAAAACTGGTAAACCTATATATCATAAAAAAACTTCCCTTTTCCCTTAGATAACACTGACCAAACTCGGTATAATCAAACCTGACATACCCCCGTCCCCCCACCCCCCCCCCCTCCCCACCCCCCATCCCCTCCCCACACACAAAACTGCTGAAACACTGAAAATTTATTCGCGCCCCGGCTCACCCCTCCCTGAACTCCAAAAAAAGAAGCACTGACAACTCCCCCCCCCCCCTTTTCCCCCAGTGACACACCCACCTATGAAAACTGAAACACTGGTAACACTGGATAGAATCAAAGCGACAAAACTACGGAGCGACCCTTTCCCCTACATCCCCTACTCCAACCTACTTGGCTCAACCAAATAACTGACATAGTCCACTGTGGACTTAATGATAACTATTACATCAGCTGGTTACTAGCGCACGTGAATCATTCAAGTCGGATATCTGTGACATCCGTGGGGGACTGACACATGTACTTTGTCGTGAAAATAGTAACATTCGTGTACTGAGATTTTGATATAGGAATAGTAACATTAGTGTACTGAAAATTAATGTAGGAATAGTAACATTAGTGTACTGACAGTTTGATATAGGAATGGTAACATTAGTGTACTGAAAATTAATGTAGAATAGTAACATTAGTGTACTGACAGTTTGATGTAGGAATAGTAACGTACACACGTATGTTACTATTCGTAGACAGGTCCTTACACAATGACCTGTTTACCGCACAGTCCTTTATCAAGGACACATTTTTTAGGTAATATATATTATCTTGATTCTACCGTAAAATGTTAATGCCCCTTGTTAACTTTATTCTTTTATTCTTTTGGTTCGTTGATTTCCCGAGTGCAGTTTTCATTCTTCCAGTAGTTGATCAAATTAGACGTCTGTTGTTGATGTCAAACTCTACCAATTTTTGGTTGTCGGGTACACGTTCTCCTACAAGGCAAACTCTGAATAGAAATATAGATGACAAGGCAAACTCTGACTAGAAATATAGATTATAAGGCAAACACTCCTAGATCTGAAATCCGGAAAACTGCTAGACCGACAGACTCTACTGTGTGAACTGAGCAAACAGCTCACGACTACGCAGTGGATACCTTCTCATTGTGGAATACCCGGAAACGAGAAAGCAGATCGACTGGATAAGGAGGGTGCTTCAACAGGCATATACCAGTTACATACCAACAGAAGAAAAAAGATGATCAAATCAATATATAAGCCACCAACATTAACACGGGACGATGATCATAAGATGAACATACAAGACAAAACTGTTGTGTTGCACATTAGAGCAAGACAAAACCAACTCCGCAGGTACATGTACACACAACTTAAAATTGACAGCTCAGCCATGTGTACATGTAGACTGGCGAACTGCAGAACTGCCTCGAAAAATTTTTTGCGATCGCTTTATTTCTCTATTCCCCAAGGCGGTTTGCTTGACACTGTGGTTTTTATTTTGCGCCTGTCGGCCCAGTGCGTCCAACTTCAGCATGCATTTTATGTAAGGGTCTGCTTCCTCCTGCATTTTCTAAGGGTTTGCTTCCCCGGGGTAACGGCCGATGCTGTTGATGGGGATCGAAGCCAGCACCTTCTGGCTGTGAGCCGTGTCACCTAACCACTAACCCACGTCGGCCCCTTACCTCAAATATGATATACAGAGACAGTCCCACTGACCGATAGAAACAACACTGTAAGAGAAACTTTATGTGCCTGCCTATATGTGGATTACAATAGACAGCGAATGTTATACCATAAGACAACATTGCATATACCATAAGACAACATTGCATATACCAGAGACAACATTGCATATACCAGAGACAACAGTACATATACCAGAGACAACATTGCATATACCAGAGACAACATTGCATATACCAGAGACAACATTGCATATACCATTAGACAACATTGCATATATCATAGACAACATTGCATATACCAGAGACAACATTGCATATACCATAAGACAACATTGCATATACCAGAGACAACATTGCATATACATATTTTATATTTTCAAACAAACGAAAGAAGAAGAGGAAAAATGCAAAGTCGTACATTCTTTTCTATCAAACATCAGTCGCAACCATTACTAGTTCCTTTTTTATACCATCCCGGCTCTGAATACATCAGTGTGTGCAATTTCTTGAAAAAAGAATAAATAGTTAGAAAGAGAGGTCACGCGGGCATCAAGAAATGGGGAAAGACATGCCTGCTAAGACAGGATGGACGCAAGTTGAGCAAAAGAGACATAATATTATGTCTATTGTAAAAAGTATCGTGGACATAGATCGCTTTCTTCTTCTTCTTTTTCTTCTGCTTCTTACGCTGTCAGACGTCGACCTTTATTTTTTCGAAAAAATCAGCGGTCATCCTGAGGCTATCGACACTGATGGCTTTCGAGTAAGTAGATTCCGCAATTTGATAGAAGCCCAACGGATGAAATGGAGCAAAAATACCGAGCAATTCAATATTAGTTAGTTAGTTGTCCATCAAAAGCTATGATAGCGACCTCATCAGGCGGATTTGTCTTCATGTATTTGAAATATGGTGAAGAAGAGGCTGTGCTGATCTTTATACCCCACTCTCTGGTCCCGAGCTACCTTAGACCAGTGGAAAGACATAAGAAGAAGTGGCTGCAGACATTCTGATATCACCACCTTTGAGACCAGGAGTCGCTTGTAAACTCTGCTGGATTCGATCGCCCACCATTTCCATGCATCGCTTTGAATGACGGATGCTTGACCTCTCCACCACAAAGACCTACAGAAGACTTTGCAGAGTCTATAGACAAACAGTTTCTCATTGCAATGGTGTAGCTTTATTTTTACGGCATTGAAGTGGGTTAGTAATATAAATTATTAACAATAGCATAGTTTTCTACCGAATGGAAGACCACATTGTAAATGAATAAACAATATCGAATACTTAATATGTCAACAAGGACACACAACAACTACAGAACCACATGTGGATCAACAGACACATACAGCTCCCCACTACGCTTCACTGTATCAGTGTAAGGTTTAAAGTAAAGTATTAGCAATAGCTGTGAGGACCTAATTCTAGAGTTCAGTGATCGCCCACGCCAGTCGACGAAGCACGCGAAGAAGTATTGGATGAATCTAGTAGACAATTTCTGATCAGCTGTTTTACCAGCTATCAAAGATCGGCTGGTTTCTGGCGTCTCTCAGGTTAATCCCGGTTCCCCACACAGCACAATCTGACATCTTAGCCATATTACACGTCCCCAACAATTTCTTATTTTCCGCTAGCTACGTATCACGTCCATAACAATTTCTCATTTCCCGTCCGACTTCCCACTGTTACATGAGCTTGGTTACAGTCACAGATAAAATAGTAACACGTACTGGCGGCTGGAATGTCCCCCTAGGAGTTGTTACATTTGTTACATTTAGCCGGTGCTGCTTTCATTTGGTCGTATTGTTAGACGAGATTGGAACCGACAGCCAAAACACTGCAGGCCACGTGATAGTGTTGGGTTGTTTTCATCTCCATCAAGCTACAATTGTGTGCATGTGAGTGTGTGTGTGTGTGTGTATATATGTATGTATGTCGCGTGCGTGTTGTTTGCATATGTGTGTACATGCGTGTGTGTACATATGTTTATGTGTGTATGCGCCCGCACGCGCGTACAGGGCATTTCTTCTTCTAATTCTTCTTCGTACGCTGTCAGACGTCAACTTGTATTTGTTCGAAGAAAGCAGCTGTCATCCTGAGGCTGTCGACACTGCCATAGAGGTTGTCTAGTGTTGCCACTGGTGATGGCCACATGTGCTTTCTCTGGTCCTCGTATGTTGGGCAATTTTGCAGCAGATGTTCAGCGGTCATTTTCCCTGTACCACAGGTGCATTCGTCAGTAGCACCTATCTTCAATTTATTGAATAGGTGGTACATCAGTCGCACAAGGCATTTGAAAATGATTTGAATGATTTAAGCTTGCATTATTTTATTCATAAATTGTCAAATTAACATGTAATTTCACACACATAAAATGTAGCTGTCCCAAGTTCAGCTGCCAATGGTTATCCAGAAGTTACCTCACAGATGTTCAATTTGAGCGCCTTTTGTTACTCTACGCATTTTAATCAGGTAACCTAACTCCTTCCAGACGCGCTAAAGCATCTTTTCTTCAACGGTTTGTACTTCAGTGGTAACGCGATCCTGCAGTCCACGTCCATTTTGGGTGAGTGGTGGTTTGTAGACAGTATCTTTAACATATCCCCATAAAACAGTCACTAGGTGTGAGGTCAGGAGACCTTGGTGGCCAGCGTAGAAAATGTTGATCACTGTTACTTACACACCCTCTCCATCGATGTGACAGTCTCTCATTAAGGACGTTCCTTTCGTTATGAGGGTAGGGGCACATGGCTCCATCGAGCTGCAAGATAAAGTCGGCTCTGTCATTTTCCAGCTGTGGCATAAGCCAAGTAGTTATCATTGTTCAGGAATATTACACGATTTTTTGTCCATATTATATTGAAATGCTCTGTATATATGCTAGTAGCCATTAAAAAACGCATCACTTTATTTTAAAATAGTTATTATCATTAGGACCAAGAGTGACCTACTTAGACAAACCACGGAAGTGTGCACGTTTTGAAGGTCTCGCTGACCCATTTTCCTGTTCATGGCATGATTGCTTCCCTTTTTACGTGTTTCACGTGCAAACAACGAATTGATCAATTCTGCCGTTATGAAAGGTCGAATCACGTTGAAATTTGGCACACATTTTATTTCAAGTTCCATGGCTGTAAACGGCCATTATTTGTTTTAAACGAAAGAAAGTCTGTTCCTGTTTTTAATCATTCCTCGACTGTCGCTACGAGAGTGATTGCAAGCTGTTTATATGCTCAGTAGTGGAATGGCGACCAGAGATGATGCCAGACATTTTTAATTGTGACCAGCCCACTATAGTAAGGCTGAACCAGCGGTTTCGGGCGACATATACCACCAATGACCGTCCCAGGCCTGATCAACCTCATGCAACAACACAAGCTGAAGGTCGTCAATTTTTTTTATACAAATGCGCAACCGCTTCCAAACAGCATATCAGACAGCAGCTCATTTACCTGAGGCTGTGACACTTGTCAGCGCAAACTCTGTACGACAGAGACTTCGCTCCGCTGGTTTGCAAAACAGGCGTCGGAACATTGGATTTATCCTTGCTAGACGTTACGCTCAAGTCCGTTACCTTGAAATGGTGGTGTGGGATCTTGTATGCCTCAATGATTACAGGAGCTAAGCCAACGGAAGTGAAAGCTTCCAGAAGGGTCATCCAAGTTGGATAGGATAAGCCATGGGGGAGGGAATAGACTAAACATGGACAACTGGCTAGAGTATAATAGGTTAGGTTAGGGCCGGCCACCCACATCTATAAAAAAAAAGTCGGTTACGAAAACATTGATAGCAATGCAAAAGCTAACGGTCTTTGGAAAGTAATGGCCTTCGGAAACGAGAAGAATGACGCAGTGGAGTGAAAGCCGGAAGGAAACTCCACGGCTGACTGCCTGTCTGATTACCAAAATGAAAACAAATATAGCGACATGGAATGTTCAAACAATTTACCAGGTAGGTAAAACGGCCCAAATAGCTAAAGAGATGAGGAATGATAAATTTGCAGTTCTAGGACTGTGCGAAACAAGATGGACACAATCAGGAAAGATGAGATTGACTACTGGGGAAATAATAATGTGTTTTGGAAACGAGGGAGTTGATGCCCAGCATACAGAGGGAGTGGCACTGATGCTTTTCAGAGAAGCACAGCGGGCGCTCATAAAGTGGGAGGCTATTACTAACCGAATCATGAGCGCAAGCTTTAGAACGAGGAACATACACATCAATATAAACACCATTCAGTGCAATGCCCCAACTAACGAGGCTGGCGATGATAAAAAGCAAGAGTTCTACATCAAGCTGGAAGAAGTTCTTGACACGCAGAAAATAAAAGATCTCTTAATTTTAATGGGAGACTTTAATGCAAAAGTGGGAACAGACAACCTAGGTTACGAACAGATTATGGGAAGACAAGGAATGCGACAGATGAGCGAAAATAGAGAAATGTTCGCAGAGTTATGTGCCCTACACAAAATGATAATTGGAGGAAGCATGTGTCCACACAAGAAGGTACATAAGGTCACGTGACGATCTCCAGACCATGTAACGGGGAATCAGATTGATCCCATCTGTGTCAGCCAAGCGTTCAGAAGTACACTACAAGATGTAAGAGTAAAGCGAGGTGGAGATGTAGCATTAGACCACCACATGTTGTTGGGGATTTTGCAGCTCAAACTAAAAACGTACCCAGTACAGGGCGCAAGGAGAACAAGATATAACGTACACTTATTGAAACACCGGGAGAAGAAGACAGAATTTAGCTTAAAACTCAAAAACAGATACCAAGTGCTACAAGAGCTATATGAGGATGAAGAAATGGACATTAATAGTTTGTGGGACCAGGCTTAAGAGATGTGGGACCAGGCTAAAGAGATGTGGGACCAGGCTAAAGAGATGTGGGACCAGGCTAAAGAGATGTGGGACCAGGCTAAAGAGATGTGGGACCAGGCTAAAGAGATGTGGGACCAGGCTAAAGAGATGTGGGACCAGGATAAAGAGATGTGCAATAAGACATGTAAAGAAACTGGAAGGTTCAAGAGAAACCAACACAAAGAATCGATCACAACAGAGACATTACATAAAATAAACGATATGAAAAAGAAGAAAGCTATACTCAACAAATGCCGAACCCCGAGCCACCAGAGCAGAAGCACAGAGGAAGTATACTGTTACAGACAAAGAGGTCAAGACATGCATAAGGAAAAATAAAAGGGAATATATTGACAAGCTGGCACAGGAGGCAGAAGAGGCAGCAGAGAGAGGAAATATGAGGTACCTCTATTCATTAATAACCAATCAAAGATAGATAAGGCAGGATATTGAGATCATCGGAGGAACAACAGAAATGATGGGTTGAGTATTTCAAAGAAGGACTAAACAAACCTCCACCACAAGAAACACAAAACTTCCTACCAGCAGAGGAAATCCTGAACTTAGACTGCAGCCCACCAAGTAAGATAGAAATCCAAAGGACCATATCTAAACACAAGAAAGGGAAAGCGGCAGGACCAGATTGATTAGCAGCAGAAGCCAGATATAGATAAGGCCACTGATCCATTGCAAAAATTATTCAAGGAGATACTGGAAGAGGAGAGAGTGCCAACATAATGGAAAGAATCGCCTCTGATTAAACTGCTAAGAAAGGACACCTAACACATTGCAGCAATTGTAGGGGGATTACATTTCTGTCGGGGCCAGGCAAGATATTCAGCAGAATCTGGGACAGATTAAAAACTGAAGTAGACAAAAATCTCAGAGAGGACCAGGCAGAATTTCGCCAGGGAAGATCATGTACAGATCATATAGCTACGCTACGCATCATAGTAGAATAAAGCATTGAATGGAAATCATCCCTATACGCACATTTTATAGACTATGAAAAGGCGTTTGACAGGGTGGATCGAAGTCCTCTATGGCATCTGTTGAGACACTATGGAATACCATCATCCAGAATGTGTACAAAGACAGAGTTAGTAGAGTGGTACATGAAGGAGTACTGACTGACATCGTCGGGGTGCCAACAGGGGTGAGACAGGGATGCCTGCTCTCACCTTTCCTGTTCACCTTGGCTATAGATTGGAAATTGAAGACATCAATCGAAGGCAATAAAAATGGAATTCAGTGGACACTATTGTCACATTTGGAGGACCTGAACTACGCAAATGATCTGGTACTTTTGTCCCACAGTCAAAGCCAAATGCAAGAGAAACGTGATAGTGTGAAAGAACAATCGGTGAAACTGGGACTGAATATGAACATGAAGAAAACACTAACAGCAAAGAACCAATCATGCTGGAGGGACAGCAGTTGGAGAAACTGGATACCTTTACCTATTTAGACAGCACAATAGACACATCAGGAGGTACAGATGTAAGGATCAGAATTGGTAAGGCATGAGGGGCATTCCTGACACTGAATAATATATGAAGATCCAGAGATATTCAGATTCACACCAAAATTAAATATTCAACGCCAGTGTCAAGTCGGTGTTACTGTATGGAGCGGAGACAAGTGTCAAGTCGGTGTTGCTGTATGGAGACAAGTGTCAAGTCGGTGTTGCTGTATGGAGACAAGTGTCAAGTCGGTGTTGCTGTATGGAGACAAGTGTCAAGTCGGTGTTGCTGTATGGAGACAAGTGTCAAGTCGGTGTTGCTGTATGGAGACAAGTGTCAAGTCGGTGTTGCTGTATGGAGACAAGTGTCAAGTCGGTGTTGCTGTATGGAGACAAGTGTCAAGTCGGTGTTGCTGTATGGAGACAAGTGTCAAGTCGGTGTTGCTGTATGGAGACAAGTGTCAAGTCGGTGTTGCTGTATGAAGCGGAGACAAGTGTTAAGTCGGTGTTGCTGTATGGAGACAAGTGTCAAGTCGGTGTTGCTGTATGGAGACAAGTGTCAAGTCGGTGTTGCTGTATGGAGCGGAGACAAGGAGAACGACCAAGGTCATACAACAAAGACTCCAGTCCTTCGTTAACAAATGTCTATGAAAGATAATGGGCATAAAGTGGCAGGACATGGTGAGGAATGAAGACGTGTGGGAAAGGAGTCAACGACAGCCACAGGAAGAACACATTAAGCGAAGAAAATGGAGCTGGATGTGACATACGCTGCGGAAGGCACAGTCTAACATAACCAGACATGCTCTTACATGGAATCCTCAGGAGAAAAGAGAGAGAGGTAGACCCACAAACACGTGGAGAAGAAAATGTGAGAAGGAGCTAAAATTAAATAATGACGCATGGAGGAGGCAGAAAGAGGAGGCGAGGACCTGGCGAGATGTTGTCGGTGGCCTATACACCGAGAGGAGCGGCGGGTTTTGATTGATTGAGACGTCTCAAGACCAACATACTGGCCTGGGCCCTACACAGTAAGAGTGGAATGGCGATCAACGATGTTCTCTGGTGAAGGAACGATCCATTAATGATAGGAGAAATCTCGTCTGGCGTCGTCCCGGAGAAAGATATGTCGATGCCTGTGTTGTCCATCGTGACATATATGGAGGAGGGAGTGTGCATGTGTGGGGTGGATTCTCTAATGACCACCGTACTCCCCTTCATGTTTTCAGAGCTAACGTTACCACGTACGTCTACGTTAATCAAGTACTGCGACCCACCGTGGTGCCTTTCTTCCAGAATCACATAGATCTGTAAATCTTGCAGCACATTAGCGCAAGGCCTCAAACATCTAACGTTACCGGGAATTTCTTAGTCCAGCAACCTCTTCTTGTACTGGATTGGCATGCAATCTATCTTGACATGAAGTCGATTGAGCACGTGTGGGATGAATTGAAGAGAAGGGTCCGCCAGCAGGACATCAACAATGTGAATGATCTGGAGAGGGCACTCATTGCAGAATGGAAGGTCATTCCCAAAACGTTTTTTTGTATATACTCTGCAATAGAATGAGACGCCGATGCCAAGCAAGTATTGAAACTGCAGGGGCCACACGTTGTATTAATGATGGATGTGACTTTATGACAGTGAGAGCGACTTTTTGTGTTTGACCCCAAGGGTTGACAACTACCGATGAGCAGCCTCTGAATTGTCTCATATTTAAGAATGCCACTCATTTGGGTCAGTAAATAGATCAAAAAGTTAAAATCAGTAGTTAGTTATTTTAAATTTAGCACAATGAGTTGCGGTTCATAAAATAAAGCAATGCCTTTTTAATGGCACCTAGTATATATATTGTTTGAAAGTGAATTTAGAGGTCAGAACCAATAATAATACTACTACTAATAATACAAAGAAGAAGACGAAGATGAGAAATGAGGAGGAGGATGTAGAAGAAAAATAAGACAAATAATAGAAATAATAATAATAATAAGAAGAAGAAGAAGAAGAAGAAAAAGAAGAAGAAGAAGAAGAAACTATTTCAGCTTGTCTGTGATTCTACATGTTCAACCAGACATACGACACTGACCTCGACTGACCTTCTAATTTTGTTATTTTTGTTCACGTAATCACTTCCTTGAAATAGGGGACGGCGTGTGCTTGTGGGGCTTGTTCAAAAAAGGCAAAAAATCAGATCCAGCGAATTATAGACCGGTGAGTTTAACGAGCATAGTCTGTAAATTGTTAGAGTCAATAATCAAAGAAAACATTGTAATGCATTTAGACAAATTTAATCTAATTAGAAATAGTCAGGATGGGTTTACTAGAGGGAGATCATGCTTACCAAATCTATTAGAATTCGTGGAGGAAATTACTAAAATCATAGATAAAGGGGAGCCAGTGGATGTTATTTATCTAGATTTTGCAAAGGTCTTTGATAGAGTACCTCATAAAAGATTATTTCGAAAGTTAAAATCACATGACAGATGTGGGGAAGTTGCCAAATGGATAGAAAATTGGTAAACGGGAAGAAGGCAGAGGGTGGGAATAAATAAGGAGTACCCTGATTGGTGTGAAGTGAAAAGTGGTGTGCCACAGGGCTCGGTTTTGGGACCAATTTTGTTCTTGATATATATAAATGATTTGGACATTGATATGGGATCCAAGATAGCAAAATTTGCTGTTGACACAAAACTATGCAGTAGTGTCTCATCTAAAGCAGAAGTGGATATATTGAGCTTGGATTTAAATAAAATTCAAGAATGGTCTGTAAGCTGGCAAATGGAGTTTAATGTAGATAAATGTACAGTCATCCACATGGGTAGATCCAATATGGAACTTAATTAGAGAATGGGACAGAACAATATTAGAAAGATAGATAAGGAAAGGGGCCTAGGGGTTATAATAGATCATACAGGAAAGGTGAGTGAGCAAGTCCAGGTAGCAGTGAAAAAGGCAAATGCAATGTTGGGTATGATGAAAAGAAATATTAAATATAGGTGCAAAGAAGTGATAGTCAAACTGCATAAATTATTAGTTAGACCTAGATTTTAGTACTGTGTACATGTGTGGAGTCCTTATCATAGAGAGAATATAAATATGCTGGAAAGAATACAAAAAAGAGCGGCAAAGCTGATAGTGGGATTCCAGAATTACGAGGAAAGACTCAGAAAAACCGACCTACAGTGTATTGAAAAGAGAAGAATTCGTGGTGACTTAATACAGGTTTATAAGATGATCAGAGGAATGGATAAATTAGACTTTAACAAGTTTTTCAAAATAAAACCACCTACAAGAACAAGAGTGCATAGCTACAAGTTAACTAAAGAGTGGTACAGATTAGATATATGTTCTTATTTTTTTAGTCAGAGAGTGGTGAATGCTTGGAATGCATTGCCACAGGAGGTAGTGGAGGCAGGGACAATTAGTGCATTTAAGAATAAATTGGATGCATAGATTTTAGAGCAAGGTAATGTAAATTAAACTGGTTGTATACAGACTATGCATAGTCTTGTAAACCAGTATAAAGACGTTAAGTTAAGTTAAGTGACACGGCTCACAACCCGAAGGTGCTGGGTTTGAACCTCATCACAGCAGAGGTCGTTACCCCAAAGAAGTAACCCCTTAGAAAATGCAGGTGGAAGTAGACCCTTACATTAAATGCATGCGGAAGTCGGATGCACTGGGCCGACAGGCGCAAAATAAAAACATAGTGCCTTGAGGAATAGTGAAATAAGGCAAACGCAAAAAAAAAACCCCAAAAAACAAAACAACAAAATCCTTTAAAACTCGATTGGCTGAGCTGAATGTCAAACAGCTGAACTCCAACTTTCAGTTTGACAAGTTCTCTTTCCTGCTACACGTTTTCCCTTTTTTCTGGAATGCATATTTTGGTGTAATCCATATTATTGTTTACCTCGTCTGCAGGGCGGACAGTCAGTTACTCTACAAAACATTTGTGTGTTCGCATTCTGATTCAGCAGCACTGTTAATTGACCCTCATCCCAGATCCCAGGCTGTGCCAGCTTAAGCGCGCCAGTGGCACTGTCACAACATAATGACTAACACCAGACACGTTTCAGAAAGCTCTCCAAGCTGCTTTAAGTCCTGCCAGGCGACACGCTCTCGTGCGAGGTTTCCTGGACTTGGTTCCCACGTCAGCGTAGTGAACCTGGTATGGATTATGTCTGACGTGTGAAGCAAATGAAAGACAATACTTAAAACATACATTTTTCTTTGTCTTTTTCTTCACCTTCTTCTCGTGTGGCATAAGAATATATTCTTCTCAACTTCTAATAGCTACTGACGTCTGTTGCATCTTTTATTGCTCTCCGACCATATGCCGTCGCACTAAGTCAATCAATATCAGTCGACTGCCTGCGGAGCATAGGTCCCAGCGAATACTCGCCAAGTCGTCCTGCCATGGGCCACAATTTTCAGCTCCATCCACCTCTTTCCTGTCGTTTATAGGGTTGTCTTCTCTTCCATATGAGTATTTAGGCCTGCTCTTACTTCTCTTGCCCTGAGGATTCCAGAACAGTGACTGTCGTGTAATGCTGTCAGCTGGTTTCTGTAATGAGAGTCCTATCCATCGCTAACGCCTTCTTTCTGCTTCTTCTTCTGCTTCTTCTTCTGCTTCTTCATCTGCTTCTTCTGCTTTTTCTTCTGCTTCTTCTTCTGCTTCTTCTTCTGCTTCTTCTTCTTCTGCTTCTTCTTCTTCTGCTTCTGCTTCTTCTTCTGCTTCTTCTTCTTCTGCTTCTTCTTCTTCTGCTTCTTCTTCTTCTGCTTCTTCTTCTTCTGCTTCTTCTTCTTCTGCTTCTTCTTCTGCTTCTTCTTCTGCGTTCGTTCTCAATCCCCGGCCACTATGCCCCGAACAGGGCTTTGCAAGTAGCAGGATGTAGTCCGGAGAACGGAATGCGTGTGGCCTAGACCGCTAGCATCTGTCCAGTTCATTTCCACAATTCTATATTAGTGACTATACCATATCATTTTATTTCCTCAATTCAGCGCAATCATTCGTTGATGAAAACCAGGATTTGTGTAATTGTACTTTTCTTTTGTTCACCACGTCATAGAGTGCAAGCTTTAGTAGATGGTCAATGTGCTGAGTGCAAGCTTTAGTAGATGGTCAATGTGTTGAGTACAAGCTTTAGTAGATGGTCAATGTGTTGAGTACAAGCTTTAGTAAATGGCCAATATGTTGAGTACAAGCTTTAGTAAATGGTCAATGTGTTGAGTACACATAGACCTCGCCTTACAAGATGTCAATGTGCTGAGTACAAGCTTTAGTAGATAGCTAATGTGCTGAGTTACACATGGACCTTGCCTTAGCAGAGTATCAATGTGCTAAGATGGATTCGATTCTGTGTTTGCTTCTGAAGGTCATTGCCCACTTCCAACATAGGTCTCGGGGAGACGCTAGTGCGGTCAGGCACAACACGCTGGCCGCCCAAGACGTCGCGGTCAGGCACAACACGCTGGCCATCCAAGACGTCGCGGTCAGGCACAACACGCTGGCCATCCAAGACGTCGCGGTCAGGCACAACACGCTGGCCATCCAATACGTCGCGGTCAGGCACAACACGCTGGCCGACCAAGACGTCTCGGTCAGGCACAACACGCTGGCCGACCAGGACGTTTCGGTCAGACACAACACGCTGGCCAACCAACACGTCGCGGTCAGGCACAACACGCTGGCCGACCAAGATGTCGCGGTCAGACACAACACGCTGGCCGACCAAGATGTCGCGGTCAGGCACAACACGCTGGCCAACCAAGACGTCGCGGTCAGGCACAACACGCTGGCCAACCAAGACGTCGCGTTAGGGACAGGAACATAACACTGACCATGACCACTATTTCTCTTCGATATATATTTTCCTGGAAACTGGCTGTTTTCAAGGCAGTCTAGCTCACCAGATGTAGATCGACATGATCCCAGTAGTAGTGAGCATCACACATATCAAGTCAAGTCAAGCACAACCGTCTGGAGGACTACGGTCCACATTCTCCAGCGTCTTCGGGATGTGAGATTAGCTACTATAGCCCACCAGTTATCCCCCTTTTCAGGGCGCACAAACGAGCAAACACTCATTATGGACATTAAACAACAACAACAACAACAACAAAAACATACGTCTCCTTTGCATTTTCGAAAGCCTTGAAGCTTTCAGTAGAGCCTATCATTTCACAATTTGGAGAACGTTGAACTTTTCTTGAGGATAGTCGTGACTGTCGAGTGCTACATAAGGATAGTCGTGACTGTCGAGTGCTACATAAGGAGAGTCGTGACTGTCGAGTGCTACATAAGGATAGTCGTGACTGTCGAGTGCTAAATAAGGAGAGTCGTGACTGTCGAGTGCTACATAAGGATAGTCGTGACTGTCGAGTGCTACATAAGGATAGTCGTGACTGTCGAGTGCTACATAAGGATAGTCGTGACTGTCGAGTGCTACATAAGGATAGTCGTGACTGTCGAGTGCTACATAAGGATAGTCGTGACTGTCGAGTGCTACATAAGGATAGTCGTGACTGTCGAGTGCTACATTCTGAAGGAGAGTCTTACTGTCTCATACGTTATGCCCAAATTTTACAACATTCGCACGTTATCATTTTCGTTCTTCTTAATTACATTTTATTTCACTCCTAAATCGATATTTCTTCTTTGCCTCTGGCTGCTGCCATCACAAGAACTAGTTTTCCCGTGATGCACTTCGTGGTAATGTTTTCGCGAAAGAAAATGACACAATGATAATGCTAGAATGCTTAACTAAGAAACTGGTGATTCGCGAAGTCTGGTGCTACCACTTTCCAATAGAAATGTACACTGTTACAAGGTAAAGTAGAAAACGTTCAGATTGAAATAAAGATATCCGGTAGCACATGCATGTATTAAGACTGTAAAGCCATATGTATTATGTTATGTTGTTCGTCCATCGTCCATCGTAATTGATGAGCACGACTTTGTCAGCATTCACAGTTCGAAGATGGCTGAATAAGCCAATCTGAGCCTTGAATTGTATGTTGCACTTAGTACAGGGAAATTAGACACCTTCTTCCACCAAGGTTGACGACGCGTTGATGTGAGCAGACGTGCGGAGCGATCGTCTCTGGGTAGTCTGATCTATTCTTGATGCCTCGTGTCTCTGAACACCCTCCGGAATAGTGCTGCGCCAGTCTGTGCGATTGAGGGCAATTCGTTCCCAGTCATCATGGTTAAGACCGCACTGGATCAGTGATCTCTTAAGTGTGATATTGTGTTATAGGTTATATTGTGATTGCTATGGTCCAGAGGTTAAGGCACACCTCTCTCAAAGCGATAAGCGGAAACGGTAGGCGATCGAATTCCGAAAGTGTCAAGCGACCCCTGGTCTCAAGGGAAGTGGGACAAGAGTGCCTGCTTCCTTAGGTACATCCAGTCGTCTTGACTTATGCCTTGCCACTGGTACAAAGTAGCTCGAGATCAGAGAGTGAGGTCGATGACCAGTGCAGTTTCCCAGCACTAAATCCAAATACAGCACAATTGACATCATTAAGAGAAAATCGTCACCAAGGCTTGCGATGGCAACTAACTTATATATATATAAATATATGTACTGTACCGTTATACACCTGGCATCTCAATTACTTTATACTGTATACAAGAGCCGCGCGATACACAAGCTGCTTGCGGGAAGATGTTGTCTTGGATACTTCCGGTTACGTCTACTTAGCCTGTTTTCCGATCTGGATTTTAAAATTCTGTTACCGACGCATTTGTCTGTGGCCCGATGTTGTGTCATAGAACGTTATGTGGCGCATGGCTATCTATCTATCTATCTATCTATCTATCTATCTATCTATCTATCTATCTATCTATCTATCTATCTATCTATCTATCTATCTATCTATCTATCTATCTATCTATCTATCTATCTATCTATCTATCTATCTGTCTATCTGTCTGTCTGTCTGTCTGTCTGTCTGTCTGTCTGTCTGTCTATCTATCTATCTATCTATCTGTCTGTCTGTCTGTCTGTCTGTCTGTCTGTCTGTCTATCTATCTATCTATCTATCTATCTATCTATCTGTCTGTCTGTCTGTCTGTATGTCTGTCTGTCTGTCTGTCTGTCTGTCTGTCTGTCTGTCTATCTTATCTATCTATCTATCTATCTATCTATCTATCTATCTATCTATCTATCTATCTATCTATCTATCTATCTATCTATATCTGGGGAACTGAGACGCTAGTCCAGTCAGGCACAATATACTGACCAAGACCACAATCTCTCTTCCATGTAGCGTTCACTGGAAACAGGCTGCTTTCAAGGCAGCCTGACTGACGAGATGTTGATGGATGTGATCCTCGTCGTAGTGAGCGATACACAGATGAAGCCAAGCATAGCACAATCGCCCTGAGAACTTCGGACCACCTTTATCAGCATGCTCGGGATGTGAGGAAAGCAACTACAACCTGCCACTTAACGTCCGTTTCAGAGCGGACACAACAAAAGTAAACTTACTCATTGTGGGCATTAAACAACAACAACAATATATCTATCTGGGGAGGGCGGCGTGGTTAAGTGACACGGCTCGCAACACCGAAGGTGCTGGGTTCGCTCCCCAATCACAGCACCGGCTATTACCCCGGGGAAAGGCTTCAGGCTACACCCTGAGGGAAAATCCGGAGTTGATGCATGTGAAGCAGTCTGTTTGGTGGTGGATTCTTCCATATTCTGTCTACACCTGTGATGTGACTGATACAAATATAATGGATAATGTCGGCCACATGGATTAATTAGCTGCGTTGAGAGGTGGGACCTTCCCTTCTGACAACAGCTTGTTTTCCGGCCCAATCTTGCCACGTGGAGTTGCTGTTCAGCTTCACCCTGAGAAGTTACGAATCCAATTTGTGGACTGACCTTACCGACATTATTCTATCGGCTAGAGGCTGCTAACCTCGTTGACGTGTTGCAGGTATAGGTATGTTCTGTCTACATGGAGTTTCAAGGACGGAACAGTTGCTGCATGACATGATGCATTCAGTCTAACCTTGAAAGTCAGTGGATGGAGTTGTAATTACTTGGGCTAATATTGTGTTATGTATCCCTTAAAACGTGTCGGGTGTGTGTATGTTGGGGGGGGGGGGGGGGAGGGGGGGGGGATTGAAAGGAATTATACGCTAAGGAAGAAATTGTGCGAGTAAATACGACACTGGTCCTGAAATGTTAGGCGATAAAGTGACATTTCTATGCGCCTTGATGACCTGGGACCCTGGATTTGTCGTACCCTGCTCTGGGGCCTATATCACCTTCAAATTGAATGTATTTCTGTCTATTACTTTACTTCCAATGATAATAACTTTTGATGGTTTCTTTACTTCTGTTCTGAAACCATTGAGTGTTGATGGTTTGTTCCCTCTGGTGTCATCGAACAGCTAATTCCGTCCGTGTTTGATTTATTTTCTCATCAAACAGGATGTTCGTAAATCATCCTTGACATTGGGTCAGCTTTGTTGTGTTTATCAAATGTTTTATTTCTCCTTGCATTGGCTATTGTGATGTTCTTCTTTCTCCCGGCTTCTATTACATTGTAGTTTTGATGCTATCCACTGTTCGTTGCATGTCTACAGTGCATATCCTGAAAGGCATGTAGTTAGTTAGTATAGTACACATGTTGATGTTCCGTTCCAGGATCCGCTGATCCTCTGGACGGGTTGGTCAAGAGGCTGTGGGCTTGCGTTACACACTCAACATACTAGGTTCAGTTCACCCCAAGCTCAGTTTAACAGATTTGGACATGTCCAAGGCGTTTCATATTCTGACCGATTGTTCCAGTCGACCTATCTGTAAATTGGTACCTGACGAAGTCTGGGTAAAATTCAGAACCGCCGTAGGATCCAAGGAGCTCTTGCTCCTCCATTGGCACTTCAAGCAATTAAAAGGACAGAACATATATTGTTGCCCTCAGGTATAATAGAGCCGGTTCTATCAGCCATCTTTCATTTCTTCCTCTCACTCCCGTTTTGGTTAACTGAGGATGGTCATTCTTGTAAGCAGCAGACATCTCTTACATTTCCTGTTTCGTGCAGTTGTCCTTGGGACGGCTTCCATAGCCTATGTTCTGTACCCAGCACATCTGCAAGGCATCAGTTGTTTGCTCTCTCTCTTTCTCCCTCACACACATACAGACACACACACACATATGTATGTCTGTATGTATGTATGTATGTATGCAATCATGTATGTATGTATGAATTTATGTATGTATGTATGTAAATATATATATATATCTTATTTATTTATTAGTTCCCCATCGCAAGCGATGATGGTCACATCAACAGACGGTTTTGTCTTGATGATGTAGTTTACACTGTATTTGGATTATAGTGAGGAAGAAACTGATATATATATATATATATATATATATATATATATATATATATATATATATATATATATATATATATACATACATACATATGTATTGTGTCCGCTAGGTAACAAACTGCGACCCCGTATTTGTGGAATGTGATGCCATGAACTTTCTTGCTACATCCACTCAAGTGGACGAAATGCTACAATTCTCACAAATGTAGATACATGTACAAGCATCATGTCTCAGAGTGACGAAAGACATTACCAAACGTGCGTGCCACCTAGTAACAATACGAAACGCAGCTTGTGGCTTGAATGAAAAACGTGGCGCAAAAACTCTACAATTTTTAAAACAAGCTATTGCCATTTAAAAAGAATAATTTCTAACTTGCACTAGGCAACGTTACATGTTCGAATATTAACAGGCTGTTTGGCAAACAGAAAATGAACTGGTCCCTTAAATATCAGCTTTGCCCTTTTAAGAACGTAGCCAATTTGTACGTTAAGGATTTCATTCATTCTCCACAGGCCTGCCGGCGCCGCTAGGCGCAGCGGTTATTCCGGTAAAATACTCCCGCTCTCAGAGAACCTGTTCACATCGCTCATTGGTCGTCATCAAGACAGGAGGCGGGGACACGTGCCTCAGTTCCTCACATCTCCATGAAAGATTTCATACTGCGCACTCGCGAGTCTCTGGTCAATGTGTAACCTGAATTAGCGAGGTGCTTGTCAGCGGTAGCCGTTACATTCATGATACCAGTTAGCGATATAGGCGAACTGCTAGAGACGTGAATTACTGCTACAGCAGGACAAGGTGGACGGATCGGGCAGTGCCACAGTCACAGTCAAAGATATATGTCTTTATTATTGGAGTAAAGGCTTGGATTATATAAGTGGATTTAGTCACCTGGCATGTCAGATCACTCATTTGACGGATTATTGACTTCGATCTCCACATCGTCATGATGATATTATGATTGCTTGTTCAATATTAATACATTAATCACTTTCGTTTTGTTATTCTGACCCGACTGTTCTTAAAGCGAACTGTAGTAAGTATACAAATTACATTCAGTCTCCATATACAAGTTTGTTTTAACTATACAGGATTGCCGGTGTTCTGATATTCCTTAACACGGTCTCTGAATGAACGTCAATCTGTTGTCTGGCCACGTATCCAGTAAACTTTGTCTGCCTTTTGAAAAGTTGCCTTGAGTTGATCCATGGAATTGACGTGAAGATATGCAATACAAAAGCAAGTACCAATCTGACCATCAGAAATTCCCTGTCGCTCAAACAAAATCATGAATGCCATTAATTATCATTTCCTTTCGCTGTCCAATCTCTTGTATTTCTTTCAGTTTTGTTAACTATATTATTTGTATCTTTTGAGATTACTTTTTTTGCGAAGATGTAGCACTTTCAACCACAGGCAGCAATTTTTGTTGTATCATTAATTTATCATTCATAAACTCCGTAGGAATTTGTGTACACTTGTTCTACGAAATGTTCCCAACTAGTCATTATATTCACATCTCAAGGGCCATTCCCATTTTTCTGTTCCATACTACAGTGATGAAGAATACACTGAATGTTGGTGTTACTATTTGTCGCATGTTTCAAATCTGTTGTGTCAATGAATATTTTCTTTTCTATAGGGGATAGGTCTACCACACGAAGGACCTGTTTCAACATCTCTCCATTTAATGTCTTCTCATTTAATGTCTTCTCATTTTTTCTGATATTTATCACAGATTTTGTTTTCTCATTACTTGTGCCCAATCCAAATTTACCTCTTATGTTGCTAGTTCTGCCAGTGCTTGCTCGCAGCTAACAATACTCTGCATCATACGCATATGAAGGTCTGCCCTGGTATGTTGTTTCTGTTTAAGCATAGTGATAGCTGTTTGTTTTATTCACTTTGTATGCTATCCTTATATATGGTGTGTTAATTGGGCCAGGCCATATTGTTACTTGTTCTCAGGATATGTTACTCATCGGTCTTTCTCATCTACACCACGGATATGTGCAAGAGCACTTTACGTCCTCCACAAACCACTCGTCTTGCGCTGATAAAAGTAGTTATCATCTGTGTGACTGAGATGACTGTTGATGAAGGTTCTGATCTGGGCGTAGACGTCCTGAACATCTGACTCCCCATGACATATCAACAGCTGATACTCACTATCTGCAGACTTTCTTGTACTCTCAACGTATAATCATTGTACACGATGAACTTGCTATAAAAAAAGCTAATGGCGAGGCACAATAGGCGCAAACCACAGACACTGTTCATTTGTTTTAATCAGGGCGCATAGGCTACTGAATATAGACAGATCAGCGCGTACACTGAATATAGACAGATCAGGGCGTATATTGAATATAGACAGATCAGGGCGTACACTGAATATAGACAGATCAGGGCGTATACTGAATATAGACAGATCAGGGCGTATACTGAATATAGACAGATCAGTGCGTATACTGAATATAGACAGATCCAATACAAATTCGTGTTTCTTTACATTGTCGCTTTCAATATCTATGGGTGAGTCTATATTGTTATTTTTCAAATCATTTTTCGTTCAAATCTATCTTTGTTTATAACTTCACATCGCCAGAATTAAATGCCAATCACATTTGACTTAGTTTCTTGGAGGCGTTATTTTCAGCAGTTTAGAATGATCAATATAAGTACACAAACAGCATTATATTCCATTAACGTTCACAAGCAATGGGACACAGAACTTTCATTCTCTGTTGTAACTACCAGGATCCCAACCACCTCACTCGCGAGCATGTTCTTCTCATCTACGTAGACCGTTAGATGACCCCAGAGGTAACACGAGCCCTTTAACAGGATATACCAGATAATGCTTATTTTTATCCAGAAATATTTTACCAAAATAAAAAGTAACAAAAGCTTCACTTAATAAACGCGATGCCCGTATTTTCTCACACATGATAACAGTGCTAATATTAGAGGAGGCTGTGTTTTAAACGATGTATCTGGTATGAAAGAAACTTTCAGTTTCCAAATAGTAAGATGTTGTTTTGGCATTGAGCGAGTAGCCGGAATAAAAGTAAATAAATTCGTTACTGATGTAAAACCAGTTTTTCTTGGTACGGTAGACTCAATAAGGTCATGAAAGTAAATAAGCGTGATACTTATGTAAAACTAGTTTTTCTTGGTACGGTAGACTCAATAAGGTCATGAAAGTAAATAAGCGTGATACTAATGTAAAACTAATTTTTCTTGGTACGGTAGACTCAATAAGGTCATGAAAGTAAATAAGCGTGATACTTATGTAAAACTAATTTATTCTTCAAAAGTCATTTTAAGTAAATTAGGGTGTTATTTATGTCAAATTAGCTTTTCTTCAAAAAAGGCTAAAAATAGTAAATAAGAGTGTTACTTGTGTAAAACCAGTTTTTCTTGGTAAAGTGGACTCAATACTACCAAGAAAGTATATAATCGTGATACTTATGTAAGACCAGTTATTTTTGGGAAGGTAGACTCAATAAGGTCATGAAAGTAAATAAACGTGTTATTTATGTAAAATCATTTTTCATCAAAAAGGCCATAATAGTAAATTAGCGTGTTACTTATATAAAACTAGTCTGAGTGTGACTTTACAAATACAACTTGTTTTTTGGTTCTGGCCAATGGTACATAGACCTTGCATGATGATCATATTCGATGTCCCGACGCGTTATAAATGGGTCGCTGAAATGGGTTGGAAGACTGCCCATTTCTGATTTCACCAATATTCAAATTAAACACCAATCTAAACTATATGTTAATGCTGATGTTAGAGAGGCGATTTCGAATGTCAATTTGGTGAAAAAATTGCACAATTCTCATGAATCAAGCTGCAATTTCGGATTGTCAAGTACTTTATATTAATTTGATGTCTCCTTTGTGTTAAATGTTTATTTTTCTGTAAACTGCCATAGATAACATTTCTACATTGATGAAACATTTGGACAATTTACAATATTCAATGTAACTAATAATTGTGAATCTAAAATTAATACTTTTAACGTCGGGTAAAATAAAATAGCATTGTTTAAACTTCTATTTTATTCACATTGCATGCAGTCTTTTGAGAAACAAACCGTTATAATGTGTGGTCGCACACCGATGCTCTAGATCCCAGTTAGATTGTAGATAAAATGATTGCTCAAGACATTCATCTTTCTCATTCTGCGAGTGTAGACTACTGGAGACATCAAAGTAGTTAGTTATATTAAGTTAGTTATGTGTTGTTTTTAGCTTACTGTACTCGAACCTTGAAAGTAGATACATTTGCTGCTTGAGATATGTAGTTTATCTGACTCCTAATCTAGAGCATGAACTTCAAGTAGATAAGTTTGTTTTGCCTACGCCCACAATGAGTAACGCGCTCTTTTGTGCGCCTTGGAAAAGTGGTGGGAGGCAGTAGCTTTCCTCACATCCTGAAGAAGGAGGACCGGGGCTCTCCAGGCGGTTGTGCTATGCTTGGCATCATCTGAGTGTCGTTCACTACTGCGGGGATTACGTCGATCCATCATATTGTTAGTCAGTCTGTCATAAAACAACTTGTTTCTAGGGAGACCTGCGTGGAAGTGATGTGGAGTTCTTGGTTAATATATTTTACCGGACACTGACTAGAATGTATGTTTTGCCTGACCAGACGTTAGTCTTCTTTTCCCGGGCGTGAAAGTAGGAAAGTATGGACGTGAAAAAGTTGATAAATCAGGACGTGAAAGTAGATTAACCAGGACGTGAAAGTAGATAAACAAGAACGTGAAAGTAGATTAACCAGGACGTGAAAGTAGATAAACCAGAACGTGAAAGTAGATTAACCAGGACGTGAAAGTAGATTAACCAGGACGTGAAAGTAGATTAACCAGAACGTGAAAGTAGATTAACCAGGACGTGAAAGTAGATAAATCAGGACGTGAAAGTAGATTAACCAGGACGTGAAAGTAGATAAACCAGGACGTGAAAGTAGATAAACCAGAACGTGAAAGTAGATTAACCAGAACGTGAAAGTAGATTAACCAGGACGTGAAAGTAGATAAACCAGAACGTGAAAGTAGATTAACCAGGACGTGAAAGTAGATAAACCAGAACGTGAAAGTAGATTAACCAGGACGTGAAAGTAGATTAACCAGGACGTGAAAGTAGATTAACCAGAACGTGAAAGTAGATTAACCAGGACGTGAAAGTAGATAAATCAGGACGTGAAAGTAGATAAACCAGAACGTGAAAGTAGATTAACCAGAACGTGAAAGTAGATTAACCAGGACGTGAAAGTAGATTAACCAGAACGTGAAAGTAGATTAACCAGGACGTGAAAGTAGATAAACCAGAACGTGAAAGTAGATTAACCAGGACGTGAAAGTAGATAAACCAGAACGTGAAAGTAGATTAACCAGGATGTGAAAGTAGATTAACCAGGACGTGAAAGTAGATTAACCAGAACGTGAAAGTAGATTAACCAGGACGTGAAAGTAGATAAATCAGGACGTGAAAGTAGATTAACCAGGACGTGAAAGTAGATAAACCAGAACGTGAAAGTAGATTAACCAGGACGTGAAAGTTAATAAATCAGGGCCTGAAAGTTGATCATTATGGATTTGAAAGTATACACATGACCAAAACTGCAAGATTTCGAGACGAAACACTGCAGGTTTATAATGCCTGTGAGAACATACCTTTAGAACCCAAATGGATTATACGTTTTATCAACAGTGTTTATTTCGATTTTCCTTTATTTTGTTACTGACCTTTTGCTACTCACAATTGAGAATCTTTCTAAGAAAACGAATTTCTTTCTCTCGGTCCTCTTGTTTATAATGACAGAATTAGTTGCACTGTGTTGTGTGCCTAATGACCCACTACTATTTTGTTTACAAATTTTGTTTTCGTCCTGAAAGGGGACCTTGCTGTTTCATGAATTCGAGCAGAAAAAAGTTTGAGTTGTTCAGCCCCGCCACTAACCTCTACGCCGCGCTGCGCCGCGCCTAGCCTAGGAGATAATTAAATGATAATAAATTATATTCCTTCTTTAAGTCAAATTAAATATATTGCTAAGTTCACCACCGATTAAGGTAACCAAAACAGAAAATGTATAGTACTGATAGACATAACACACTCTCATGAACACACAGTAAAAAAAAACACAATATAACCGGGATTCCATTGAACCCACAGATAGTGTAGGTACGCCAACAATGAAAACATCGCTAATGAGAACAGTGAAACAGCAAGCAAAAACTACTAGAATATTGTGGGCGTATCTCATTAGAACACAGAACTGCAATCTAAGCTATGCACCACTTTTAATTTTGAGCCGTCTTCTTGAGTTCCCTCCTACTCTGGTCTTCCCGTTTCTTCATCAACTGTTCTTAGTGATCTAATGCTTCTCAATCCAGCACATGTAGTCAGCTTTTTTTCTGATGAGACACATCCTCTCCATCTCCAATTTCTGCCCACAAAAATCGCAGGTGTAATTATGCTGGAACCGTTTATTGCCACAAGCCTGTGATTCTTGTTACATCTGACAACCTAACGTAGTTCAAGAAGGCACCTAATAGTACAGATAGTTCGAACAATGTCTACTATTATTGAAACATAAACATCTGAGGCCAGATACGACACTTATTTATACATTGAGATCATGTCCTTGTCAGATTGTAAGTGACAATTCTCTGTGCATATCAATCTGCAGCTCAGGTGCCGTCTCCACAATAAAGTTAGGCTATAAATGGACTTCCAACGTACAATCTGCCATGCTTGTTTCTGTCCATCGTCTGAAGCTATCCTCTCACCTATAGCATTGTTTAGCTCTAGCATGCTTGCCCTCCACCTTTTCTTCCAGTTGTGTTTTAGACGAAGTGTTGTGTCTTTTGATGTGACCAAAATATATGAACTGTATTACTATAATTTCGTTCACAAATTCTTTTTGGACTGAAGATTCCATTATTTTGTTTACTTTTATTTCTAGAAAATGTCCCCAGCCTTCTCTTTTTTTATTATCCCATATATCCATAATTCAAAGGCATCCATTTATTTGTCACCAATTGTTTGTTCGAATATCCATGTTTGTACCCCATATAATAATGAGCAGCTGACATAACACATAACTTAACTTAACGTCTTTATACTGGTTTAGAAGACCCTGCAGTGTCTGTATACAACCAGTTACATTTACATCACCTTGCTCTAAAAGCTATGTGCATCCAGTTTATTCTTAAATGCATTAACTGTCCCTGCCTCCACTACCTCCCCTGGCAATGCATTCCAAGCGGACATCACTCTCTGACAAAAAAAATATTTCCTATTATCTAATCTGGACCTCTCTTTAGTCAGCTTGAAGCTATGCCCTCTTGTTGTTGTGGGAAGCTGTATTTAAAAAAAAACTAGTTATAGTCTAATTTATCCATTTCTCTGATCATCTTATAAACCTGTATTAAGTCACCACGAATTCTTCTCTCTTCTAGACACTGTAGGCCGGTTTTTTTAAGTCTTTCCTCATAACTGTAATTCGGGAAATCCCACTATCATCTTTGTCGCTCTTTTTTGTATTCTTTCCCGCATGTTTATATCCCCTCTGTGATAAGGACTCCACACCTGTACACAATACTCCAATTTAGGTCTAACTAATGCTTTATACAGTTTGACTATCAATTCCTTGCTCCTATGTTTAATATTTCTTTTTATCATACCTAACATTGCATTTACATTTTTCATTGCTACCTGAACTTGCCCACTCACCTCACCTGTTCAGTTCAGTTCATCCCGTAACCCATCAGGTCGTTGGGGCACACATGAAGACATGAAAATCCTACGCCAACCCTCTCTGTCTGTCGCCGCCTGACGTGTCTCACCGGGACGAAGGCCTGACCACTCAGTGATGTTGTCCACCCATCTCTTCCTTGGACGTCCTCGCCCCTCTCTGTCCCGTTACGGAACCAAATAGTATCGAGTTTGTAATCCCGTTGGACCTTGCGACGTGCCCGCACCAGGCCATCTTTCGTCTTTTGATAGATGTGAACAGATCTTCAAAAGGACCAATAGCGTCTTCAACTCTCTGACGGATTACTACGTTCGTGACACGATCTTTATATGTAACATTTAGGAGTTTTCTATAGCACCTCATTTCCATTGCATGTATCCTGCCCTGGATATCTGCTGTAATGGTCCAGGTCTCGCAGGCATACAGAAATATTGATAGCACCAAAGAGCGCATTAGTCTAACTTTTATGCCGAGGGCGAGCCGCTTGTCTTGCCATATAGGTTTCAGCCGAGTCAGCGCCGCTGTTGTTTGTGCTATTCTTGCAATTACCTCTGGCTTCGATCCCTCTTCGCTGATCAATGATCCCAGATATTTGAAACGTTTTACCACCTCAAGTTCCTGCCCATTTGTCTCTATTACAGATTGAAACCCTGTTATGTTATTGGTCATGAGCTTTGTTTTATCTGCATTTATTTCCATACCAAAACTCAGGGCCGTTCTATCCAATCTACCAATCAACTCCTGGAGTTCCCTTTCTGTGCCTGCCAATACATCCATATCATCAGCAAAGCGGAAGTTTGTGATAAGCCTGTCACCGATTTTAACCGTGCCAACATGTCCTATATGATCTATTATAACCCCTAGGTCCCTTTCCTTATCTATCTTTCTAATATTGTTCTCTTCCATTCTGTAATTATGTTCCATATTGGATCTACCCATGTGGATGACTGCACATTTATCTACATTAAACTCCATTTGCCAGCTTACAGACCATTCTCGAATTTTATGAAATTCCGTCCTCAATATATCCACTTCTGCTTTAGAAGAGACACTACTGCATAGTTTTGTGTCATCAGCAAATTTTGCAATTTTGAATCCCATATCAATGTCCAAATCATTTATATATATCAAGAACAAAATTGTTCCGAACACCAAGCCCTGTGGCACACCACTTTTCACTTCACACCACTCAGAGTACTCCTTATTTATGCTCACCCTCTGTCTTCTTCCCGTTAACCAATTTTCAATCCATTTGGCAACTTCCCCACATATGTCAAGTGATTTTAACTTTCGAAATAATCTTTGATGAGGTACTCTATCAAAGGCCTTTGCAAATTCTAGATAAATAACGTCCACTGCCTCCCCTTTATCTATCATTTTGGTAACCTCCTCCATGAATTCTAATAGATTTGTTAAGCATGATCTCCCTCTAATAAACCCATGCTGACTATTTCTAATTAGATTAAATTTGTCTAAATGCATTACAATGTTTTCTTTGATTATGGACTCTAACAATTTACAGACTATGCTCGTTAAACTCACCGGTCTATAATTCGCTAGATCTGATTTTTTTGACTTTTTTGAATAAGGGAATCACTCCTGCATCTTTCCAATCCCGGGGAACAATCCCTTTTGTAAGTGATTGAGAACCAGATATAGCCAATGGTTTTGCTAGTTGGTCTCTAATTTCATACAGCAATTTTGGATGAATACCATCTTGACCTGGACATTTATCCACTTTCAACCCCTTCAATTTTTTAAAAACCATTTCCTCTGTAATACAGATTGATCTTAATCCCGCTGTTTCCATGCCTCTTTGAAAAATATCTAAAGGCTCTGGGATCTTGGAGCAGTTCTCTTTGTGTAGACTATGCTAAAGTACTGATTGAGTAGATTAGCTGCCTCCCTATTCTCACTTATTATTTTAACTGTACTGTCTATGAGAGGGCCTACTTTGTCTTTCGTTCTTTGTTTATTTCTAACATAAGAGAAGAAGCTTGATGACTCTTATTTTTATTTTGTGATCAACAGAAAATGTGTCGCAAAAAGGGGGACTGTGGGTATAGATCATGTCCTGGTTATGTGGTTAGCGGAGTGGCATAGATGGCACCTGACAGGCTGCAATCTACCGTGTTCTAATTTACGCTTCCACCGCCACCAGACGCAAAAAAAAGAGGAGATCATATAATCCAGGGGCTACCAACCTCACGGTTGGTAACAGATACTGGGATTGACTTGGCTAGTCATCAGCGAATTTTTGCTTCCCAGAAAATATGAAACAAAGCAAATCATATCTCCCTAAAACATCTAACGACACAAATAGACTGAAGATAGATAGATTAACTTGATTACATGTCATTATATGTCTCATGTTGGTGAACACAGATTTGAACATAGCTATTCTCTTCCTGAATTCAATTTCACATCTCTCATTTTCCCATATTGTATTTCCCAGAGAGGAGAAGCTCTTAGCCCGTGCCAGCAGCTGATGAATCAGTAGAGGAGATGTCTAGTCTACAGTAGAGCAGATGTCTAGTCTACAGTAGAGTAGATGTCAAGTCTACAGTAGAGATGTCAGGTCTACAGTAGAGCAGATGTCTAGTCTACAGTAGAGTAGATGTCTAGTCTAGCGTAGAGGAGATGTCGAGTCTAGAGTAGAGGAGATGTTGAGTCTAGAGTAGAGGAGATGTCTAGTCTACAGTAGAGCAGATGTCTAGTCTATAGTAGAGTAGATGTCTAGTCTAGCGTAGAGGATATGTCGAGTCTAGAGTAGAGTAGATGTCAGGTCTACAGTAGAGCAGATGTCTAGTCTACAGTAGAGCAGATGTATAGTCTACAGTAGAGGAGATGTCGAGTCTAGAGTAGAGGAGATGTCTAGTCAACAGTAGAGGAGATGTCTAGCCAACAGTAGAGGAGATATAAGGTCTACAGTAGAGCAGATGTCTAGTCTACAGTAGAGTAGATGTCTAGTCTAGCGTAGAGAAGATGTCGAGTCTAGAGTAGAGAAGATGTCGAGTCTATAGAGGAAATGTCTAGTCAACAGTAGAGGAGATGTCGAATTAGAGTAGAGGAGATGTCGAGTCTAGAGTAGAGGAGATGTCTAGTCTACAGTAGAAGATATGTCTAGTCTACAGTAGAGGAGATTCTAGTCTACAGTAGAGTAGATGTCTAGTCTACAGTAGAGATGTCTAGTCTACAGTAGAATAGATGTCTATACAGTAGAGTAGATGTCTATACAGTAGAGTAGATGTCTATACAGGAGAGTAGATGTCTATACAGTAGAGTAGATATCTAGTCTACAGTAGAGTAGATGTCTAGTCTACAATAGAGGAGCTGTCTAGTCTACATTAGAATAGATGTCTAGTCTACAGTAGAGCAGATGTCTTGTCAACAGTAGAGGAGATATCTAGTCTACAGTAGAGCAGATGTCTAGTCTACAGTAGAGGAGATGTCTAATCTATTTTGCTAATTGTCATAGTTTTCGTTTGCTGACTGTCAGTGTGACTTGTTCTTTACTTGATTCACAAATTCATGTGATTCTTGCTTGCTTTCGACCACCATGACTGTGTCATCATCGTGTCTGATGAATTGATACGCCTCCGATAATGCCATCTATGCATAGCGAATAAAGGCTTCCATATCTTACAGTGGCATTTTGCTGCAAATGTAGGTTACTGAAGTAGTTTATGTCTTTTTCCAGTTTTTCAGACATGTAATTAGTTTCATGTGCTTTGTCAAAGACCATTATATAGTTTATAAAGCACAAATCAACGTTTGTATGTACTTCTAAATAGTTAGTTGTCCATCGCAAGCCATGATGGCGACATCATCACAGGGTTTTGTCTTAGTGATGTAGCTTGTGCTGTATTTGGATTATAGTGAGGAAGAAACTACGCTTGACATCGACCTCACTCTCTGATCCTGAGCTACCTTAAACTCAATGGCAAGACATAAGTCAAGACGACTGGAGGTAACCCACTGGTCGCTTGAAACCTGCTGGACTCGATCGTCCACCCTTTCCAGTCATCGCTTTGAGAGGCGAGTGATTACTTCTCGACCACAGCGGCACAGTAACTTCTATATATTTTTCTGTTGGCGTACTTATACAGAATATCGCTTCTCGTGTTGCGCTCTTTTGTCTAAATCAACATTGTTGATCCTGAACTATGTTGTCTATTCTATGTCTAATTCTCTGTTGTATAATATTAGTCAATAACTTCATGGCGTGGCTTACGTGGCTGATTGTTCTATCATCTGCACATTCCGTTGCACGAGGCTTGTTTACTTGTCTTATAAAGACAGATGTAATCTGGTCGCTCTGTATAACACTGTCATTACAAAGATCAGTGATTCTTAGTTACACTAAAATACTTCTATCATCGCACCGGGTTCGAATCCCGCCGTGTCCAGTTTGGCAGACACGGGTTTTTATTCTCGGTCGAACAGTAAGGAATGGCAACCTACCGTATTGTAAACCTGCCAAGACATTGACACCCGCCGGTTGACGGTTGTAAGAAGCGACTTTCGGTGAACGACATGCTACTTTTACTACTACTTCTATCTGACGATGCTGGGCCTGTCGTTGCATTGTGATGGTTTATCACCTTTTCTGTCGAACATTTCGCGGGCATGTTCTGACGAGTGTTAGATTTCTCATCAAATAAGATATCGCCATTATTGTCCTTAATCCAATCTCCTTCTTGAGCCAGTGCTGTTTTGTTTTAAAGATGTCTTATTTCTGCAAGCATAGTTCTTGTATTCTGTTTCTTTTCTAATTCTTTTGTTACCTTGTGTATTGATTCTTTCCAATGTTGTTTTTCACTCAGACACTTGGTTCTTATCACATTTGTCATAACCCCGTATTCTGGAGTGTGTTTTGCCCTTTTCTTTCTTTCATTTTGATATTGTCTGTCATCCATTCTTGATTTTTTTTCTTTAACGTATAGTTTAAGTCGCTACCTGCATAATTATATTTTAGACGGCTCAATGTTTATATTCCCTCTACGGCTACCTCGTTCGTATTGTTCCATATATTCTGTCATTAGGCTATCATATTTATTTGTGGACGAACAATATTTCTGTTTAACGTCAGGCTAATTTAATCTATCTGGTGGAGATTTCAATATTTAACCAACAAAAATAAATGGCTACTTTCATCACTACATCACTACATCACTACATCACTACAGTAATGACAGCAGGGCCCAACAAAAAGGTGAGAAATTCAGAAGATTGATTGATAATCCAATGTACCAGAGCATAGATGGACTTGTACAGAAGAGATTAAACATCGGCAGCTTTGTGGCATCAGCTACAGAGAAGTGATGAACAGCGTATACGACTGGCTCAGCACAAATCACACCCATCAAAACTACTCATATAATATCAACCTGGAAAAAGAGCGCTTCCTAATCGGATAAAAAAAACGTGTGTGGCATAAGAACAGTCAGTCAGACACAGAAATAAGAACCATATCATACATAGAGAAACATTACCCTACAAATAGATGGACCCAGATGTAAACGGATGGTTCAACAATACATGCAACGGATAATGGAGGTGGAGGAATCTTTGGGAACCTAAATAACATCCTTAAAGGACAGTTTTCAGTGGACAATTTTTTAAGTGGCTTCAGAGCAGAGGCAGCAGACATACTTATGGTGAATAAAAACACAGAGATACATGTTACACATCTCACTATCTGGGGTGGTAGCGCTATGAAGCTGAAAAAACTCAGATCTAAAAGAACTCCAGAATGTACTCTCTAAACTATGTTGCCGATTAAAGAAAGGGGGAATTCGGTGGATTTCTTCTCATTACAACATACTTGACAATCATGAGGCTGACGTACTGGCCAGTGGAGGCAGTCCCAACCTAATACATGTACAGAGGTTAGGGGGTTCGTGCAGATACAAGTGGCTAGCGGATCATCCCAGACGACCACAGAATGACGCTTACTACAAGCTCGACAGGGCCGAAGAGGTGCAGATTTTCAGACTGCGCAGGCCACAACAGATTACGATACCCTCTATTCAATCAATTTAATTTTAAGATAGCGAATAATGTGTCTGGAGTACTTATAAAATGACTGCTGACCATCTGCTGCAGAAGTGACGAACATACGAGTTACAGAGACGACACATGTGTCCATCTTCCGTCCCAATCCATGACTCTATGGAGATATCGATGACCTCATGCTGATCACTGCTTTCTTTAGAGACATTCAAGTTGATGTCTGAGAGCGTCCGAAGAAGACGATCACCACGTGATTTACTACACTCCATTCCTATAACTCCCAGACATGGCGGACCTTTATGAAGAAATGATAAACAAAATATAGATTTGCAAGATCTATCTGACTCGACAGTAGGGCAGACATTTGAACTCGACAGTAGGGCAGACATTTGAACTCGACAGACTACATTACAAATTAAAAATTCAGAAAGGATTGTGTACTTAACACTACAGATCTGTCACCACCGTGTGATAGTTTGTTCTGTAAGATACCCAACAGAGCAGACAGCCTACTTTTGTCGATATGCTCCGTGTAACAATGAGCAGAACACCGAATAACTTCACGATCAGGCATGCTACATGTAAAAGATACTCCATTTCTAATGTTCTTTGCGTGTGTTTTATTTGATACTTTGTTTATAATTTGCAATGAATTTATTACAGACCAAGAATAAATCAAGGCATATCTGGAGACTTTAGTTGATTCAAAATTACATACTGGGATATCATTTGAATTTGTAGACAATTCAAGTGCCAGCTATCAAACAGACATAAATTAGTTGTGCGCATGAAAGTCCGTCTGTCTGCTGTGGAAGAATCGAAAAGTACCTTCACAAATCAAGAATGCATATCTTCTGGACGTGCATGTTGCTGATATCTGCGCCCACGCTGATGGTTCGTGTTGGTTGCTCAGATTCAATGGTAGAGTTTAGCACAAGCGAGGAGAGAGCTATAGGACTTGAACTCGGCAGTCTAGGTGACGACAATGTTCTGCCTCTAGGCTTGGATCCTGGGATAAGAGGGTCACTCAGGTACAGCCTGCTACCGCAGGGATTTCCCAGGTCGTCTTTATTCAGAGTGGACGAGGATTCGGGGCAGGTGAGCACAGATGTTTGGTGTTCTATATCTATCTATCTATCTATCTATCTATCTATCTATCTATCTATCTATCTATCTATCTATCTATCTATCTATCTATCTATCTATCTATCTATCTATCTATCTATCTATCTATCTATCTATCTATCTATCTGTCTGTCTGTCTGTCTGTCTGTCTGTCTGTCTGTCTGTCTGTCTGTCTGTCTAATATGTCTGTCTATGTATGTATCTATCTATTCAAATATATATTTGTCTGTCTGTCTGTCTGTCTGACGGACTGACTGTCTGTCTGTTTACAAAATAATTAACGTGGGTGTATACGATTTATATAATTGTTTGTCCGTGTCTACTGTTCGTCAATGAATGTTACTTGCGCATTGTTTCTGCGTTTCTTTTATGTGTTGTGATGTGTTCTTTGTATTTTTCATAGATAGTTTCCGTATACTTTGTGAAACTTTTGTTGTCCGTGTCCAGACGTGTTTTTGAGAATGTACTCATGTTTTTAATTTTGGCAGATATTCTCCAAGGAAAGAATAGACAGAGAAAGTCTGTGTGGTCACGACACAAAATGCGACCTTGACATTCAAGTAGCCGTCCAAGCAGCAGTTAGCCAATTTTTCAAGAAAGTCAAGGTGACCGTCAAGGTGAAGGATATCAATGACAATGCCCCTACGTTTCTCCGACCCACAATGCAACTCAACATGTTAGAAAGTGTTGCTATAGGGACAAGTTTCCTCTTGGAAGAAGCGGCCGACTTGGACATTGGCGACTTTGGAGTGAAAGACTACGAGCTAACTCCCAGTTTTGGATCCTTCTCCGTGAACGTGACTAAAGGCGAGAACGGCAGGCACTTGGTAAGTTATATCTCCTATTCCCGATTTGACTCTTTCACAAGCCACTTACAGGTAACTCCATGTCCCTGATGATGTTCAGGAAAATGAGCTACTCGCTCATTTATTTCCGTATCATACATGAAGCACTTAATTTTAGCTTTCTTTCAAACCAAGAAGACTACATTACACTTAGCAGGCAGGATTTGGGGAATTTGCAATGTCATAAACCGGTAAGTTTTCTGCGTTAAAGCTTTTATGTGCATTACCAAAAGGATGCAATTAATGTATAGTACGCATTGTACTGACTAACACTTATCAAAGGTAACTTTCTTTAAAAATTGCCATCTGACAAAAAACACAAATTTGAATCGACCAACCTGGACGACAAACAAAATATGTTAGAGCTAAAGTAACAGAACAAAGTTGTAATTTAAAAACAGGCACACACGCTCATTAGACAAGGGGAAACTACTTGAGATCGTTATAACGATGTCTAAGAATAAACTATAGATGCCTCATCAATATTTGAATGATAAAAGTAAAAAGAATTCTTAACAGAAGATATCAGAAATAGCAGGTAAGATAAGCAAAGCATATATTAACTATCAGAGGATGTACAATTAAAACCCAATCCAATTGAGAAAGTGAAACAGAATGTGAAAATGGAAAGAAATGCAATTGAAAACATTAATGCCGAATAAGTACCTAGATGATAGAAAAGAATCATTGAAAATATCCTCAGAAAGAAAAGAATCATTGAAAATATCCTCAGAAAGAAAAGAATCATTGAAAATATCCTCAGAAAGAAAAGAATCATTGAAAATATCCTCAGAAAGAAAAGAATCATTGAAAATATCCTCAGAAAGAAGAGAATCATTGAAAATATCCTCAGAAAGAAAAGAATCATTGAAAATATCCTCAGAAAGAAGAGAATCATTGAAAATATCCTCAGAAAGAAGAGAATCATTGAAAATATCCTCAGAAAGAAAAGACAACTGAAAAATGTGATGAAAGAAAGGGAGGCTGAGAAGATATATTTTTTAAAAAAAGGCAGTGAAAAGACAGGTAGGTGAAAAGAGGTTCCTCTTGAAAATGACAACTAAGCTGAGTATTTTCACATCACTGAAAAAGTTTCCAAATTGGAATGCAATACCGCAATTGAATGACTACATATTTAATCAATTCTGAATGGCAAAGCTAGAAGTATCAGATTTTGATCCAAGTCTACCTAAAGCACAACACACATTTATTCTAAGTCGCCATTTTCGCAAACAAACTCAACATTTAGGACATTTTGGCTGTGTACCCGTTGCATGCATTCTGTCTGTTATTGAACGTTTCAAAATGCTGAAACAACAGACTTCATTTTCAACATACTTAATATTGACTGATAAGCAAGAAGAACCAGTTGATTATTAGTCTAGACAAAGAGATGTTGAACATGACATCCAGCACGAACAAACCAGCATAACTGTCAATTCAACTGACTTCTACCACTACAAATACATGCAGTCGTATTTGCATGATGGTTATATCTGCGCTCGTATTTGTGTTTCCGAATTTAAAATGTAACTTGCTACAATCAAACGTACATTTTGTTCTGCAACAAACCGCATTCTTACAGTCATATGAGAACATACCACAGCCGGTGGCACTAGAAGATCTCAACTTTGATGTCAGCATGTACAAGAGGAATGTCTGCTCTTGTTGCTAATAGAGCTCTGACAGGTGGATACCCACTCCAAATACTTGATCTGATGGCAGCAATGTTTATACCGCACAAGGTAACTGTCAGATAGTAACAGAGACACAACATCGGCGGCTCGTCTCGCTGTGAAAGATCAATGGACGTCTCCTCAAGTGCTCTATAAGGACCATTTCCTGGAATAAAGGAGAGGAAAAAAGCTGTGCTGATACCTTTCAAGTGCGGTTCTAACATTGTTCTCTTAAGTGTGATGCACTCGAGGAAAACAAGTTTGTGGCGCTGTCCTGACAAGAGACTAGAGCATCCCATCCCGGTGAATAAGATCCTGGTTTTTGAGAATTGGATTAAACCCAGAACAAAAGGGCTTGACGAAATCAGTTTAGTGTTGACTGCAGGAGAAGGGCAGATTGTCTAATGAAAGGGTCGTGAGTGCAGAATGACGGATCCACGAGCAATGAAAGCTGTCCCTGTGGGGTCGTGGACACCTTTGTCCTCTTGCTCCGTTTTAATGGATCTGTCAAGAGACCGGTGTGACAAAATTGCTTGTCAGGCCGGATAGAGGATCCTGGTTACCTCTACAACTTTGAAAAACCCCAGCTGTTGTGTGATGCTCCCTACCTGGTGCGACCCCTTACATTATGGGTGTGCTCCCTACCTGATGTGACCCCTTACATTATGTGTGTGCTCCCTACCTAATGTGACCCCTTACATTATGTGTGTGCTCCCTACCTGATGTGACCCCTTACATTATGGGTGTGCTTCCTACCTGATGTGACCCCTTACATTATGGGTGTGCTCCATACCTGATGTGACCCCTTACATTATGGGTGTGCTCCCTACCTGATGTGACCCCTTACATTATGTGTGTGCTCCCTACCTGATGTGACTCCTTACATTATGGGTGTGCTCCCTACCTGATGTGACCCCTTACATTATGTGTGTGCTCCCTACCTGATGTGACTCTTTACATTATGTGTGTGCTATCCAGATAGATATCACCGCTTTGCCGTTCTTAATACATTTTTGTTTTGGTAATCAACTAAAAAGGAAACACCAGACACGGACAACGTCAATACAGTGTACAAAAAACAACTTACTTTAGTCCCATGGCTGGAGCAGTCGAGGGGTTTTTAGACTGATGATTACAGGCCGGTTAGCCTCTGCTGCTGTCGCCGCGACGTGTGCTGGCTATTTTTGTGTATTTCACACCAAACAGAAAAACAACATATGTCTTACCGGGGGATTTGATCCGCTGTCCCTCTTGTGGACACGCCATTGAAACTATTCGGTCACGTGCTCCTTCTCCAGATCCTTCCGTAATACAGGCACAACTTTATTTGATTTTTTTTCTTGGAAAGGGAGGAGGGGGAAGGAGGGAGGGGTGATGAGAAACAATTAATTTCAGGCCGCAGCACACAGGCCCTTAGCAAATAGAAAAAAATATATTAATATTTATACATACATTCCGAGCTATAAACTAGTTGAATCAATCATGTTCTGAAATAGCCGCTAATCCGTTACTCCGTGTAGTGCAACCATAGCTAAAATACCAATAAATTATTTTAAAAAATGCTTTTTACTTCAAAATGGAAAAAAGTGTACATTCTTTATCTTCTTCTTTCGTTCTCAATCTCCCACTACCAAGCCCTGAACGTTCTCAATCTCCCGCTACCAAGCCCTGAACGTTCTCAATCTCCCGCTACCAAGCCCTGAACGTTCTCAATCTCCCGCTACCAAGCCGTGAACGTTCTCAATCTCCCACTACCGAGCCCTGAACGTTCTCAATCTCCCACTACCAAGCCCTGAACGTTCTCAATCTCCCGCTACCAAGCCCTGAACGTTCTCAATCTCCCACTACCAAGCCCTAAACGTTCTCAATCTCCCACTACCAAGTCCTGAACGTTCTCAATCTCTCGCTACCAAGCCCTGAACGTTCTCAATCTCCCACTACCAAGCCCTGAACGTTCTCAATCTCCCACCACCAAGCCCTGAACGTTCTCAATCTCCCGCTACCAAGCCCTGAACGTTCTCAATCTCCCACTACCAAGCCCTAAACGTTCTCAATCTCCCACTACCAAGTCCTGAACGTTCTCAATCTCTCGCTACCAAGCCCTGAACGTTCTCAATCTCTATATACCAAGCCCTGAACGTTCTCAATCTCCCACTACCAAGTTCTGAACGTTCTCAATCTCCCACTACCAAGCCCTGAACGTTCTCAATCTCCCGCTACCAAGTTCTGAACGTTCTCAATCTCCCACTACCAAGCCCTGAACGTTCTCAATCTCCATCTACCAAGTCCTGAAGGTTCTCAATCTCCCGCTACCAAGTTCTGAACGTTCTCAATCTCCCACTACCAAGCCCTGAACGTTCTCAATCTCCATCTACCAAGTTCTGAACGTTCTCAATCTCCCACTACCAAGCCCTGAACGTTCTCAATCTCCATCTACCAAGCCCTGAACGTTCTCAATCTCCCGCTACCAAGCCCTGAACGTTCTCAATCTCCCACTACCAAGCCCTGATCAGGGTTTTGTAAGTAGCAGGATGTTGTCCGGCGAATGGTATACGGTGTGTCTCTAGTTTACAGCTTGACTGCAACATTTACACCTTTCTGTCGGACACATCCGACTTCATCTGGCATTTGTAAGTACTGGGTTAGCAGTACTGTTGCAGCCTGTTCGTGGAGGTGTAGAAGGGTCTTGGCAGCTCTGTTTCACTGGCTCTGACGCTAGCAGTCAGCTATGGGTCGCTGGCCCTGACGCTAGCAATCAGCTATGGGTCGCTGGCCCTTACGCTAGTAGTCAGCTATGGGTCGCTGGTCCTGACGCTAGCAGTCAGTTATGGGTCACTGGCCTTGACGCTAGAAGTCAGCTATGATCCCTGCAGCTCATGTGCTGCTCAGCGTCTTCAACCCTTAAGTATTAAATAACTCACTTATATTAAGTCTTACGTCACTCACTAATGATGTTCCGTCACAAATATGAAGTGAAAGCATGGAACTAAACATAACTAAATACTACTGTGTACTTATCAGCGAAGCACGCTTTCGTTTCATATTTGTGATGACATATAATGAGTTATTGACGTAAGACGGGAAAGTAAAGATAACTGACTTAATAGAACTGAGTTATTGTATACATTTTAGTGCATTTTGAAATAATGTTTAAAAAAATATTTATTTGCGTTTTCCTTTTTTGTTTTTCTGAAATGTGAAATATTTCTTATATTAAATTATGATATTATAATATAATACTATTATATGACTCCCTCGCACGCTTGTGGGCGTCTGTAATATTGTAAAACAAAAACAGTTGCGCACACACATACATACGCACACACATACATACGCACACACATACATACGCACACACATACATACGCACACACATACATACGCACACACATACATACGCACACACATACATACGCTCACACATACATACGCACACACATATATACGCACACACGCGCAGAGAATGCTATTCTGAAATGACATGATAATCAAACGGAATGTTAAGATAAAAGTTTAAATCAGATTTTAAACATAAAATTTGAAGAAATAAATAAAATAACTCGTCTAGAACCACGGACCTCTAGCATCCTAGGCAAGGATCCCGCCCCTTGACCACCGTTCTGATTAACATTAAAGTTTCGCAAAGAGATAGTTCGTGTTGGTTTATTGCTACTACAGAGGCAGACTGAGACATGTTTCAGTTCCTGAAAACAATAACCTCACTTCAATGATTACAAAATTGTCCTAAATTGTTTCAATATTGTCTAAAAGAACTCATTGAAGTGTATTGTCAACGGGTGTGTACCTCTCCTGAAAGATTCAGCTCTCTAGCTTATCGGGATGTCTGAATATTCAAATACAAGATCTGACCCTAACTAACAAATCAAGTCCAATAAGAAGCATGTCGTAACTTCAGTTAACGTCTTTATACTGGTTTAGAAGTCTCTGCATATTCTGAAAACAGCCAGTTGCTGTTACATTTCCTTGATCTATAAACAATGCTCATACAATATATTCTTGAATGCATTAATTAACCCTGCCTGCACTATTTGCTGTAGCAATGGAACAAATATTTCCTAATATCTAATCTGGATCTTTCTTTAATAATGTGTAGCTGTGCTCTCTTGTAGGTGGTTGTAGCTGTGCTCTCTTGCGGGTGGCTGTAGCTGTGCTCTCTTGTGGGTGGTTGTAGCTGTGCTCTCTTGTAGGTGGTTGTATTTTTAAAAAAATTGTTATAGTATAATTTATCCTTTCCCTTGATTATCTTATAAATCTGTATTGTCACATTCTTGTTGTTCTTCTTATGATCGCATCATAGCTGTTGACACCATCAGGCGAGTTTCCGCGATGAACTTGATCGTTGACTGTAGTCGCTCCTTAGCTCCTTATCTTCAATTCTTCTCTTTTCTAGACACTAGTGCTGTTTTTATGAATCTTCCCTCATAACTGTAATTCTGGAATCTCACTTTCCGTTTTTTCGCTCTTCTTTGTATCCTTTCCAGCATGTTTAAATCTCCTCCGCGATAAGAACCTGAATACAGTACCGGTCCTCCAGTCTAGGTATAACTAATGCTTTATACGGGTTGACTCACTTGCATGCTCTCATGTTTATAATTTGTCAATTCAAATGTTACAGTAAGTGAGAAGTGTAATATAAATGAAAGCATGGACAACGGAAGGAAAGGGACTGTGGGTGGTCATTGAAGGCCATAAAGATGTGCTCTGACCTAGAATGTTGATTAGTACATGGAAAGCAACAATAATCAACTCTGATTTTTCTGATGGAAACCAGACAACATCAAGTGTCAGTGAATGTGTTTATGTTAGGAGAAGCGGAAGTATAACACTCGCCGAAAGAGAAGACAAGGCAATGACATATAGACTATCATGTGAGACGATACTTGTTAGATTCACTTACTCTGATGCCACTAAAAACAATTTGTACATCGTAGAAACAGTATTTTCAGGCAGAAAGTTATAGTGAGGGGTGGTATATGTGGACAGAAAGTTATAATGAGGGGTGGTATATGTGGACAGAAAGTTATAAGGAAAGGTAGTATATGTGGACAGAAAGTTATAATGAGGGGTAGTGTATGTGGACAGAAAGTTATAATGAGGGGTAGTGTATGTGGACAGAAAGTTATAATGAAAGGTAGTATATGTGGACAGAAAGTTATAATGAGGGGTAGTGTATGTGGACAGAAAGTTATAATGAAAGGTAGTATATGTGGACAGAAAGTTATAATGAGGGGTAGTGTATGTGGACAGAAAGTTATAATGAGGGGTAGTGTATGTGGACAGAAAGTTATAATGAAAGGTAGTATATGTGGACAGAAAGTTATAACGAAGGGTAGTGTATGTGGACAGAAAGTTATAATGAAAGGTAGTATATGTGGACAGAAAGTTATAATGAGGGGTAGTGTATGTGGACAGAAAGTTATAATGAGGGGTAGTGTATGTGGACAGAAAGTTATAATGAGGGGTAGTGTATGTGGACAGAAAGTTATAATGAAAGGTAGTATATGTGGACAGAAAGTTATAATGAAGGGTAGTATGTGTGGACAGAAAGTTATAATGAAGGGTAGTATGTGTGGGACAGAAACTGTACATAACATTTATATCCTACTGTAACTATCATTTATATTTTGCACCTATCATTTATACCATACTGTACTTATCATTTATATCCTACAGAGCCTATCATTTATATCCTACAGAGCCTATCATTTATATCCTACAGCACCTATCATTTATATATTTTTTAAATATATTCTGCTGTACCTGCCGTTTATATCCTGCTGTACCTATCATTTATATTCCACTGTACCTGCCATTGGTATTCTACTGCACCTGTCAGAATATTAGTACCAACAACAACAACAAATCGCAAGGAATGCGCACTCAAACATATTAACCAGTCAATTAAGAAACACATCGCAACAAAAAGATGACAAGTAGGCAAAGTTATCTCACCCTGTAGCAAGGGACACAATCAGTCAATGATATCAACCTGTCAACAGACAAGAGAATGATATAAACATGTCAACAGACAAGATAACAACGCAAACATTTTCTATCTGCTTGTAGTTAATCGCGAACTTAAGAATTCCCATCATAGGCCTGTCATTGATTCTGATAGACTTCTTCTGTGTTTTTGAACGCTGATGTTGGATATGTTATGTTGGTGGTAATTACTGTGACGTTGTGCTTCTGTTTGTGTGATATAATGTCATGTTATATACGAGTGTTTCTTGACTTGGTTTAATGTGTCTTGCTCAATGACGCACTGTGATAAATTGTTGTTGTCATTTTTTCCCTCTTCAGCATGCTTTGATGTGTAATAGTTTTGTGTTTGGTGATGGGATTGTATGTTTGATGTTCATTTCCAATTTGTAGTTTTGTCTTATCCACTTGTGCCGTGAGGCGTCGCAGTTTTCTGGACGTAGCGTCGCTAAATAGTTTTTTTAATCAAAGAAGCTGCGCAATTGTAGTGAAAGTTTGTTTTGGCAAACTGTGTGGGATGTTTGTAATGTACGTGCTGTGTTTTTATTTTTGCACAACATCCCAGCGTTATTTTTGGTTGAAGCAGCGGCAGTTGGGGGCTTTCTTCTTGGCTACACCCGAGGGCATGTCATTATCGTGATCAAGTAGACGTTTGACTCTCACAGGTCGCCTGTCAGTACGTGAGAGTAAGGCAAGCACCCATTGGCTGACAAGCTGCCGGGTCTCTCTAACTCGCACGTAAATCCAAACGGACAAAATGTCAGTCGTCTTGCATTATCTCGTCGGGTAAACAGTAATTAGTCAACAATTTTGTGAAATACTTAATGTGGGAAACAAAGTGAAAACCTGTCGACCGGGTCAACTTGATGTGAACGTTTATGGCGGTATTTCCCGATCTAGTGTCCCCAGGCAGTGGCCAGGTAGAGCTGGAGCAAATACACAAATACTGAACAATTCTACCACACCTCAAATTATGGATGAGACATAGGAAATAAATGTACATCAAAATTCCTATGCTAGCCTTATAAGTGTAGTAGCTGTTGCAAGAACTACAACAACGAAGAAAGGAAAGCGGACTGCACAATAAACAAAACCAACTACGTCCTGTTCTGCAGATAAATGTGGAGTGAGAATAGTTGTTGTATTAATAGAATTGTCAGTATCGGAAAACACACGATGGTAGCTGGTTAATATCGTTTTCATCTTGATTATCCAGCTCTCTATGTGACTCGAGCGATACCGCTATTTCTTCGACCCACGCTTTACACACACACACACACACGCACGCACGCGCACACATACACACACGCACACATACACACACGCCCACACGTAGAGAGAGAACATTTTCGTTTCGCTATAACCGTTGTTTGATTGACAGGGACGTTAGCCAATCAAAACTTACATCAACGTTAGGTTGAGACTAATCTGTTACCAACAAACCCGTGCCAAATACTAATATAGAAGTTTCTGTTTCTAAGAATCGACGTCACTGCACTTCGGGGATACCCATAGGTGCTCAGTCTCATCAAATTGCGTAAGGTATGGATGCTGATGGTCCCTGTAGCTCGCTGGTTGTACACTCTCCTGCTCCGTTCTCTCATGCGCCATACTCCGCTCGAACCTCGTTTAATGTCTAAACTTTGCAGGCTGTGGCTTGCTGCTTCATCTATTGTGGTGTCCTTATCCAGCAGGCGGTCATTGATTGATTGATTTCAAAATGTCATTTCTATCCATGACTAATGTTGGCGTGATGGGAGCTTGTGAAGCCATGATGTCAGCTCTTTCATTGTCCTGACCCCGGCATTAGCAGGACAGTAGATCCATGTCAACTCCTGGAGGTATCAGGCCTGCTATCCACTCGTACCTAAGCCGTCCATTCTGTATCTTCTGAAGTACGGTTTGCACATCTGTCACGATGACTGCCCTTGTTATAGAAGTCTCAGATATCCATTTCAGTGCTGAGGTCACTGCTTCCGTCTCCATTCTCATACTGGAGGTGGTTGACATGTATGCCCTACTGCGCTCAGCAACGACCTGTCATCTAACTCTAGTCGAGAAACCCCAGCCTGATGTCTCACTGCGCAGCACTGATCCGTCGGTGTATATGACGGCATCACTCACAGTTTTCAGCTGATTCACCTCGTGCTCTGCTCTCCGTTGCTCCGTTCTCTGCATTCCTTGCAGTTATGATGACTCTCTGGTACTCTATCATTCTATCACCAGTGTGGACCCATTCTTCCCCTTTGGCTATCGTCTCAGCTGGAGTGGCGTGTCCGATTGTTGTATCAGCCTCTGCCATCTATGACGACCTTCTCTTGATTCTTGATCCCTTGATGTCTGAGATACTACTGTAGAAAGGGTCCCGCGTGTCTGTGGTGACACGCACATAGTCTTTGACTTGTGCCCGTTTATGTCTGCATGTCACCGATAACAATCCCCACATATACGGAGTATCTCTAGTGCAGCCCAGAGCCAGACGTATACCTTAATTCTGGATGCGTTACAACTGTCACACTGTGTTCTTGATAGTGTGAGGATGTCCAGTCAGCAGTCGATAACAGACAACACGACCTGACTAAATAGGATAAACAGGAGGCATTGTTCCAAGTTTGCAGCAGCCATGGTATTGAGTGCTCCTAACCCTCGCTTACATCTTTGTATGATGTGGTCAACATGGCAATTATAGGAGAGACTGCGATCAAATGTCACTCCGAGGTATTTCAACCTGCCAATCAAAAGTGGTGCCAGGGAGTTCAGCCTTTACTATGGAATGATTCAAAGAGCACCACATCATGCAGGCCTTGATCGGATTGATCTTGGAGCTTGAGTCGCCGCACCACTGTGAGATTGCTTGCAAAGGTTTCCTGGATGTCTTTGACCAACTCTTGCCTGTCTGAGCCAGCCCTGTTCGTTAGGATGTCATCGGCAAATGTCAATGTTCGTCCTGTCCCTGTGGGTTGAATATTGGCCACTTTTACTGTGTAAATGTTGAACAACACTGGTGAGACGGGAGACCTTTGCTGCAGTCCTGGACATATTCAGTTCTGGTGTCCACGATCCCCTGCGTAGCGCAACTGTTCTTTCCATCAGGGCAGCTGATATCCAACTAACCAGCCATGGGTTTAAACCACACTGCATCAGACATGTCATTAAGGTCCCAAAATCGACACGGTTGCATGCGTCTTCCAGGTCGAGTGCCACTGCGACTGTTTCTTGCTTTGACTGAAACCCCTCGTACACATCATACGCGAAAGTTAGCCCAGGTCTCCTTCGCTGTTCTATAGCTGCCCAGCGTATCGGGTAGAATCTGCTTCCGTTCAAGGTAGGCCATTATTTTCCTGGCCACTATCTTCTCGAGCAATTTGCCATATACATTTTGTATGGTGATTACTCGATAGCTGCTAAGAAGCGTGGAGTCCTTATCAGGTTCAGGCACTGGACACCTATAGCTATGAAGCCAGTCCTCAGGCACTCTATAGTGTCGTTGAATCCTTCACCATATTTCTTATCTCTGTCTCATCCAACTGCTTGGTGTGGCAATACATCAATACTCCATCAGGACTTGGAACAGTATTTTTGCTGGTATGTAGGCAATTTACAACCTCCGCCTCGGTGATAAGGTCTACATAAGTCTCTTCCCTGATGGCTGCGTCTAAGATGCCTTTCCCAGTTTCCTGACGGGTATTTTTGTCGCCTTTGGTAGTCTGGGCAACAGTCTTCAGTAGACTTCCTGTGGTATCTTGAATGTTGGAGTGGCTTGTAGTCTTCCAATTCATCTTCCGATTCGTGTGCCAGAACTTCTGGAGGCATTATCATTGCGCACACCTGTATTGAATTCCTTCCATCGCTCGCTTGTTGACGCCCTAGCTAACGCTGTAAAGGAATTGGTATCTTTTCGTTTTACCTCCTTCTCGTTCAACGCGTCGACATTATTGCCAGATCTCTTTCTCAATCCTTTGTTGTCGCCTCCTTTTTCTCTCTAGGCCGCATCAACAGTTTGATTCCACCAGGGTGGTTGGACAAAAGGGGATCTAGTGGTCCTGTGTCCGATCGTCTGGCGCAGCTTGTTCACTACGTAATCCTGTTTGTACGTGTATCTGAACACCTGTTTGGCTTTCCGCTGTATGGTGTGTTTTCCTCTGGGTATAAGTACGGCACATGGCAGGGAATCGCTCTCTTGTGTCCCTAATACGTCCCAGCGTGGAGATGCAGCAACATCACTGGATATAAGTGTCAGGTCGATGACCCCGCCCGTATCTCCCGTTCGAGATGCTAGTCTAGTTGGACATTCAGGACAGTGAGGTTTGTGTGGACTAATGTCTGGCTCAAGGCGACCCCTTGTCCATTTTTAGTGGCATTTCCCCACTCCTTTGACCTAGCATTAAAGACGCATGCAATGAGGCCCTTTTTGTACTGCGGCTTCAATTTCTTTCAAAGTTGGAAACAAGAATTTCAACTCAATCACCCGTAATCAGGATACGTTTGAGGCTCACATATTGTTTATGTAGTAATCAGTAAATGTAGTCACATAAGACAAGTAACAGGCAGTCATATTTCTAGAATGCCGTAGCGGATGAAGGGGTAGATACTTGATCTTTGGCCTTTAACCAGTTTAGTTTCTCTCTGCATGGCAGGCAAAATATACTGGCCAAGACACTCACCTCGGTTTTCCCGTAGCCCTTCCTGGAAACGGACTGTTTTTATGGTAGCCTGGCTAACGAGTTGAGGGATCGACGTGATCCCCGTCGTAGGGAGCGACACGCAGGTAAAGCCAAGGATAGCACAACCGCATGGAGGACCTCGGCCCACCTTCATCAGCACAATCAGGATGTCATGAAAACTACAACAAAACGCCACTAAATGTTCCTTTTAGGGCGAACAAAAGTGTGCATATACTCATTGTGGGCATTCCTTCAACAACAAAAACAACTCTGCATGAACGTTATTGATGGTTACTGAGTCAGGTAGTTATAGATTATCGAAGTCTACAACCGAGTGTTTTACAAGCACTCGGAACAGACTAACTAAACAACAGAAGCAATGGTGGCTCTGGGGATGTGAACGCTGTCTTTCAAATTGATGATCCTGTCTTTGTTCTAGAAAGACGTGTTTGAGAACTCGACCAAACGAACAACATGAGAAGTGATTCCAGACATGGTGTTGGTTGTATTCTAGTGCAAGTCGGATCTGCACGTGATATGTCAGCGCATCTCCACTGATCGAAATCTTCTCGCCAAACACGAGAAAATACAAGTTTAAAAGAAGTTTCAATTGCAAGGGTTTTTGTTGTTGTTGGTAAAATTTTAAGTGCATAACTGCTGACGAATTGACGAAACGTTTGCGCTATACAATTCTTCATTTACCATGATATCTAGCAAGGCAGACTATGTCTCTTCACAATCGCGTGTCTTTATGTTCCTGTGAAATCCTGGTCCAGAATTTTTCCATAACCATGAAGTAAAATATTCAGTATCGTTTTGACCTTTCTTTCTCGATTTCTCTTTTCAACATATTTGCCGATTGTCACTGTGTCATTTAAGCCATGCCTTCCCCCTATCATTCCCATCCCATATGAGTTATAGCTCCCTGTATGATGTGTGACAGGCGCTTGCATTCAGCTTCTGTCAGTACACAAATATTTTTCAGTACACCAATATTAGTTTCTTTTCGTCCAAATTTATTTCTGTGGGATCCAGCGTTATTATTCATTGTGTATGATTGGACTGTGTACAGTCGACATGCGAAGAAGCTTGACCACTTCCGTCTATGCTGCTTAAGGAAACAGCTCAACATAATATGGCAAGATAGGATCACATATGTAGAATTCTTTCGCGGGCTGGCATGACAACCATCCGCACAGCTCGATCCAAATCACAGCTTAGATGGACTGACCTTGTTATCCGCATGTCAGATGAGCGGCTTCCAAAGAATATATTATATTACGCGCTTAAATCAGGCAAGCGAGCTCTCGGTGGACAATTAAAACGTTACAAAGACACTGAAAGCCTCACTGAAGAGCTGCGGTCTTGACCCTGATGATTGGGAAAACATTGCTGCTGATCGCTATGCCTGGCGTAGCAAAACCTCTGCTGGCACGGCGCATATGGAGCAGACAAGAATCGAAGAATTTACACGGAGACAGACGACACGAAAGGCAAGAGACGAGTTGTCTCCGTCTGACGATCAGACAGTGTTTCTCTGCCCTCATTGTGGCAAACGCTTTCGTGTTCGGAATGGTTTGATCAGTCAGACAGGCACCCACTCTAGGATTGACAGATGACAATGTGATCCTCTTCGGAAGCGATGGACAATCAACATGATTGGCACAAATGGAACGATATTAGCTCTTTATTTAACTTAGCGAATGATGAGTTTTCGAGAAAAGAAAGGCCTGTTCTAAAAGTACTGCCAGGAAGTAGTTACATTTTCAGAGCTGAAACTTTCAACAATTGTCAGTACTAAAGCAGAGATACTGATGTAGCTAATAATAATAATAATAATAACAATAATAACAATAATCATAGTTGCCCATCGCATGGGAATATGGCGATAGCATCAGACTATTGCTGCGAATATGTGTTCTATGATGTATGTAAAGACCAATCCTGGAACGGCATACCGAGCCACATTCAGGGGACACAGGCGGGATACCGGCTGTAGAATCGTTGTGAGTATTGTTGTTTCGGGCAACACGCTTTTGGTGTTCCTGTTCTATGACGGCACTCTCTGCAACACGCTTTTGGTGTTCCTGTTCTATGACGGCACTCTCTGCAACACGCTTTTGGTGTTCCTGTTCTATGACGGCACTCTCTGCAACACGCTTTTGGTGTTCCTGTTCTATGACGGCACTCTCTGCAACCTCCTCGATAACAATTGTAACTAATACAATTGCTGGATTATTGGGTGGGATTTTCTTCAGTGGTGAATACACCGTTGTGGATCCCAACTTCCCTTTCAAAGATCTTTCTCATAGTTGACAGTGAACCAGTGGATAATGGGTCGCCCATCTGTAACCTCGATGGCGTTACTGAATGCAGGGAGAGTCAGATCAGCGTGTTGGTGTCTGCCCTGAAGTCGCTCCTTGTGCCAGAATACTGCTGCTATGCTCCATCGATCGCCCGAAACGACTAGAAATAACATTTAAACAAACGTGAAATGTTTTCAGAGTTTTGAGTTGTGTTCTCTCACATCACAGATGCGGACGTTTTCGCAGAAACCATCCCAGCGCTAATATGGTGTTAACACATTCTATTAAGCAATAGCCGAAGGCAGTTGAACTTGCCGCACTCTTTAAAAACAAAGCCCATTTACAAACCACCTGCTAGACGAATGCTTGCCATGTACAGTTTGAGCCTCCTGTCTCTACTTGTATTTCGGTCAATATTGACTGACGTGCCTTACCCTCTCCGCAAACCACTTTATTCCTGGCCATGCTTGCTTTTCATTGCAAGTGTACAGTTTGAAAGAACTGAGACTCAAAATCACCAGTTGTGACAGCAGACTTGACCTACACCTAAGACTCCGTGACTAGTCCAGCCATCCAAGTTCATCCTACAGCTGTACTGTCTCAGTGTACTACATCTTTCCTAGCGCCAGTAAAGCACTTGTGAATTTCTGACATTGACGTGCCTCAAGGCTGGGGACAGGAGACACAGCTGTTCAACAGCCATTTCATGAACTTGTTTGACTATGTCCCACTTCTCGTCACGTGCTCTAGCTTTAGATCAGAGGTTGTGCATTTTAAAAGGTAAAAATCAGATCTGAAGTATTTACACTTCAGAATAATGTGGACGTGCAGTTGTAGAAATGTTGCATGCCAGTAATTGGTGAAGCAGGTGAAGTAACTACAGAAGTTATATCGTGTCATGTTATTACTCATTGTTTCCCGTCTGTCACTAAGTTTTCTAAGCGGTCACGTGTATGCATCAAAGGTATTGTTCTTGTCTTCACTTTATTGTTTGGAATGAATATCTGTTATCGTGTTTTTCTTGTAATGACAGCGTCTATGGCGCTTTGGGTGGTAATAAGAAACAATGGACCAGTATTTACGGGCTGTTTTTTCAAGACGAGACAAGTCATCTCCCTATATGTCCTCTTGTCGCGTTATTAAGTGAGAGTGGTCGGTAGTTACAGCGTGTCAATTTAAAAAAATTAAAAAAACATCTGCTTCAACTGAAAAATATACTGCATAAACGGCGTAGCACCATCTGAGACACAAGAAGGACGAGTCGCACTAGAAATCTAAAGAGAGAAACAGGTGAACGACTCAAGGATCCCATATATATAATTGTATATATATATATATAAATGTGTGTGTGTGTGTATGTGTGTGTGTGTGTGTGTGTATGTGTGTAATGTTGTTCAATGTCCACAATGAGTAACTTTACTCTTTTGTGCACCTTGAAAAGAGCGTTAAGTGGCGGGTAGCGGGTAGCGGGTAGCGGGTAGCGGGTAGCGGGTAGCGGGTAGCGGGTAGCGGGTAGCGGGTAGCGGGTGGCGGGTAGCAATACCTTTCCTACATCCCGAGCGCGCCAATGAAAGTGGACCACCTTTGTTCTCTAGGCAGTTGTATATAGGCTGAAATAGGTTGGGCACCTTGTGCGCATGCCAGACACACGATTGCCGAATATACTCCTGTACGGTGAGCTTATGGAAGTCTTGCAAAAACGAGGTCGCCCAAAAAACCTAATTTAAGGAAACCCTGAAGGAAACTCTGATTAACTATCATATAGATGAAGATAACTGGGAGAGAATTGCAGAAAACTGATCGGACTGGAGAAATGCAGTAAACGTGGGCGTTGATGAAGGAAAGAATCACCCCTTGCAGACGGCGTAAACCAAACGCCTCATCCAGAAGGAAAGAATCACCGCTTGCAGACGGCGTAAACCAAACGCCTCATCCGGAAGGAAAGAATCACCGCTTGCAGACGGCGTAAACCAAACGCCTCATCCGGAAGGAAAGAATCACCTCTTGCAGACGGCGTAAACCAAACGCCTCATCCGGAAGGAAAGAGCAGCGATGCCACCCTCATCGGCAGCAGAAGACGTAGTGTGCAAGCCGTTCAATAGAACATCCCATGCCTCCATTGGACTGATAAGCCCCATGAGGTCCAGCAAACACTTCACCAAAACATGTCAGACAGGGCAGAAACAAGACAAAACAAGGATGATGTCGGTGGACATCATCGAGAACGATGGCCAGCCAGTTATCATATTATAATGGGTTCTGTCTTGCTGCTACTTCCCCGGCAGGCAGCTACAGCGTTGCGTTACTCGAAACTTTCCCGTTATTACAGGACAGTAGTTACCTTAATGTCTCCTTCCCGCCACCGATCCCACGATCTAACCTATTTCCTGTTCCATGAGCCTGCTGGAATTCTGAATGAGGGCCTTCGATTTCTCGTACATGTTAATGCCCTCTTGTTAAGTCTCGGAACTAGATTTGTTAATTCTATTGATCGAATTGTTTATGATATTGTACAAGGAACTCCAATTTTCGTCCAACATTACAGAATCGTGTTGAAAAGATAGAAGGTAGTTGGTCATGAGTTCCAGAGACAGGAAGACGTGGAGACCTGGGAGAGTCTACATGTTCGACATGAAACATCATTAAAGGGAAAGAACCATTGGGAATTGCTAGAATAATGCTTGCCAACAATGTCAGTGTGCCATAGGCTCATTTGTTACAATAACATTGGACAATGTTACAAATAAGATTGAGTCCAATAATGTTCCAAGTTGGTTATGTCCCTGTAACATAACAAAGCATGGGGCGCTTATACTAAAGCGATAAACGATCCCATAATGTTGCAAGTTGGTTATGTCCCTGTAACATAACAAAGCACGGGGCGCTTATACTAAAGCGATAAACGAAGTAGAAGGTGAGGCTTGTATAAATAACATAACAGTGAGATCAGTTCAACCACAACATTCACGCATACACATAGACATCATATTTTTCCTTACAACCTCGTTGTTTTGTATGTGTTCTCTTGTCTTGATACTAAAACCTCAACGCTGTTTATGTGTTCTCTTGTCTTGATACTAAAACCTCAACGCTGTTTATGTGTTCTCTTGTCTTGATACTAAAACCTCAACGCTGTTTATGTGTTCTCTTGTCTTGATACTAAAACCTCAACGCTGTTTATGTGTTCTCTTGTCTTGATACTAAAACCTCAACGCTGTTTATGTGTTCTCTTGTCTTGATACTAAAACCTCAACGCTGTTTATGTGTTCTCTTGTCTTGATACTAAAACCTCGTTGTTTTGTATGTGTTCTCTTGTCTTGATACTAAAACCTCAACGCTGTTTATGTGTTCTCTTGTCTTGATACTAAAACCTCAACGCTGTTTATGTGTTCTCTTGTCTTGATACTAAAACCTCAACGCTGTTTATGTGTTCTCTTGTCTTGATACTAAAACCTCAACGCTGTTTATGTGTTCTCTTGTCTTGATACTAAAACCTCGTTGTTTTGTATGTGTTCTCTTGTCTTGATACTAAAACCTCAACGCTGTTTATGTGTTCTCTTGTCTTGATACTAAAACCTCAACGCTGTTTATGTGTTCTCTTGTCTTGATACTAAAACCTCAACGCTGTTTATGTGTTCTCTTGTCTTGATACTAAAACCTCAACGCTGTTTATGTGTTCTCTTGTCTTGATACTAAAACCTCGTTGTTTTGTATGTGTTCTCTTGTCTTGATACTAAAACCTCAACGCTGTTTATGTGTTCTCTTGTCTTGATACTAAAACCTCAACGCTGTTTATGTGTTCTCTTGTCTTGATACTAAAACCTCAACGCTGTTTATGTGTTCTCTTGTCTTGATACTAAAACCTCAACGCTGTTTATGTGTTCTCTTGTCTTGATACTAAAACCTCAACGCTGTTTATGTGTTCTCTTGTCTTGATACTAAAACCTCAACGCTGTTTATGTGTTCTCTTGTCTTGATACTAAAACCTCAACGCTGTTTATGTGTTCTCTTGTCTTGATACTAAAACCTCAACGCTGTTTATGTGTTCTCTTGTCTTGATACTAAAACCTCAACGCTGTTTATGTGTTCTCTTGTCTTGATACTAAAACCTCAACGCTGTTTATGTGTTCTCTTGTCTTGATACTAAAACCTCAACGCTGTTTATGTGTTCTCTTGTCTTGATACTAAAACCTCAACGCTGTTTATGTGTTCTCTTGTCTTGATACTAAAACCTCAACGCTGTTTATGTGTTCTCTTGTCTTGATACTAAAACCTCAACGCTGTTTATGTGTTCTCTTGTCTTGATACTAAAACCTCAACGCTGTTTATGTGTTCTCTTGTCTTGATACTAAAACCTCAACGCTGTTTATGTGTTCTCTTGTCTTGATACTAAAACCTCAACGCTGTTTATGTGTTCTCTTGTCTTGATACTAAAACCTCAACGCTGTTTATGTGTTCTCTTGTCTTGATACTAAAACCTCAACGCTGTTTATGTGTTCTCTTGTCTTGATACTAAAACCTCAACGCTGTTTATGTGTTCTCTTGTCTTGATACTAAAACCTCAACGCTGTTTATGTGTTCTCTTGTCTCCTACTAAAACCTCAACGCTGTTTATGTGTTCTCTTGTCTTGATACTAAAACCTCAACGCTGTGTATGTGTTCTCTTGTCTTGATACTAAAACCTCAACGCTGTTTATGTGTTCTCTTGTCTTGATACTAAAACCTCAACGCTGTTTATGTGTTCTCTTGTCTCCTACTAAAACCTCAACGCTGTTTATGTGTTCTCTTGTCTCCTACTAAAACCTCAACGCTGTGTATGTGTTCTCTTCTCTTGATACTGAAACCTTATATCGTGTGCATGGCGTACTGCCTATCCCTAAGACATAACAATCTTTTAACTAATCAGTAAACACATGTTTCACCGATAAAGAAGCTTGTAATCTGCTAACGTCTAGCTTTCACACAGCGAACAAACGGAAACTTCGAGTATTTCCTGTTGAGATCTTGTTTCCATGACAATTACTTAGTTCTTGAACTAATCAGTGCCTATGTGTCGTTTGTTCCAGCAAGCATCCATCACTATATCTGTCTATATGTATAATTATAATCGTCCAAGTTTGTCTCTCGTGGTAAAGATAGCACATTCAGTCATCAATCTCCATACGTTTGTCTCTCGTGGTAAAGATAACACATTCAGTCATCAATCTCCATACGTTTGTCTCTCGTGGTAAATTTAGCACATTCAGTCATCAATCTCCATACGTTTGTCTCTCGTGGTAAAGATAGCACATTCAGTCATCAATCTCCATACGTTTGTCTCTCGTGGTAAGGATAGCACATTCAGTCATCAATCTCCATACGTTTGTCTTTCCCGATAAAGTGAAGGCGTTCAATCCTCAGTCTCCATACGTTTATCTCTCTCCTTGTCTTACTTCCATCTGTACATCGAATCAGTTCAATTTCAAATCTTTTCTCGCCCAGATGACGTTTTGCAGATGTTATAAAATCTTTACTGGCACAGTTGACGTGCTTTAAATGTTACAAAATCCATACTGGCGCAGTTGAAGGCTTTCATATGTTACATAATCCACACTGGCACAGTTGAAGGTTTTCACATGTTACATAATCCACACTGGCACAGTTGAAGGTTTTCATATGTTACATAATCCACACTGGCACAGTTGAAGGTTTTCATATGTTACATAATCCACACTGGCACAGTAGAAGGTTTTCATATGTTACATAATCCACACTGTCACAGTTGAAGGTTTTCATATGTTACATAATCCACACTGGCACAGTTGAAGGTTTTCATATGTTACATAATCCACACGGTCACAGTTGAAGGTTTTCATATGTTACATAATCCACACTGTCACAGTTGAAGGTTTTCATATGTTACATAATCCACACTGGCACAGTTAAAGGCTTTCATATGTTACATAATCCACACTGGCACAGTTGAAGGTTGTCATATGTTACATAATCCACACTGGCACAGTTGAAGGTTTTCATATGTTACATAATCCACACTGGCACAGTTGAAGGTTTTCATATGTTACATAATCCACACTGGCACAGTTGAAGGCTTTCATATGTTACATAATCCACACTGGCACAGTTGAAGGCTTTCATATGTTACATAATCCACACTGGCACAGTTAAAGGTTTTCATATGTTACATAATCCACACTGGCACAGTTGAAGGTTTTCATATGTTACATAATCCACACTGGCACAGTTGAAGGTTTTCATATGTTACATAATCCACACTGGCACAGTTGAAGGTTTTCATATGTTACATAATCCACACTGGCACAGTTGAAGGTTTTCATATGTTACATAATCCACACTGGCACAGTTGAAGGTTTTCATATGTTACATAATCCACACTGGCACAGTTGAAGGCTTTCATATGTTACATAATCCACACTGGCACAGTTGAGGCTTTCATATGTTACATAATCCACACTGGCACAGTTGAAGGTTTTCATATGTTACATAATCCACACTGGCACAGTTAAAGGCTTTCATATGTTACATAATCCACACTGGCACAGTTGAAGGTTTTCATATGTTACATAATCCACACTGGCACAGTTAAAGGTTTTCATATGTTACATAATCCACACTGGCACAGTTGAAGGTTTTCATATGTTACATAATCCACACTGGCACAGTTGATGGTTTTCATATGTTACATAATCCACACTGGCACAGTTGAAGGCTTTCATATGTTACATAATCCACACTGGCACAGTTGAAGGCTTTCATATGTTACATAATCCACACTGGCACAGTTGAAGGCTTTCATATGTTACATAATCCACACTGGCACAGTTGAAGGCTTTCATATGTTACATAATCCACACTGGCACAGTTGAGGGCTTTCATATGTTACATAATCCACACTGGCACAGTTGAAGGTTTTCATATGTTACATAATCCACACTGGCACAGTTGAAGGTTTTCATATGTTACATAATCCACACTGGCACAGTTGAAGGTTTTCATATGTTACATAATCCACACTGGCACAGTTGAAGGTTTTCATATCTTACATAATCCACACTGGCACAGTTGAAGGTTTTCATATGTTACATAATCCACACTGGCACAGTTGAAGGTTTTCATATGTTACATAATCCACACTGGCACAGTTGAAGGTTTTCATATGTTACATAATCCACACTGGCACAGTTGAAGGTTTTCATATGTTACATAATCCACACTGGCACAGTTGAAGGTTTTCATATGTTACATAATCCACACTGGCACAGTTGAAGGTTTTCATATGTTACATAATCCACACTGGCACAGTTGAAGGTTTTCATATGTTACATAATCCACACTGGCACAGTTGAAGGTTTTCATATGTTACATAATCCACACTGGCACAGTTGAAGGCTTTCATATGTTACATAATCCACACTGGCACAGTTGAAGGCTTTCATATGTTACATAATCCACACTGGCACAGTTGAGGCTTTCATATGTTACATAATCCACACTGGCACAGTTGAAGGTTTTCATATGTTACATAATCCACACTGGCACAGTCGAAGGCTTTCATATGTTACATAATCCACACTGGCACAGTTGAAGGTTTTCATATGTTACATAATCCACACTGGCACAGTTGAAGGCTTTCATATGTTACATAATCCACACTGGCACAGTTGAAGGTTTTCATATGTTACAAAAGAGAGTGTTATAACAGCCATAATTCTCACGGTACTATGGGGATCTATTTTCAGGTGAACCTTCTAGTCCGTCAAGAGCTGGACCGAGAAACAACTTCTGTACACACATTAATACTGACTGCACGTGATGGGGGTCAGCCTCCACTCATCGGAAGTGTGTCCATCGTGATCAACGTGGATGACGTCAACGACAACGCGCCAGTGTTTGATCACGCGTTGTACAACGTTAGCCTGCCGGAGACGGCCAGGGTCGGGACAAAAGTGGCAAGGTTAGTAGATGGATAGACATACATTGTGATATACATATAAACAAGTGGCATGCATGCATACAGACAAATGCTGCTAGAACAGATCTACTGATCAGCACTGAGAGGCCCGGTGGTCTCGAGGTAAGGTATTCTCATCAAGTGCTGGTTCGCGGGTTGACCCAGTGGTCTCGAGGTAGGGTGTACATCGGGTACACATTTCCTCTCATCTCTGCGTCGTGGGATCAGGCACCCGTGTACAGTAGCGCGCACGTTAAAAATCCATTGACAGTTGGAAATCGAAAAGAGTAGGCCTGACGGCCTACTGCCAATCAAAATTCAAGTTAAAAAAATCTGAAATTATTCTAGGGATTCTCGCCCCGCAGAGAATCTATCGCAAAAAGGGGACTGTGTGGCTATACATCAGGTTAAGTGGTTAGCGGAGCGGCATAGATGGCGCCTTACAGGCTGCGGGTCTACCTTGCTCTAATTTACGCTTCTACCTCCACCAGTCCCGCCAAAAAGGCGATCGAATATACCAGGGGCTACCAACCTAAGAGTCAGTAAGATACTGGGATTGACCTGACTAGTCACCATAATGCCTGCCAATAAAATATGAAACAAAGGAGGTACTTCATCACGACGTCTATAACGACTCAAGTGAACGGAAAATAGATAGATAGACTGATCAAAACGTCACCTCACTTTCATGCTAAGCTCCATGGAAACAGGCTGTTTCATGGCATTCTGACTAGCGAGGTGGGGATTGACGTGATCACCGTAGTAGTGAGAGACATGGAGATGAAGTCAAGCATAACACAAGAAGGCGCACGAAAGAGTAAACTTGCTGATCGTTGGCATGAAACAACAAACAACAACATACAGATAGACAAATAGTGTGTGTATGTGTGTGTATATGTGTGTGTGTATTATAGATGGTAGTGACAAAGAAGCCAGACTCTCCAAAATGCCGAGTCAAAGCGAAGAAGACAGAATTGACATGTTAAATAGTTCAAATACCTGGGAACAGACATACCATCAGATGGTAGGTGCAATTACTAAAATAAAATACAGAATGGCCCAATCAAAATCGGTCTTCCAAAAACATTTCACTGGAACTGAGAAAGAGAATACTTGGATTGTACATGGAACCAGTACATGGCAGTGAGACATGACCAATTAGCAAGCAATCGCTTAGATCTTTGGAAGCAACGGAGATGTGGTTTACAGAAGAATGCTGCCTATCCAAAGGATTGCAAAGAAGACTAATGATACAGTGCTTATGTAGGCACAAACACAAACACAAACACAAATACAGACACAAACACAAACACAAACACAAATACAAACACAAGCACAAATACAAATACAAACACAAACACAAATACAAACACAAACACAAACACAAATATAGACACAAACACAAATACAAACACAAACTCAAACACAAACACAAATACAAACACAAACACAAACACAAATACAGACACAAACACAAATACAAACACAAACACAAATACAGACACAAACACAAACACAAACACAAATACAGACACAAACACAAACACAAACACAAATACAGACACAAACACAAACACAAACACAAATACAGACACAAACACAGACACAAACACAAACACAAACTCAAACACAAACACAAACACAAACACAAATACAAACACAAACACAAATACAGACACAAACACAAACACAAATACAGACACAAACACAAATACAAACACAAACACAAACACAGACACAAACACAAATACAAACACAGACACAAACACAACTTATTGCAAGGATCAGAATAAGACAGTCATCCTTTTTTATGCATGGTATGAGAGGAGGCTTGGAGCACGTCGTGACAACGGGGAAGAGAGACAGAGGAAGGCCTAGAGAGAAGATGCTGGACTGCCTGAGGGAATGGTATGAGAACAGGAGGCTTGGAGCACGTCGTGACAACGGGGAAGAGAGACAGAGGAAGGCCTAGAGAGAAGATGCTGGACTGTCTGAGGGAATGGTATGAGAACAGGAGGCTTGGAGCACGTCGTGACAACGGGAAAGAGAGACAGAGGAAGGCCTAGAGAGAAGATGCTGGACTTCCTGAGGGAATGGTATGAGCCACAATCAACAACAGAGTTGGTGAACGACACGTGATAGAAATGGATGTAGGTCCATGATGGCCAACCAACAGGGATGATGATGAAATATATATATATATACACTCTTTAGGGATGAAGTGTACTTTATCGAGGTTTCGACCAATGTATGAATGTTCATCTTTTGGTTGCCCTGACATGCTTAACTCCTACAGAGAGGCACCTCTTTAGAGCTAGTTTAACTGGAGAAGAAATGAGAAAGTACTCAGCAGGCGAGTTGTGATGTTAATGGGAGCTTAAGTTAATGTTACAAACAAACATTCAATAGAAGTGTGTAGGCTGGAACATAGAACTTCCTCTTTATATACGAACCTTCCTTGTAATATTGTTCTAACTCAATTGATCCACAGCTTGACGGCCACAGACCTGGACACAAGCCCGTATGGCGTACAGGAGTACAGGTTCTCTCCGCTGGACCGAGATGACGTGACCAAGTTCTTTGCTATCAACGCATCCACAGGGGACATCACTGTTGCTGGCTCGCTGCTGGAGAGACAGGGAGGAACATTCAGGTAGTTTTTATTGAAACAAACCAGTGGTGGCTTAAGATGGTGGAAGAGACGCAATGTACTAGCTGTCGGCCAAGATAAAAGCTATAAGTACGGCGTTTTTACAGTTTCTCTGATCCTTGTGGTGGTGAGCGATTCAGACTTATATTGAATACATGCCGTCTGCCGAGGCACTCAATACGCAAGCTACAGGATTTTTCATTTCTTTCATGATAGAAAAAAACAAACATAATTCCCCGCCCCCTTACCCCCACCCCCAAAAAAATTGTCTTAAATCCTCCCATGAAACCAGCACCTAAAACCACAGCCTGCACCCTTCCCCACCCTGAAATCCTCACCAAAAATCCCCAACCTAACCTCTCCCTCCCTAACATCTCCCTCCCTTACTTTAAACACCCCCCCCCCCCAAACAGAACCAAAGATCATTACCTAAAACCCCAACCAAAAGCAACCCCCCCCCTTTCCTGTAACTACCATCTAAATCCTCCATCTAAAACCCCCACCTAAACCACTTTCACCTAAAACCCACAATCACACACCAACATTACACCTCCTCCCCCCTTTACCATTCCCCCATTTGCACCCAAAACCATAACTCTAACTTCTCACTGATCTACTCAGCAACCTTAAAGAGACTCCATTGAAGTATCGTTGCTGAACTAATGATACACAGGTTTATGTTGCATTTGTCTTGGACACAAGTGGCATTCAGAAAGATACAGTACGGTTTAATACAAGGAAAGCTACAATGTACAACTGCTCTAATCTTGTCTGAAGATGCATAAGTCATACATATTGACTTGCGTCTGCTGTAGCGATATAAGACAACAATCAAAGAACGACTTATTGGGCAAATTGCTCAAGCTGACAAAACGTGTAGATGTTCACATGGTATTTCCTTGTGTTGAGTAATACAAGTTTGTACACTACGTGGAGGATGAAGACTAACGTCTGGTCGGGCAAAATATACTGATCCGACATGTTAGTCAGGGTCAGGCAAAACATATTGGTCAAGACCTTCACTTCGGCTTCCTAGTAGCCCTCAATGGAAACGGGCTGTTTTCATGGCAGCCTGAATAATGAGGGGAAGGATCGATGTGATCACCGTAGTAGTGAGTGACACGCAGATGAAGCCAAGCATAGCACAACCGTGTGAAGGACCCCGGCCCACCTTCATCAGCACGCTCCGGATGTGGGAAAAGCTACTGTAACCTGCCACTTAACGTCCTTTTAAGGGCGCACAAAAGCATAACCAACTCATTGTGGGCATTCGCAAACAACAACAACACACACACACACACACACACACACACACACATTAGAACTAGGACCAAGCTTCACCAACGAAAGAAAGAACAAATGTTAGTACACACAATTCGATAGTGACTTCAGGTAGAGAGATGTGAAATAAGTTGCACTGATGGCTAGGACTTAGCGTGTTTGAGATATATACAAAAATGTGAATCACAGTGGCATCACTCTGTACAAAATATTCACTTAACAAAGAATTCACGGTCAGAATATCACTGCGCACACAGCACAGAACGAATGTAACGAAACTGAAAGCTCGCGGGCGGGAACTGTTAAAGGACCAACCTGACTATTTACTGATCAGTTCCAAATATAGACTGGTCCTTGGGGTTCGAGTGAACTGCCAAACTGAATAAGATCGCACTGTTTGCACACCACAAAAATGCATCAGCTGTAAATAAATTAACTTCGTTAATTTTAATTCACTCGGGAAGGGATTGATGCAGCGAGTTGAAAATACTTGCTCTATATATAAATTTCAGTCTGTACGAGCTTTGCAAACTTCAAGTCGCAAGACCTCACAGTTGAAGAGTTTTTGCAAGACGAATAAACAGATTATGCATTTAATGTTTGATTGTTTCGATTTATATAAATATTCTTTATACTCTGTCCAGAATACTAGTGGAATGTATAGACAGAGGATTTCCTCCCCTGGTGTCCAGAGCGGAAGTAGACGTGACGATCGAAGACACAACAAACAGCGCCCCAATAATCAACCTGAACACCATGTTCGGTGGGGCGGTCTCAGAGATGGCACAGTCAGGTGAGCTGAGCATGCATCTAGTAAGCGTCACACTTCTCTTATGTTTTATGCAAGTTTTGAGATAACGACAGACCATAACAGACCGGCTCGTAATAAGAATGTTTAGTTGTAAGATGCTCTGTTCTTGTCGTTACGAACACAGAACAACAATAAAACTGTCTACAGGACATCTTGGACCTTGCTGATATCATAAAGTGTACACCAGCAAATGCAGTTACCTCCGTGACAGAAAGCCAGTTTCGAGTACTTTCGCAAACCTTTACAGTTATGATTCGCGATGTAGTTCGTCTTATAATATCCTAGTCCTACACACTCCAGAGCATTCCGTGGCGAAGTGGTTAAGCCGTGGGCCTCGCGATCAGGTGGTGGGGTTTGACTCCGGACTCCGCCGTCTTTTCCACAGGTGCTTGATGCGGAGTCCCATGCATCTCGTAGTCGTCTTGTCCTTGACTTGCCACTGGGGTCGGGCGGCTCGAGACGAGAGCTTAGAATACTGAAGTCTCTAACACTACAGTTATGAACAACTGTTAAATCTGCTGGGACAACCTCTTGTGTTCCTTTTAACATGAAGCCATTTGGAATTGTGGATGGGAAACAACTTTTCTGGGTTTAGGTTTCAGAAAACCAATTAAATGTAGACAAATACGATCATTGGGATCTTCAAGATTAGATCGCCACCGACAAGTAGAGAAACATGGAACGTGTTAGCGTTTTCATTCATATACTTATACATCTAATGGCAATGTCAAATAGCATTATACTGGATGTCACTAAACATCATGTCTAGTGATGTAACATTGCCTCATTTCAAATGACATATCAAAGCCGAAGCAGCCTCCGTTGGTTTAATTAGGTCCTGCTTAAAGTGTACCCACAAGCGGGATGTTATTGTGTATACGTCTGTGTGTGTGTGTGAGTGAGTATGTCTCTCTCTTTGTGTGTGTGTGTGTGTGTGTGAGTATGTCTCTCTTTGTGTGTGTGTGTGTGAGTGAGTATGTCTCTCTTTGTGTGCGCGCGTGTGTGTGTGAGTATGTCTCTCTTTGTGTGCGTGTGTGTGTGTGAGTATGTCTCTCTTTGTGTGTGTGTGTGTGAGTGAGTATGTCTCTCTTTGTGTGCGTGTGTGTGTGTGTGTGTGTGTGAGTATGTCTCTCTTTGTGTGTGCGTGTGTGTGTGTGAGTGAGTATGTCTCTCTTTGTGTGTGTGTGTGTGTGTGTGAGTATGTCTCTCTTTGTGTGTGTGTGTGTGTCTGTGTAACATAGAATAATTAATGAACGTGCCACCTGTTTCCAGGCACTGTGGTGGCGCTGCTGGGAGTGATCGATAGGGACACAGGACTTAATGGCATCGTTTCCTGTTCTGTAGTCAGCGATGCCTTTGAGCTGCAGGCACTGACTGTCAATGAGTACAAGGTGATTGTCGTGAGAAGTCTTGACAGAGAAGCGGAGCCTGTACATGAAGTCTCTGTCCTCTGCCAAGACGCTGGCACTCCACCACTGTCTGGCACTGTCAAATTTGAAGTCAAGGTACATTATTTCATTCCATATTAAATAATACAAAAGCACGGGTGACTTTCTTACTTCAAAAACATTGTTTATTGCGGGACAGATGAACAATCAGAACGTGACAAGATTACAATCAAAGTGATTATTATGGATTAGAAGCATAAATATACTATTGGGACTGAGTGGGTGCAGATTGGTAGAGTGAAATATGCATGGCTCCACGCTCGCCTGCTCGTCTGTGACAGTAAACATTTTTGCTTGACGAGTACAAAATATCCGTTTGCAATCGTTAATACATAACGGCTCTCGCACGATTATTAATGACATTATAGTTTGAATATATTGTACATAATCAAGTATATGATGGTCAATCTAAATGGACCTCCACTTGAACCTAACCATCGATAAATGGTACAACAGTGCTAAAACTACCAAGAATGTTCAAGGACCAACACGCCATACCTCTGACAGCAGTGCATTGTTTTTCTACATAAGAAATAGGCAAATACTGTGTAAGTAATACAATATATTTTGGTCTGTTAGGCATTGCTATTTAGAAGTTAATGTGAATTAGTGCCTAGTTTAAATTCGTAAATTGCATGACTGCAGTCCTACTATGCTGACTGGTGACATTTTTGACTGACCCTATAATTTGTCCAGCCCTGGAAATGTGCTATAGGGAAGACTGACTATATGGGAATCCTAAGGATGAACAAATTGATATTTATAATTAAAATTGAGTATATATGTAAATTTATTAATATGAATAAATGATAAAGTTGACACAACTTTCTTGTTAGAAAATGATGAAAGCTGCAATGAAGAAGTAACTGACACAGTCCTATTTATACTCCCGAACACACCAGGTGAAGGACGAGAATGACAACGCCCCTTATTTCAGTGAGATGGTGTATCAGAAGTCTGTCCCTGAAAACAACAGGCCTGGACAGATTTTACTGAGAGTCACAGCTGATGACAAAGATGTTGGCGAGAACGCCAGGATTACTTATAGCCTGGTTGGATCCAACGACCTGCGAATTGATACCAGAGGAAACATTATCGCAATTAACTCTCTAGACCACGAGAAAGCACGGCAGTTAAAATTCAAGGTCATAGCCAGTGATAGCGGAATAGATCGCAGATCGACAACTGTTGACGTCACTATAGACGTGACGGATGTAAACGACGAGGCCCCTGTGTTTGAGCGGGACGAGTACAAGTTTGAAGTGATGGAAAACATGCCGGTAAACACGACAGTCAGCGCTGTTGTGGCAATCGATAAAGACAGCGGAGAGAACGGGATGGTTAGTTATTCTTTCACGCAGAGAGATAGTCCATTCGAGATCCTGTCCAACGGTGTGATTGTTACCAAGGAAAAGCTGGACCGAGAACAGCGTGAAAGTTATACACTGTCAGTACACGCGAAGGACAAGGGTCAGCCGTCTCTTACTGGAACAGCTACAGTGCTGATTATTGTCGGTGACCAGAATGACCATACTCCAAGGATAGTTTACCCAAGAAGTGGCAATAGCTCAGTTGTTGTTGCCTTTGACGCCAAGCCTGGATCAGTGGTTCTCAGCATCCTGACTGAGGACGAAGACACTGGTCTAAATAAGCAGCTAGAATTTCACCTGGCCTCAAACTCTGGTCGTTCTATGTTTGAACTTAGCAGAGAAAAAGGAGATCTGATTCTTAGAAGAGCACTCACGCTACAGGACGCCGGACGGCATCGTCTGACAGTGGTTGTCACCGATCAGAGTCCTGTCTATCCTCTGGCGTCCAATTCCTCATTTGATGTCATCATATTTGCTCCAAACGAGACCGGGTCGCCAGGAAGAGACAAAGAGAAAGAACACGTTTTGGTTGTTATTATTTTAGGAGCAGTCACTGGTGTTGTCACTGTGGCTGTGATTATTACCATCGTCATAATCAGACGTGCAGACGCACAGAGAAGAAAGTACCTTCAAAACAGGATCAAGATGGTTCCTGACGTTGAGAAACTGGAAGCAGCAAAAATGAGTGTCGGTTACGTCATCAGTAACAGTGTTCCAGACGGGTCCAAGACAAAGGGAAATAAGGATGGCGGAAACGACGCGTCAAGAGACATGTCTGATGAAGGCTTTGCTGATAAATCGGTAAGTAATTGGTGTTGTCAAGTTGATAGTCCGTTGTCACAAATATAATTTTAGCAAAATAGTTGTTTAAAGTAGTTGCGAGACATTAGCCTCTCGTCCCCCTCATAAATTGTCATTGATGCGTTAGACAAGATGTTTGCTAAAAGAAACCTTAAATAATTCCTTTGTTTAGCCGTTTGATATACCATCTCTCTTGTCCGCTCTCTAAATGTTTTCCTTCTATATGTTCGCTCTTTTTTGTCTCAAGTCTGTAAAAGCGGCATTAATCATTTGATAAAAATACAAGTAACAGACACTCTCATAAGCACAAGTAAACAAATACACACCCACAAATAAACAAACAATTCCACAGACATAAGTAGACTGGTTAGTCCCAACCCATATATGTAAGTAGATAGTCCGCAACACACAGGCACGCACGCACGCACGTACGCACTCACGCACGCGCACACACACACACACACACACATATATAGAGAGAGAGAAAGGGAGAAAGTGACTGTCTCACATCGACAGACAAGAAAACAGTCTTGCACATATATCAAACAGTCAATCCAACCGCATACGCATAAACAGACAGTGTATAAGACGTATTTGAAAATATCAGTCCCATACACACACAAGTAAACAGATAGTACGACACACTCACACAAGTAAACAGATAGTCCAACCCAAACACACACATACACACACAAGAAAACAGATAGTCCGACCCACACACACACACAAGAAAACAGATAGTCCAACCCACACACACAAGAAAACAGATAGTCCGACCCACACACACACACGCACACACACACAAGAAAATATAGTCCGACCCACACACACAAGCAAGAAAACAGATAGTCCGACACACACAAGTAAACAAATAGTCCGACACACAAGTAAACAGATAGTCCGACACACAAGTAAACAGATAGTCCGACACACACACGAGTAAACAGATAGTCCGACACACACAAGTAAACAGATAGTCCGACACACACACAAGTAAACAGATAGTCACACACAGTTACCCACACGGAAGTAAAAAGACACAAACGTACAGACAGGCACCCTCCTCACCTGCCCACCCACACCAACACACACACACACACACATGTGTAAACGAACAGTTGCACATGCGACGACTAAACATACCTCCACGAAGGCACCAACAAACAAGTCTCCCAGAATATAGACAGTTTCACAAACGATATTGTTCATATTTTCACGTTATAACCAAGAAATTAATGTCCCACAAATACATGCAAACATTCGATCCATGATTTATCACAGACCTCTTCACATCAGTAAATGCAATCAGTAACAACTTATCATCATCAACACCCGGTTGATTAATGCTACAACCGGTCCTGGAGGTCGCGGGTTCAAATCACGGTGGTGACCGTGGACTTTCTTGTATTTCCCGGGATCTTTGTGTAGAAGAGATCGCATGCCCGTGATCGGTGTAGCGCAGGCTAAAAGTCCCTCGGTAGTTGGAAATCGAAAAGAGTAAGCTTAGCGGCCGCTGCCTGCGAAGAATTGAAAATTATTTTAAAAATCTTCCCAATCTATTACGTCAGTGCTAGAGAGTCCGTGCAGTGTGCTGACATTCACAAAAAAACATTTGGAGAAAAACAGAGCACTTATGGGTTAAACCATGTGCAATGACGTTGATTCTTGGACTAAACTAAACAACCGGTTGTAAGGCTGCATGAGCACGTCTATCCATTTGAGCATATCTCCTGCAGCTCTCATCAGATCAGCGTAATCTTGTACATGAATGTCTCTGATTGCTTGAGATTTGAATGTGAATCTCGGTCACTCCTTTCATTTTTCCTCAGGATCTTGCCATCTGGTGTCTTCTGTAGTGGACTCTTTCATGTCGCATATTGTGTCCTACGTAACTCTTTCATGTCGCATATTGTGTCCTACGTAACTCTTTCATGTCGCATATTGTGTCCTACGTAACTCTTTCATGTCGCATATTGTGTCCTACGTAACTCTTTCATGTCGCATATTGTGTCCTACGTAACTCTTTCATGTCGCATATTGTGTACTACGTAACTCTTTCATGTCGCATATTGTGTTCTAGGCAACTCTTTCATGTCGCATATTGTGTCCTAGGTAACTCTTTCATGTCACATATTGTGTCCTAGGCAACTCTTTCGTGTCGCATATTGTGTCCTAGGCAACTTTTTCGTGTCGCATATTGTGTCCTAGGCAACTTTTTCATGTCGCATATTTTGTCCAAGGCAACTTTTTCGTGTCGCATATTGTGTCCTAGGCAACTTTTTCGTGTCGCATATTGTGTCCTAGACAACTTTTTCATGTCGCATATTTTGTCCCAGGCAACTCTTTCGTGTCGCATATTGTGTCCTAGGCAACTTCCTTGAATCTACGTTTTTGTGTTATTGTCGAAACGTGTGTTTGTGCGTATATTTCAGTGAGCGTCTATTCACTCGCTCCATTCTACTGTAGCACTACATTTCAAACGCTTACAAGCTTTTTTTTTCATCATAATGTTTAAGTTCATGTTTCAACTAGTAAGGATTAGTCTTTTCTTAGTTGTTTTTTTATATTCTTTGAGGTTGGCAATTATGCTTTTCTGCGATGACCTTTTTTTGTCAGTGTAATCCTCGTCTCAATCTGCTTCTCATTGCGGACATCTTTTGTGATGATGAAAATGTACGTACTTGTTCGATTATTTCTCCATTGATGATTAATTTCCTCTGCTTATGTTGCATATTACAATATTCTTTGCCTTGGATGTGATTTTCAGTCCAAACTCTTTTTAATGCCGCTTTGCTACGCCGATGTTACTACGTCTCTCTATGGCTTGATCATCGGCAAATTTATACAATAACTTTTATACCATAGACTTTGACACTGATATTACAACTTGGAACAACTTTTTCCATCATCACAGAATAAGCATTATAGAGACTCGTTGAAAGCAAGCAACTCAATCTTACTTCTTTTTATGCCTTATTGAAACTGGATCTGTTAGTCCTTCTTTGATTTAAATAATTGCCTCTTGATTTTCATACAGGTTCTGGATTAACCTAATGGTAAGTCTATCTATACCCGTTTGTTGCAATATATAAAAATGTTTGATCCAGGGAACTCGATCAAAGAATTTCTCGTAGTCAATAAAGTATATTGATCCTTGATCGATCAATCTTTTGTTTCCGAAAAGCCGCGATGATCCGATGGCATCCCAGGCTTTATGACATTCAAACTGGTTATGTTTAAACACCTCTTCTATCTTGCTTTTGAATCGCTTCTTAATTATTTTTAGTAGAATTTTAGATGAATGTTGTATTAAGCTTATCTTTCGAAATTCAATGGCACTCGATTTTCATTGTTTTGTGTGGAAAGGAATTATTATTGAAGTTGTGTGTTTCTTTGACCATATTCTATTATTGTAAACAACACAATCAAATAGATTGTTAGATCCCTTGTAAATGGTAAATGCCTCAAGATCATGGCCGTAGAACAATGCCAGATCCTAAAAGCCATAACCAGTGCATGTAAACTCACTGAGCAGACATTTATCACATTCACTTTGATTTAAAAACTGGAACTTTTACATAAGTTAACCCGCAAGATATATATATATATATATATATATATATATATATATATATATATATATATATATATATATATATGTATATATATTATTTATACACACACACATACATTCCTTCATACATACGTACATACATAAAGATGTCACATGTCACTTCCATGTACCTTTGCGCGTGCGAAACTTGGACTCTGACAGTAGTTCTAAAGCAAATAATTTGTACAATGGAGATGAGATGTCCGCGTCAAATCCTCATCATTTCGTATCTAGAGCATGTCACGAATCAGGCAGTTGGGGACACCGTTAAGACAGACGTGGGCCAACATAAAGACTATGGTAAAAACATGCAAGCTCACATGGTATGGGCATGTTTCAAGATCGTCTGGGTTCACCACAACAGTCCTGCAAGGTATGTGTCTGAGAAGTGAAAGATAGGGAGGCGGAAACAGAGATAGGAAGATAACATCAGAGAGTGGACGGGAAGGTCCAAAGCTAGAACAAATATTCTGGCACAAAACCGAGTGGAAGACGGGAACTTGTGCAGCAATGACCTTTCAGGTTAAGGGGCGCATGAGGATGATGATGAATTTTTAAAATAAATCGTGGTCTTTTCCTTTGCTAACGTAATAAATAGCCAGTCGGTTATGTGGATACATCACTTGTCTGACATGTGGATAAATAACGTGTCTAACATGTGGATACATCACTTGTCTGACATGTGGATAAATAACGTGTCTAACATGTGGATAAATAACGTTTTTGTGAATGTGGATAAATAGCGTGATTGGAATGTGGATAAATAACGTGTCTGGGATGTGGATAAATAACATGCCTGATATGTGGATAAATAACGTGCCTGAGATTTGGATAAATAACGTGTCTAACATGTGGATAAATAACGTGTCTGCGATGTGGATAAATAACGTGTCTAACATGTGGATAAATAACGTGCCTGAGATGTGGATAAATAAAGTGTCTGGGGTGGGGATGAATGACATGTCTGGGGTGTCGATAAATAACATGTCTGGAGTGTGGATAAATGACATGTCTGGGGTGTGGATAAATGACGTTTCTTTGGTGTGGATAAATGACAAGTCTCGAGTGTGGATAAATGACATGTCTGGGGTGTGGATAAATTACGTGTTTAAGAATGTGGATAAATTACGTGTCTAACATTTGGATAAATAATGTGTCTGAGATGTGGATAAATAACGTGTCTGGGGTGTGGATAAATTATGTGTCTGGAATGTGGATAAATGACGTGTCTGTGGAGTGGATAACTGACATGTATGGGGTGTGGATAACTGACATGTCTGGGTGTGGATAAATGACATGTCTGGGTGTGGATAAATGACGTGTCTGTGGAGTGGATTAATAACGTGTCTGTGAAGTGGATAAATAACGTGTCTGGGGTGTGGATAAATAACGTGTCTGTGAAGTGGATAAATAACGTGTCTGGGGTGTGGATAAATAACGTGTCTGGGGTGTGGATAAATAACGTGTCTGAGATGTGGATAAATAACGTGTCTGGAATGTGGATACATAACGTGTCTGGGTGTGGATAAATAACGTGTCTGGAATGTGGATACATAACGTTTCTGGAATGTGACCACACAGTGGATGAAGCTAAAAGACCATGTTGTATCATGGTACGGATATTAACAGACGGACGATATCTTCCCCGATATCTGGCCAGAGATAACAGTGATGTATACTACTGGAACTATGCAAATTAATTATATGATTGCTCTCTCAGCATTTTAAAGTTGCATAGAAAGAAAATACAAACGGAAACTTATTTGAAGATATACTTTTTAAAGATAAAAATAGTGCACCACAGACTGGTCGTCATTTCCTCAACACGAAACTACCAGAGGATCGAGAAGACAAACATTGAGAGACCAGTTTGTTCGGTTTGGTATGAGCAATGATATGGCCAAATAAGGCGTGTGAGTCACTCAATGGAGATGTCGTCGCTATAGCTAGTGACTGCGCCTCTTTCAAACTGGCAATAACGAACATTCTCCATAAGTAATCTGGAACCAAATCATTTAGACATAAATGAACAGCCTGATAGAATAAAGAGGTCAAAGTATTTGTATAGGCCAAAAATAAATTGTACAAGACATGGCTCACTTCAAGGGAGTTTGACGATAATGTCTTACCAGACAGCCAGTCGCCATACGTCGATTATCAGAAGGGCGAAGGAGGAAAACTGTTCCTAGTATGGCGAACATCTCACAAGCATATGGCAGGACAATATACCCTGTCGTGCTGTGTCGGGAATGAGGTTCTGAACTTTGGTCTTGGCCAGGAATATAGACAGGCCTAGGGAGGGCGTTTTACTGTCTAACATTTCCAGAGAGTGCTGCAGGACGATGTCGTCGAGATCACAGAAGATTGACTGATCGAATAGTTATATCCTCTTGATGCGCGCTGAGGGGGGTCAAGAATCCAATCGGAATAGGCAAGAACACATCCCTGTCTGACACCTAAAGTCGTGTGGAATATGGCAGAGAGGACGCGACGCAATCGAATTAGGGTGCCGGTGTCCTTGTGTAGTTCCTTGATCAGGATCAGCGGGGGGCGGAGTGCCTATTCTCTGGAGGGCTTTAATAGTCGTCTACGCCCAATTAAAGGACGACTTCTACCATGATCTGGCCAATGCCTCAGCCACAGTTCCACCACATGATGAATTCATCCTACTGGGTGATTTCAAGGCAGTTTCAGGGTTTCAGCGCAATGGTTATGAATCGGTCCTGGGCTCGTTCGGCAGTGGAAAGGCAAATGATAACTCACACAGGTCTCTGTCATTTTGCGCCGCCTTCAGTCTGAATATTACCGGCTCATGGTACCGCGCCTAGACATCCACAGCCACACATGGATCTCTAACGACCGAAGGACTAGGAAGGAACTCGACCACATCCTTGTGAGAAGTCTCGATCATGTGACTTCCTGTCATGTCTTTCGCGGTGCCGAGGCCCCTGCCAACACTGACCATCGCTTGCTAATGATCAGGTACTCCATCAACCCATATGCCCCTTCAAAATCTGTGCCGACCCCTAGGTACAATATCCAGCTTCTCAAGGCTAACCCATGTGTCGCCGAAAAATACGCTAAAGATCTCAGGCTAAACCTGGCTGCATCGGAACCCTTCCAGATGACCCGGAGGCGGGATGGACAGTCATAATGAACGCCACATTCGAGGACGTCGAGCTAATCACCGGCTCAAGAACCCCAATGCGTCAACATTTGCTCTCTGATGCCTCGTATGACATCATACTCTAAAATAGGCTTTGCAACGAGGCCAATTTGGCGCGGCGGCCAGGACAGGCAAGGAGCGCTTTCTCAACGAAATTGCTGACGAGGTCAAAGCTGGTCTCAGATCTCAAGACCTCAGACTCGCCTTTCAGGCTACTCCGCCCTTGAGGCTAGCAGAACGAGACAACACGCATATAGTTCATCAATAAGTCCCACGGCTCTACGTGCTCGCCATACTAGCAGGTAGCGAATAGCTGGAAGGAGCACTACACGTATGCTCTTAACCACCCACCAGCGGCGACATGTCCCGTTCTGTCTGCTGAATCTCCGGATCCTTCCCCAGATCGACTGTCCTACTAGAGCCGAAGTTCTTGCTGCTATTCGGAAGACAAACTCGGTACTAAAAATTGTCTGCTGAAGTCGGAGGTGTCGGACCGGAATGTGCAAATATCACAGTCAATCTGTAAACTACGACATAGTCATTCCGTAATCTGGAAGTATCCTGCTACTTGCAATGTCATTTTCGGGGCTTGGTAGCGGTAGTGAGAGAACGGTCAGGGCTTGGTAGCGGGAGCTTGAGAACGGTCAGGGCTTGGTAGCGGGAGTGAGAGAACGGGCAGGGCTTGGTAAGCGGGAGTGAGAGAACGGGCAGGGCTTGGTAGCGGGAGTGAGGGAACGGGCAGGGCTTGGTAAGCGGGAGTGACAGAACGGGCAGGGCTTGGTAGCGGTAGTGAGAGAAAGGTCAGGAATTGGTAGCGGGAGTGAGAGAACAGTTAGGGTTTAGTAGCGGGAGTGAGAGAACAGACGAAGAGTAAGAACAAATAACTTCAACTAGTTTTGTCTTTGTATGTATGTGTGTCTGTATGTATGTGTGTGTCTGTATGTATGTGTGTGTCTGTATGTATGTGGGTGTGTTTGTATGTGCGTGTGTCTGTATGTATGTGTGTGTCTGTATGTATGTGTGTATGTGGGTGTGTTTGTATGTGCGTGTGTCTGTATGTGTGTGTCTGTATGTGTGTGTCTGTGTGTGTGTGTGTGTGTGTGTGTGTGTGTGTGTGTGTGTGTGTACCCGTGTGTGCCTGCCACCAGGGTGTAACAAAGCTACCCGTTATGTATATTTGATTTCTCTATCTCTTTCCTTTTTATCTCCCCCCCCCGCCACACTTGCCTCTGCTTCTTTATCTAATCATGTCAACGAACCACATGCGCGAAGAACGTCATTCTATTTGAACAGCCTCTTCCGTCCAGCGTCTCCAGGGAATCTATATCTGCGAAGTATCTTAATAACATCCCTGACCACTTCCTTGATCTTAGTTCGGAATCTCAGAGCCCTTCTCCCTCTGGAGTCCTGGTTCCGGTAGAGGCATGCCAGACTGTCTGCCCACCACAATCCTGCTACGATGTTTTAGATCTAGAGTACATTCTCTTAGTCATACCAGTGTTGTTGTCTTAATGTTGTTGATTTTCTTGTCAATGCTATCTGCTTATTTTACTAAGTAGAAATCAATAAATGAAAGCTGAACAGTAATGATGATAACAAATTCATAACAACACATACATAACATACATAACAACATATACATAACATACATAACAACATATACATAACATACATAACAACACATACATAACATACATAACAACACATACATAACATACATAACAACACATACATAACATACATAACAACACATACATAACATACATAACAACACATACATAAC